>JAMJFZ010002163.1:0-79079 GCA_026225945.1 Cricetomys ansorgei
GGAAACTAAACATTCTTAACCATGTTGAATGAAGCATAACTTACCAAGAGTCAGTGGATGCAATAAAAGTATTCCTCAGAGGAAAACTTATAGCATTGACTGTATTAGAAAGAAACAGCTACAAATCAATAATACATGATCACACTTAATGCAAACAGAAGTAAATAAATAGGGAAAATTAGAGTTGAAACCCAACAAAATTAAGAATATAAAATAATGATGCGTGCAAACTAAATGTTGATGGTTTAAGATGTTTTAAAGATCAATGAAATCAACAAACATCTTAAACTAAACAAGAAAAAAAAGGGAGAATGCATGTGTTTTTGTTGTCCTAGATGAAAAACAATATACTTCCCAAGGTCACTGTGCTGGCCAGTTTTATGTCAACTTGACTAAGCTAGAGTCATAAGAGAGGAGGGATCCTCAATTGAGAAAACATCTTCATAAGGCTGGGCTGTAGGCAAGCCCTAGGACATTTTCTTAATTAGTGATTGATGAGTAGGGCCCAGCCCATCCATTGTGGGTGGTGTAATCCCTGGGGCTGGTAGTCCTATGTTCTATAAGAAAGCAGGCTGAGTAAGCCATTGGGAGCAAACCAGTAAGCAACATTTTTACATCTCCTCTCATCTGCTTCAATCTCAGATTCCTGCCCTGTTGGAGTTTCTATCCTGACTTCCTTCAGTGACCGACATTGATGTGGAAACATAAGCCAAATAAATACTTTCCTGTCCAAGTTGCTTTTGGTCATGGTGTTTCATCAAACAATGATATACTTAATTACTGCAGTCACATAGGTGCTTTACTCCTACTAATTTGATAACTAAGGTGAAATGGCTCCATTCTGTGAAAATCACAAAGTACCAAAATTACAAACAGGTAATCTGATTATATATATAAATTATTTAATTGAAAAAATAATAATCTATTAGGGCAAACAATGCTACATTGGTGAGTTTTACCACATTTTAAAAGAGAAACCATAACAATTCATTACAATCTCTACCAGGAAATTGAAATAGAAAGACATTTCCCAAATCCTTTTATGGTGCCAGCTTTATACTAATATGAAAACCAGATAAAGACATTACAAAATAGAAAAAGCACATGCCCTTATCTCTCATGAACACAGATAAAAAATCCTCATGAAAATATTAACAAATTGACTGCAACAATGTAAGAGAAGAATTATACAAAATAACCAAGCTGGATTTAGGCCAGTTATGCAAAGCCACTTCCACATTTGAAAATCAATTTATGTAATCCACCATATCAACAGACTAAAGGACAAAACCATATAATCATATCAATCGATGCAGAAAATGCATTGGACAAAATCCATCTCACATTCCGAACACTCTTAGAAAACTAAAAATAAAGAAATGGCTTCTCTTGGTAAGAGGCATCTATAAAAGGTCTACATGCAATATTATACTCTACAGAAAGTTCCAGAGTAATTTTCTTCTATGTTTGTGGGAAACGCAAATATGCTCCTCTCCTAAATTTTTTTCATCGTGGTATGAAAGATCCAACAGAAGAAGAGGAGGAGGAATGGTAATAAAGACACAAATTAGAAGTGAAAAAAAATATATCTGTTTTTAGAGAAGACAATATTGTTTAGGTAGAAAGTTTTAATGACCCACCTTGAAATGGTTTTCAGTAAGAGCATTTTATAAGGTGAGCACAGAAAAAAAAAAATCAACTGCCTTCCTCTTTAGACACAATAAATGAATGGAGTGTGAAACAAAATAAAAATATTATTTATTTTGACATTGAACACATCTATGTGTAGTAAACTCAAAATTTTGATGAAAGAAAAGTAACTATATCTAAAGTAATAGAGTATTCCATCTTTGTTGATTGGAAAACCAAATATAATTCAGATGTCCACTCTTCCCAACATGGTTTTTAGAGTTAACATCTTTCTTTTCAATCTTTAACAAGGTGATTCTAGGATACCTTGATCTTGATCAAGGACAAGGTGATTCTAAACTTTAGTTTCAAAATTTTTTTTGACTGTATACTTATGTATATATGCCTTCAAGTATGTGAGTACATATATATGTGTGGGTGCATGCATGTGGAAAATTTAAGATTGTCAGGTGGCTTTCTTGATAGCTCTCTATCATATTTCTTGAGACAGGGTCTCTCTGTTGAATTCAGAGTTTGCTGACACTTGTTAGTTAGCTATACAGCTTGTTCCAGGGGTCTCCTGTTCAGACATTCTGTGTATTAGAATTATAGCTTGGTCATCACTTCGATTGGCATTGGTGTGGGTGCTGGAGATCTGACATTAAGTCTTCATACTTTCAGGGCAAGCACTTATTCCCAGCCCTTGTTCTAAGATTCAAAGTCAAAAGTCCTGCAGCGGATAGCATAGGAATAATGATAATAATTTAAAAATAAAAACAGAAATCTGGCTTTACTCAACTTCAAACTTACTATAGAGCTACAGTGATAAAAATAAATATCATAGTGATGACAAAACAATACATTGATGAAGAGAAATGCCTAGTAAGTCCAGAATTGACAATATTTTCAGCAAAAAATACTAGCTATTCACATACACACACACACACACACACACACACACACACACAATACATGCACACACAGGGGCGGCAAATGAATGAAGGACTCAGAAAAAAAGAATATTGCAGTCAAATAACATAATTTTCACAAAATCTCCAATGTTATCAGAGCCAAATATATAATCAATTGTCAAGTTTTTAATAAATAACAGGATAAATTCTAGATTAATTTGAATATTTTTTCTCTTTAAACTGATTAATTATGGTGCTTGACAATGTGTTGGTGTTTTATATGTGTCTATAATGTATTCTGATTACTCTCACAACCCACCAGAATACCAGAATTATTTAAAGAAGATTCCAGGCAGATTGCTGATATGACATAAAATACAAATCTCCACAAAAATATGAAAGAGCTATCAAGCAGTGTAAATGTGGATAAAGATTAAATATATTGTTTATTATTTTTTAAACTCTGTAAATGATAAAAGAATGACTATCTAAGGTAAAAACGAAAACCAAAAAAGCAAGTTCTGAAGTTCTTATACATAGGAAAATGATACAGGACAAGAATACCTCAAAATAAGGTAAAGAGGGAAGAAAAAAATGTCCTTTGTAAGCATTTTCACTGCACAGTAAGTAAGGAAACATTGAACAATGTGACAGCAACTTAGTGTGAATGTATTTGCATATTTAGTACATTAATTCACAATAAATCAGAAAGCAGTAGGGAAACATAAAAATTAAAGATTGTAAATTCAATTATTACATTAAATATTAAACATATAAACAATGAGTTAAATGTCATAGACTGTCAAATAATATAAACCAGTAAGAAGTTATATCTATTGCCTATAAAGAGGCCAATGTCAAATATAAAGACATTTTTTAAATATAAAAGAATGAGTAAAACACCATAGGATCCCCCCCCCAAAAAAAGCTGAAATTCTAATATTAACATCAGGTAAAGAATTTGAAAGAGGAGTTTACATAAGACAGTATGAGTTTAATGAGTTTATATGAAAAGTATAATAAAGCTTTTGTATACTTAATGAGAACTTAAGATAAATTTAAAAAATTTGAAGTACACAGAAATACATTCAAGTCCAATATTAAGGTTGGAGAGCTTAACAATGAAAAAGAGGCCTCTGTTAAAATTCTTTACCTAGCATATTAATGAGTTTATTTATCACTAATGTCAGAGAGGGGAAAAGCAAGTCTTCCCTCATTGTTTCCATTTAACCTTGTACTGGAAGTTCTAAGGAAAGTCTGTGAGTCTAGAAAAATTTGTAAATTATTAACATAAGTAGATTTGTCAGTAGTCAGTGCCTGTTTGCAGAGAAAGACTTCAGAATCTCATATGGAGACAATAAAAAGGCAAACAAGTGATTGACCAGTTGATGGGGTTCAAAGTAGGAAGAGTCAGCTGATCTATGCAGTATCAATGCACAGTTAAAAATGAAAATCAAGAAAGTCACAACATTTTAAATGGGTAAACTCTACACCCTGAAAACTATAAACTATTACTGAGAAAAATTACACTAAATAAAATGAAAAATCTTATACTCACAGATGAGAAACTATTATTAAGGTATTCATTCTTGACACAGAAAGATCAATTGCAATTCAAATTTTGGAATTTTGTTTTGTTCTTTTTATTTATAGAAACTGTGATGACTCGAATTTTGACAAAAATTAAGAGGAGTAGAAAAAGGAATTCTCACTACCTTTCACAAAATTTTAAGACAAGAATACAGTAAGAAAATCTTATATTTTCTCACAAATATCATAACTGCCTATATAGAAAATCATAGAGGACAAGCATATATGAAAATAGGAGCAGCCACTCTGGAAATACAAATTAAAAATATGTTAATATGTGACTGTCCTGTAAAAATGAATAATGCTACTGTGACCACATGGACAAATTTTAAAAGTATCAGAATTGTGAAGAAGCCATAATCTGACATGGAATTCTGGAAAAGACAAACACAAACACAGAAGAGGTATCAGATGGGGTCACTACAGCTTGGGATCCCAGAAATCACAGACACCACTACACAAGAATGATAATATGTTATTTCTTATTCTGATGATATAAATACATCTGTCTAATTATCCAAACTGTATACTTGAATCAAACTCCCTATTTATAAATCTTGGTTCAACCAATATAACATTAAAAATCAACTGAAAAATAATATTGGTAATGTTGTCTTCTCCCAGACTTGCCAGAGAATGGTACTAATGCTTTGCAATCAGGCATAATACTGGCTGTCATTTTTGAAACAAGTAGTATTCATCATCCTAGGGATTTGTTTTTGTCTCTTATTCCTAATTGATGAATTTCTTACAAATAACTGATGCTGAGTCTAAAATTGATGCAGAGTCTGTCAAGATAAAATTTTTATTCTTTGGCCAATTGTCATAATTATTTATTTGTAATTTCCTAATATTGAACTGTTTTCCGAATTACTGGGATAAAGGCCTACTCAATCAGAGTGTGTTATTATTTAATAAACAACTGCATGTAATTTGTTATAACGTTTTTATATGTAGTTCTAAGCATAATCAATCTATTTTATAACATTCTAGGTTTTTTACTTGACAGAGGATTTTGTTTGATTTATAATTGAAGGTTGCAATATTTTCATCAGTTTGCATAATCTGAAGTATTCAAAGATTTGGTGTAAATTATTTGATAATAATGACTTTTCCAAACATCTTCCTTGACATTTTCTCTTCAAATCCTTTGGTGTTTGAGATTTCTTACAAGAATTATTATAAACATTAATTTTTACATTTTTTTCTGGATTACCACCCATTTCATTTATATTCTAAAATACAGAGATATTAAACTAACCTTTTAAAAATATCTTCCCTATTTGATATTGACACCAAATGTAGCAACGGTTTTCTGTCTTTATTTTATCTTTAGTATGTTTGCCAATTCTTCTCTACTAGCTAAAATATATCACTACAATACAAACTGTAATAACCAAAAAATATTAACTCTTGAACATAAATGTATTTACCACAGTGTTAGAACTGTGGGTTAGCATTTCTGGCACGCAAAAATAAGATAACTGGTAATTTTAATCTTTAGCCTTCTATTTATTTTAACTTAATCAACATTTTTTTCATTTTTAAAAATTATTTTTACTTAAAACAATTTTTAAATTTAAATATAGTTTGATCATATTCACCTCCTCCAAGATCTTCCACATCCTCTCCCATTTCTACTCCATACGACTTTATGTTCTTTCTCAACAAAAACTTAATATAGCCATAAAACCCTTAAAACAAAGAAAACAAAATAAAACCACCTCCACTACCACCCAAGAAATCTGTAACCAACAAAAGCACAGAAAAAGACTGTGTTGGTCAACTACTCCTAGAACATGAGTCCTCCCCTGGAGTGGTTGATGTACCCAATGTCACTCCACTGGGAAAAAACAAAACAAAACAAAACAAAAAACAGATTTTCCCTGTCCCAGCAAGTATATGTTACAGTTCCATTGCTAACTTTTACCCTAGTGGCGATTTTAAATTATTATTATGTTCGTTTGGGATTTGAAAATCCTTCTTTCATTATATATTTGAAAAAAAAAAGGATCCTGTCTTTCACCAAGTTATATAGAATACAATGATGCAAATCTTATGTGATAATCTTCGGTAAATAACATTTGCTATTTCTGCATTTACCTTCTTGACAATTTATACTCCTGTCAACTCTTCTGCTTAATTTTGTTTGCTATTGAGTCAGGGTCTTCTGTAAGTCAAGTCAGCCACAAATTTCCCATGTAACCTCAGTGACATAGTTTAAACTCCTGGACCTCCTGCTTCTGCCTCCCTCCTGAGCACTGCATTACAGGGATGTGACACCACATCCTGCTGCATGCTAACTCTACATCCAGATCCAGTCACTTCCAATGCTCCATGGTCTCCAACATGGCCCCATTTTATCAGGGTTTGTAATTTTATTTATATTTATTTTTGTTTCTACAGCAGTTTTTTTTTTTAATGTCTGGAATTATAAAACAGGGCCAAACCTAAGAATTAGCCACTTTTTCAAGATTACTTGGCTCCTTTTACTGAAGAATGGTACTTCAGAAACAATACCTTGGCTATAGAACTACTTGGCTATATCACAGTATTATTACTTCTAAGGTTTATCAGCTTTTGTGTACATATAAGGCTATCTATACTATTTTTCTACATCACTGTGTGTGTGTGTGTGTGTGTGTGTGTGTGTGTGTATGTGACTATGTGTAAAGAGTCCATCTTATGTCTCTGATTTGATTCCTCTGAACACTAAATATTGCAGTTCCCCCTCCTTGTTTGTTTGAAGATTCTCACTTCTTGTTTCATCTGGAAAGTTTTTATATAATAGGCCATGAGAAACAATATTGTCAATGCAGCTAACATACTAACAGGCAGTTGTATTTGTTGCTTTAGAGGTTCCATGAGTTTCCAATAGCCCTTATTTATGCCAGTGTCTTGCCTTGCATCCCCTTTGGTGAGGTTGTTTCCTACATTTGTGGTACAGTTTGGATCTTTTGTCATATTCTGAATTTCACCCTGTGTTTTCATTCATCATTTTTACTTGCATAAATTATGTGACTAGTTCTCACTGTATGGACCATCATTCTACAGATATTGAATATGAGCTATGTTCCTTCAAAAAAGTATGGTGTTTTAGGAAGAAGAAAAAAAGATAAAAACAAGTTTATTATAGAGAAACCAGATACTTACTGTTCAGCTAAGCCACCCAAGTTAAGATTGGCAGAGTTAACTCTTCCTGATTACTGTTGCCTTGATATGACAAGGAAAAGACAAATCCCTAATTTCTATGATCTTTCTTGTTAAAACCTTAAACTCCAGTCTTATTGCAGAAAAGACATCAGATACATACCATTTGAAGAACGTCCTCTGCACTTTATGATGAGTATCATTTAAGGTAATCAGAATAAAAAGAAATTATAAAAAGACTCCCAGCCAAGAGCAAGCTAAGTAGACTTGACAACTAAATATAAAATGATAACTCCGATGAATCCAGGATCAACAAGCAAAGAGAAAAATCTGAGGAAATCAGAATAATATATGGATTTTAATGATCATATATCTTTGGGTCATTAATTGTAACAAATGTAGCATTAAATGTAATGTATGTAAGCTGTTAATAAAGCAAATTGTGCACATTATATGGAACTCTTCATTGTCTTTATAACTTTTCTATAGTGTGAAGATGCAATTATTCTAAAACATTTCATGTCTAATTACTATTCCTTGATAATTTAAAGAAAAGCATGTTCTTGCATTGTCTTCTATTTGTGTTGTATAACTACTTAGCATGTCTATTATTTAACATTTTCAAATATAATCAAATTGCATTTACAAATGATTACATTTCCTAAAATCTGAGACTTAAAGCTCACATTAAATGTGGGATGCAGCCAGGTGGCGGTAGCACATGCCTTTGATCTCAGCATTCAAGAGGCAGAGGCAGGTGAATCTCTGAGAGTTTGAGGCCAGACTGGTTTACAGAGCAAGCTCTAGGACAGCCAAGACTACATAGAGAAATCCTTTCTCAAAAAACAAAACAAGAAAGGAAGAAAGGAAGAAAGGAAGAAAGAAAGAAGGAAGGAAGGAAGGAAGGAAAGATGCTTTGTGTGTGTGTACACATGTGTGTGGATATGCAAGTACACGTGTGTGCAGAAGCCAGAGAACAACTTCTTTTGGTGTCATTGAACAGGAGCTGTCAATTTTCTTTTGAATTTTTCTTTATATTTATCTATTTACTTTGTGTGTGCCTGTCCATGTGCATTGTGTATGCATACGGGCAGTCTTGCATGTGCATGTGTTAGAGGATAATTTGTAGAAGTAGGCTCTCTCCTCTACCATGTGGGTTCCAAAAACTAAACTTAAGTTGTTAGGCTAAGTTCTTAGCAAATTTACACAGTGAGCTATCTCAGAGGCCCCTACCTCTCTAAATAGGCTAGGCTGGCTAGATAGATATCCTGCGCTCTGCTCCCCAGCACTGTGATTACTAGTGTGTGCCACCATACCCAGCCATTTTAACTGAGCTCTCTTTCTGGGCCCATCTGAGAAAAATTTTATCAGTTTATTGTTTAACATTATTTACCAATAATATATTTTGAGGAAGTTGGCTAATTTTTTAAGGAATAGAATATTTATTATAAGTACAAATGAACCATAAAATTGACAATCAACCTTATTAACATTTATCTTGGTAAAAGTTCTGAAATGAATCTCTTTTATGTGTTTGTGTGTTAAATTAGGAACCTCTGTGTGTTAATTTAAGATTCTCTGAATTATGACAGAAGCATTAATGACATACTCCATCCCAAAACAGAAAGATTTTCATTGATTTAATCAGATATTTTGGAAGAAAATGAATACATTTACATTGTGTAATTCAGCAAAATTTATTGCTGTGATTGTGGTAATAAAATTATCTTCTGCATCTGAAAATAATGGCATGCTTGAGACACAGGACACAAGGAGGATACAGTATAGAGGAATTGGGATTTAATGGTAGACATTTTAATTTGAATTTCCTATGAGATATTCATAAGATTGTAGTAAGAAAAGAAAATCGAAGGTATCCTAACTGGCATCACACTTATTGGCCAAGTGTAAGGTTTATTCAAGAAAAACATTTTTGTTTCTTTGTTTGCTTTCTACAAATGGTAGCAAATGGTATGAAACTGGAAATTCTCAATTCAGAAGCTCAACATGAAGTGTGAAGGAAAGACAAAGTAGGAACACCCAGATCTCTGAGAAGAGACCTGGAACTGCGTGTGACATGATCAGTGAACAAGAATTCAACATGACACAAACAGGCAGTGTGGAAGGACACAGACAGAAGGGGTTGCGTGACAGACAGTAGGCACTCATTGGCTGCCTCCTGGAAATTTCTCAGATAATGTATAAATTATTTCTCCCCCAAATTCTATTTGAACAAAATTATTTATCCCTTTAACATAAGTTAAAAAAAATGACTCAAATAGACTAAAGGACCTGCCAGGTCATTGTGCCTTGGAATATGGTAAAAGACCACGTGAAAAAGAGCAATTGTTGGACACATAATTCCCACTGTCATGATAACATGAGTAAAATCCCTCAAAGACTAATTTCTTCATGAAGTAAGCGGCTTCATGACCTACTCGCTCCTTAAAAGCCTCATCTCTCCACACTGTTGATTTGAGAAACACACAGATTTTAAGAGTTCAGGGGACATTAAAACCATAGACTTTACAACTTTAAGAATCTATACAATTAAAATTGAGACCCTGGAGTGTAGATTGGAAATTCACACTTTCATCCCTTTTCTGTGCCTACTTAATGTCAAAGCAAGAGCATCTGCTAGAGTCCATAACTTCCAAAACTTGAGACAGATATTGGAATTAGGAACAGGGAAAATATGGCACATGCTACTTTGATGAAAAAGAAGACAAAGGCAAATCGAAGACTGTGAAAAAGGAAGGCAAAATAAAAAATGAGAACCTTTGAGGATATTGAAATCCCAAGTATAAAGCATTAATAGATAAGAAGTAGAAAATGCTGAAATGAACAGACATAATCTGTCCCTGAAACTTTAAAATGAGTCAGAGAGACTGGCAGGTTAATTTGCTTCTTAAGGAGTTTTTGATTGAATGGAAAGGGGAATGCAGAAGGATTGGGCATGCACATTTTCCTGTTTGTAGGCAAAAATGAGAAATCTGAGCACCCTATTCCTACCTGATGGTCATTAGTATTGTTCATTCCTGTGGCATTGGAACTGTGTCCTCTGAGTGATAGACAACGCAGGAAGTACTGATGAGTGTTGTACATCCTAAGACTAGAAAAAGGACTCAAGTTGTACAGTCCCGCATATCTTTCTGAATGCCTGCTGAGAGATGCTGAAGGTAAGTTCATGCATGGAATGGATGAGATACAGACTAGCAGGGGGCAGTTGGAGGTTTATTAGGTGGACTATTTACTAGGATAATGAGTGCATGTATATGAAAAAAAATCCTAGGGAATGATAAAAAGGAAAAAGAAAATGAATCCGTAAAATAAACTGCAGACCATTGAACAGTGGTGGCCCAGTTCCCGGACCAGTGTTCTGTAGTCACAGGTTATATTCATTTTTTTAAAAGATTTGTTTTATCTTTGTGTGTGTGTGTGTGTGTGTGTGTGTGTGTGTGTGTGTGTGTGTGTGCGCGTGTTGTATAAGTTTATTTTTAGTCATGTATAAAATAATTGTTTTGTGCACTGTTGGGAAAAGGACTGCCTAGGTCTTGTGGCTTTGTATTGTTTGCAGGTGTTGGATTTATGTGGTGGATGTTTGATTGTTCATGATCTGCACATGCTATTAGTAGAACACCTGAGGAGAATTGAATCAATACAAACACCTGAGCTGAGTCTCTCAGTGTTCCACTCTCCAGTATGGCACTGGCCAAGATAGTAGTTCCCTCTGCTGAGGTCTGGCAGGGATTGCACATATGATTATGTCTCCATGTCTTCCTTGTGAGCTACCACAGCAGCATATTACTGTGTGTGTGTGAGTGTGTGAGTGTGTGTGTGTGTCTGTGTCTGTGTGTGTGTGTGTGTCTGTGTCTGTGTGTGTGTTTGCATGTGCTTGTGGGTGCCTACAGACACTATAAGAAGGAGTCAAATCCCCTGGAGCCAGAGGTAAAGGAACTGAACTCAGGACCTCTGCAAAAGTAGCAGATACTTTTGACTGCTGATCCTTTCCTCCAGTTGCTTTCTTTTTCCTTACTTACTCACAGGATTTTGGTTAAAGCAGTTGCTAGATCTTGTTCATTCAGAGTAGATATTAAGGTACTAAATTATTTCAGTAAAGAAACATTTAAACTTTACTAATTCTCTTATCTTAAAGTTATCTGGTTATACCATTTTATCTTCTCTATGTAGCTCCTGTTAAGATACAAAAACACTAATGTTCCATGTAATAACATAATTTGGTAAGTGATGCTACAAAGAAAATAAAGAAATTTTTAAAGTGTGTTTGAGAAGAGGAGGCCAAGGAGTTAGTATTTGAATTTAAACTTCAGAAATAGCTTCGGTTGACTGAAGGTCACTTGAGTTGAAGTTAACGAGAAATTTGCTAGGCTGTTGGGCAATTCACCTACAAGGGTACAGAAAAAAAACCTTTGTTCATTTCAGGGCAAAGTCAGACTTTTAGAGCAGTTTTGAAGATGGCAGAAGAGCGTTGCAGAGGAGCAGAAGAGCCAAACATGGTTGTTAAGAATTTGGAAGATGTGATCACTTGGTAACATCTTTGGTGATGAGAAACTGATTCGTCTGATGTCTTTGGAAATGTCTGGGAGTCATGGTTATGGGAATAATTTCTTTTTGGGAGGCCCTTGAGAATAGATATAGCATTATCAAGATTCAATTTTTATTTTGTTAGTATTTTTTAAAGAAAAGCTTTAGGGTTGAATTATGTCCTACTTTAAGTTTATCCTTAAGATCTTGATCAGAGAACCTCAGAATATGATTATATTTGAATGTAGTGTCTCCACAGAGGTGATGAAATAAAGTGAGATGGTCAGCCTGGGCCCTGATCTAGTGGGGCTGGTATCTTCCTGTGAAAAAGCAAACTTTGGGTACCAGGGAATTACTTCAGTTTTTGGTTTGTCATCCTAACATGAGGACTTGAATTGGGATCCCCACATCCATATGAAAAGCTGGGTCCCCGATCATGACCCTATAATCCCAGCCCTGAAATGGTGGGACAAGGAGAATCCCTGGAGTTTGCTGTGCCCAGAAGCTAGACTAAATGGTGAGCTCCAGGTCCATTGTTAGATCCTGACTCAGAAAATAAGGCTTCAAGTGGTTGAGTAAGACGTACAATGTCAAGCCTTGGCCTTCACTGTAAGTGCAAAGATGTGCACACGCATGTGACAAACAGCTATAACAGAGAGAGAGAGAGAGAGAGAGAGAGAGAGAGAGAGAGAAGAGGAGTCTGAGAGGAAGAGGAAAGGAAGGAGGTAGAGACAGAGAATTTGAATATGTACATACTAGAGATGACGATATGAAATGTCAGGGAGAAACAGCCAACTACAAGCTAAGTAGTTGCCTGGAACAGAGGCCTGGAATAGATCCTTCCTCCACAGTCCTCAAAAAGAACTGTGCTCACATCTTGATTTCACAAGTCTGGCTTCCAGGCATATGAGACAGTATATTTCAAAGTGCTACATGATTTGGTCACTGTAAAATCATTATTATTAAGAGAAAGAAGCTGGCTTCAGAGAGCTCACTCTCTTCAATCGATGTGCTCTCAAACGTCACCATATTAGGGCCCAGGTGACCTAAATGCTCTCTACAGTTTGCAGTCATGCTTAGTATGCTCTGATGAAAGCTAAACTTTGGTGAGTTTGCTGATTTTTTGCTTTCCAGAAAAAGAATAGGGAATGTGTGCCTTATGAAGAAACCATTCTGTTCACATCGTTTTCTGAATTTACTTGCTTGCTGTCTAGGGCACTTACTACATAAAGATTCATGTTTGGTGGGAGTAAGTTTTTCATCGCACACAACACCTTGAATGGTAATACAGGAACCTATGATGCTCCAATGAGCACAGAACTGAAATTTTAGTGAATCCCTCCACTGGGGGCTGAAGTTTTTCTATATACTCTAAAATATTTCTGCTGTTGAAGACAGCAGGGGGAAGAACTGCTGTTTGAATCAGAGTCAGGTGTCGTATGATTTTTTAATATATATAAAAATGAATCTGGTGCAGACTGAGGTGGCTTTTTTTCCATCTGTCAGCACATTCTTTACAACCATGCATAAACCTGATTATCACACTCTGTGTGTTACTGTGAAAATTATCCCTGCCCTCAGAACAGACTCTACAGCTTGGAATGGAATTCAAATATCAGTGAAATTAATCTAAAAAACAAGCAACCCAGTGGGAGTTGGGGGGACATTTTCCTTTTTCAGAGAATCTTTATTTTAGCACATACACAAGGGTAAATATTTTGCACTGAATAAAGTAGTTCCCAGTGACACACATTTGGCCTTGATAAAATTTTTCCATGGTTTTCACATATATTAACCTTTGATGAAAAGACCACAGGAAGAAAAGCCATGAAATGAATATGGCATAATTTCAGGGCTTTAATTTTTTTTTTTTTACATTAACCTTTGAGTTCTAAACTGTAGTAGTGGTATGTTTGGGGGTATATTTGGATAGAGACATTACTGTCATCCAGTTCATATTTATGGGCCTGACCTTTGTATTATAGTAGCCTGCTTTGAAGCACAGTTATTTTTAATTGCTTTATGTGTCCATGGAGACTGTTCAGTGCCTGCGTCAGTTATATACAGTACCCTGGCACATATGTTTGCTCAATGAATCTTATAATGGCTGGATATTTATAACCACATCTGAATACAAAAGGAGGAATTGTTGCATTTTGGTGCTATGAGTATGCGTTGTGTGGTTTGTGTGAAAATGTGTTTTATTGTCAACGTTGCTATATCCTTAATGAGGTGACAGGAAGAATTAAAAGTGACAGATTGTTTTGGCTGCTCTGGGGCCATCTGAGATATAGTCTCCTATCATGTGGCTCAATAAACTCAGCCTGTGTGAAGCCCTAGGTGTGTGATTCATAGCTGTAGCAGGGCTACTCACAGGGGTTTAATGAGAGAGATAGTCACAGACTGGGTAGCAGGAGGCTGAATTGAAGACAATAAAATGTGCCTGTCTCAAAACTGCATCTGAAATTTGCAAGGATGCCTGGATCCCTGATTCCACTAACATTATTCTTCCATGTGTGATTGGGAGGTGGACTGAATGACTGAAATATTCATCTCAGGAAACAAAAACAAAAGTGGCCTTCTCACCCTTTCTGCCCAAAGAAAGCCCCTCTGTGAGGTGCATGCTCTGAATGACATGCTAGATCATGACAAATATGTCATGTGATGTGCTTGGAAGTAAATACAGCATAATTAGGGCTAGTCACAATGTGGCCCAGGAGTGAATAGCCTCATCAAACCTACTTGTCCCACCTCTGGATCTGTGAATCAGAATGTCTAGAGACATGAAAGAGAGGAAAGATATTTTAGTAAGATTTCCAGATAACTATTCTGTATACCAAGGCTATACGCCCTGTCTACAATTAAACCTGTAACTATAAGAAATGGGAAAAGAAAAGTAATTGTACTTAGCAGAGACTCAATTGGATTCAAAGTAAAATGAGTTAGCAAGAGCAGTGTGGAGTCTTGAGGCCAATGTATTTTCTTATACACCCACAAATTAGTGTGGTACTTCAGAAAGTCACTTGACCTAAGCTCCAACTCCCCTATTGATAAAATAAGAGCAATAGTACCTACCTTTGAAATTAGTGAACTTTAATGAAAAGATGTATTAGATTCTACATTCCTAGCAGCAAATTTTAGATAAATGTTAGCTATAGTTAATATTAAACATGCCTTATTGTGTACTTTATCAGAAGATAAATCACAAATCTACAAGAAAAACAGAGCAATGGCAATTCTTCTACATATATTAAATGTTTACTGTATTCCAGAGTCTGGGTTAAGAAAAGTACATCCATTCTCCCTTAACAATTTAATTTTCAAAATAACAATGCAGGATAGGTTATAAGATTTTACTACCATAGGTTTTTAGTTAAAAATAAAGTAGATGAATCAAGCTAAACGATTCATTAGAGGAGATACACCATGCAAAGCTGCATTCCTGATAATCACATTCAGGAATGTCTGCATCAAAAGATTTTCTTGACCCTAACACAATGCTTCCTCTAGGGAAAGAGACAGTTGGCAGTATTCTCTTGTATTGTATTTCTATACCGCCTTTGGTCTACAATAGCACGACTTCTGAGCAATAAAAGAATGATGCTCAGGACTTACTAAAGGGTACCTCAAGAGGAATCATTAATAATAACAATTTTAATAACCGTCAGATGTGTCTCTTCCATACTCAAATGCTAGGAGGGAAAACTCAATGTTATAACTTTAAGAAATGGACCATCCAGGGGATGACTGAATCATTACAGCTCTTATATGTTGGCTAGAAGCAGCAAAGTTGGCCTGGTTCTAAACTTCCCTTACCATATGAGGATACATGTAATGTTCTTCCCCTCTGGAGGCATGACCTTCAAAACACCATAATGGAATCAGAGACCGAGGCCTTATCAAACGTGCTGATACCTTGATCATGGGCTTTCCAGTCCCCTCAATTCTAAGGAATATATTTCTGTTTCATGTACATTATCCAGTCTCTGTTACATTGTTGCAGTATCTTTAGCAAAGTAAGATAATACAATTTCAAAATACAGGCACCACTGAGTAGTAATAAATAAAATAATATAAAGAATTATAAAAATTAAGGGACATGATATAGATGCCACAGGGGTTTACTAGGGCCTCACAATTGAACTAATGGGATTTTACTTGCTCACATTCGCATACCACATCTGCGCAAGACCTTCAAGAATCCTTGTACAATTTCTGATGCTCCTGTTTTGGCTCATCAAATACATAATGATAAAAGATCCAGAAATACCTAAACGGTGCACATCTTAGACATCAAGAGTATCATTCTTGTGAAAGCTACCACACTGATGGTGTAAGGTGTTTTCTGGTTTTGTTTTTCACCACCTGAGGGAATAAGGACTTAGCCGTACTCAAAAAGACTTTCTGTTATTGAATAAATACAGCCAAGATAGCCTGTTTCCCTCTTGTTTCCTGTGTGGTAGAGTACACAGGGCATCTTCTCTTTTGTCCTTAAGAAGACTGCCCTGACACTGCTAATAAGCAGTTTCTTTGAAGACTGAATATTGGAGAGCAGTACAAAGGGCAAGAGAGGGGAGAGAAACAAGCAGAAGACAGGCACAATGACAGCTACTGTCCTCAGAAGAGCCATCATGCCGTGCAATGGTCGGAACATGCCAAAGCTCAGGGCAGAACTCAACGCAAGAGCAGTCCTTCACTCATATCTGCAAATGTGAAAAGGGCCTTCTGAGTTTCCCTCATGTTCTTTTATCTGTTCACTCAGAGGGAGCAGATGAAGCAAAAAGCACTTATGTAGCCACAGTCCCTCGCATAGGCTGTTGAGTAAGTTATATTTCCACCTCTGTTCCTATTCTCAGATTGCGTGAGTCTAAGAAAGCACTGTTCCTAGTGAGACAAATGGTCAGGTGAGACGAATGACTCTGACAGGGCAGGCCCACTTCCCAGGGCTCCGGAGACATTCTAACAAGGAATGGATGAATGGCATGAACTCAGCTCCTCTGCATTGAATTAATCCCCTGGAAGTCAAGAGTCACTTAACATTCTAAGATACATTTTATAGGATACTGATAGGCCAAGTTTTCCAGGCTTGCTCCCATTCTCTTAAGTGATAAGTTAGATACAATGTAAGTCTTCAGTGAAAATATGCTAACGGGGAAGTTTTTGTTGGAATGAATATTGAAAGTCTTTCGAACTAGAGAGGGTTATTCAACCTTTCCTAGCTGTTCATAATCTGTGGCTACAATAATAAAGCAATACATAAAGTAGGCGATTGTGATGTCTAAATAAGATGAAATACCAAGCAACTTCCTTCTTCCTTAATTTGACTATCACAAACATAGGGCTTGTTCAAACTTCAACGCACAGGCACAGGCACATCAACGTGCAAAGCTCAGGGTAGTCTAAACTTCAAAGTTTTCTAGAATTCAGGTTCCCCACGGACTAGAAATACAATGTCAATCAGATCTTCATTTCTTGCTATTTTTGAGTAAAATTTAAAAAATATGAAAAAACATAGTAGTACTATGTCAAAACTTAAAAACAAGGTTTTCTGATTATATGCTGAAAATGTCTTGAAATATTTTTTAACTGACCAGTATTTTCAAGTGGCAATAATTAGATGACTTTCTGCAAGACCCTCCTGGCTTATGTTTTAATAATCTTATATACATGTGTGTGTGTGTGTGTGTGTGTGTGTGTGTGTGTGTGTGTGTGTACATACACATATATATTTATACATATATATACATACACATATATATACACATATATATATATTTAGCTCATATATAAGTTTATTACATGATATATATCATGTGATATATATATCACAGTATTAAAACATAATGTAATTCTTGATGTGCTTGACAGCCATATTTCATTATGATATACTTTCTTCATAAACTCTCTTTGCAGTTATTTAAATGCCATCTTATGTGTTTATGCATTTTTGGTTTTATCAAATTATCAAAGAGATACTCACTATGAAAATCCAAAAATCCAGAATTTTAAAGAAGAAATATTTGAATAAATCAGGAATATTAGGATACTATACTTAATCTTATCACAAAAGTACTTTGGAAAGCTGGTATTATGGTAGTGATATTATGAAATCTAAGACTGTGTATGTGTGTGTGTTTGTGTGTGTGTGGCGGGGGGGTGCTGAGATGAGATCTGTGAAAGGTAAACCCAGCTTGTTAGGTTGGGAAGATTTCAAAGTTAAATAATACTTAATCTGAGCTTTAAAGACAAAGTTAGAATTTAAAAGGCCAAAAAATAGATATCTGAGTAAAAGGAAGGAAAAAAATCTGAGAGATGATGAGGGGCATTGTGTAATGTGTGCAAAGGTGCACATGTGTGAGGAGGGAGAGATGCCTGTGAGGCTGTGTGATCGACCCTAGGCATATTTGGAATAATGTAGATAAGGACAAGAAGGTGGGCAAATACCTTATTATCAATGCCTTCCTGAAGAGATTGAACCTTTTCTTATATGTGGTGTGGAACCATGAGGATTTTTTTTTTTTTAAACAGGAGACTCTCATGAGACTTATACCTTGGAGAGATTAGCCCAGCTACATTGTGAAGAATGTATTAGTGGAGTTTTGCAATTATAGGTATAGTAGGAACAGCCAGGAATGAAGGGAACAAGTTATGAGTCCATAGGAATAATCCAAATAAGAAATGATAAACCACTGATCTACAACAGTAGTGGGGTGTGGAATTACTTTGGAAAGCATAAAATGCTACTGTGGAGTTCGTAGGATGAAAGAATAAAAGAAAGGAGGGAAGAAGAAATAGAAAAGAGGAGAACCTGGAAGAAAGAACAGAGAAACAGAACAAAGGATATAAAAGGAAGGGAAGAACACAGGAATTATTGTCTTTGGCTAAGTAGACATTTGAAGGCAAAGTGTTTCATTAAACATAATCACGACTGTTAGTCTGCCCTGGAGGTGTGATAGAATTACTGGTACCCTAGGTCTCAGCCAATCAGCCAGATAGCTTCTGATTGGTTTGAATGAAAACTAATCAGAACCTTTATTCAGTGGTTCAATTGATGCACAAATAGCCATAGCCAAGGTGAACTCAGTGAAAGAAACTGTTACAAGTGCACAACCTCGAAAAGTTTGTGGGGAAGAGAGCATAATTTTCACTGTGACTGTCAGCAGCAGCTAGAATTGTTTCTATTTCACATATACTGACTATGCACACAAGCTCACATGCATGCACATGAAGTCTCATACACATGTACACACGTGAAAGCACATGCAAGCACATTCAGTGCTAGAATTTTGTAATAAATAGACATAAGCTGGTTTTAATATTGGATTCAATATGAAAAAGTTACAGGAACACAAGCAAGGCAACAGTTTGACCAATAACAAGTAAATCAATTAACTCATGCTTTAACATGCAAAAGGTGGATTACCAAAAAAAAAAAAAAAAAAAAAAAAACATAAGCAAAGAAAAAACAAAACAAAACAAAACAAAACAAAAATCTGGTAAAAGCGATCAGTCAAAATCATATCTGAGGATGGATACAATATAACCCAACTCCTTTTTAAGTTCAATTGCCAATTTGCCTTTTGTTCTTCCCTCCACCCACTTTTTATATTAATTATTAGTATAAGCCAGAATTTCCTTTTAGATGATACTGATCTATTTCTAGGAACTGATGTCTATGACTACCTTCCATGCAAGTGATGATCTATGTTGATCTTACTGAACTAAATAATTAGATAATCCTCCACAGAAGAATAATATATTTTTGAAAAATACTAAAAGTCAATGAAATACTAAAAGTCAGTGACAATAGCAGGGGGAACGCCACACAATAGACATGATTGTACAAGTGCATGCCATTCTATTAATTTCAATACCTCTCCCCATTTCACTTAAAAGACTCTTCACATTTCCCAATGCAACACATCCAAATTCACTTTTAAAAAGATTAGCATTTCAGGTGTTTTCATATATTTTAAATTATGTGCATGTGTTTGTGTGTGAGTATGTACTCAAGTGAATGCAGATGCCACAGATGCCATAGGCATATGATCCCCCTCGAGCTAGAGCTACAGATAGTTGTGAGCTATACAATATGGGTGTGTAGTAGTACACTGCTGTGTCAGCTCACCAAGAAAGACAAGGAGCCATCCTCATATGTGCAAACTCTGCCAGACCTCAGCAGAGCAGAGAGAACCACCATCATAACCAATGTCATACTCGACAGTGGAACCCTGAGTGTCTGAGCTCAGGTGTTTTTATTCTTTGATCGTTAGAATCAAACATCCCCCACTTTTCCCAACACCTGCAGACAATACAAAACACCAAGGCCTATGCATCCCTTTTTGCAACAGTGCAAAATTATTTCATAAACTTCTAAAATATGGCGTTGTAAACCAAACTCCAGTCGGTTGCAAGAACATCACCTTTATTTACTTATTTATTTATTTTTGGTTTTTCAAGACAGGGTTTCTCTGTTGAAACTCTGGCTGTCCTGGAACTCACTCTGTGGACCAGGCTGGCCTCGAACTCACAAAGCCTGCCTCTACCTCCAGAGTGCTGGGATTAAGGGTGTGCACCACCACTATTTGACAAGAACATTACATTCTTAACTTCTCAGCCATTTCTCCATCCTCAACAGATTACCTTTTATGTATAGGAGAGAGGAGAAAGGACATCATGCCAAATAAAACAGGAAAAGCAAAAGGTATTCTTATTATAAAAGTGTATCTGAAAAAATTAAACTGAAAAAAAAAAATGTCAAACCACATAAAGCACTGCTTAGGGATAGAAACGCCTATGAATGGTCTATTTCCATACGGAGTATATTCTCCTTAAATCAATATTTTAAACAAGCTTGATGGCCTTTTCCAAGCCTGCATGCTTCTTCACAGGACTTACCCTAAAGAAGACAGAACAAGGCCCTATACATAAACCTCTTTCCAATTTGAACAATTGCATTTGTGTGACATCTGCCAACCTAACATAAAAGCATAGCTTTCACACAGCCCAAAGCATTTTTCAGTACTCTCCCAAGCATTTCAACAATACTTTACCCAGTTCAGCCTCCTGAAGGTGAGTGTGTAATTAATGAGGTGGTAATCATTCTCTAGAGTTAGCTTTCACCTAAATAAAGGTGCCCGATTCTTATCTGTACCCTTTGTACTCATTGTTGCTTTGAATATACTGAGCTTCCTGTTGGTACAGGGAATCATTGATTTGCTGACTAATCTTTTTATCTGATCATTATAGATTGTAACTCTCAGTCTATAACCTTTACACACACTGCTATTGTGGTTAAATAAAACACAATACAAAATAATTAACATCTTCCCTTATCGACCTTTCTCTTCCCGGCAAAAGCAAGAATACACAGATGTGACAAGCGGACATTAGTATTTTTAGAGAAAAGAATAAATAGAAGATGAATATACAATCTTTAGTTCCTTAATATAAATGACTCCAGAAGAACCAGTAAGTAGCCTTGGGGAAATCAACTGCTTCTTCAATTGGATTGTTTCTGTCATTGTATGGACACAGTCTTGTTTGATGTGCTCCTACCATTTGTCTTGTATGGAGTCTTTTATCTAAATCCAGAGCAATGCAGTCATCAGGGCTGGGATTCAATAATGGCTCAGCAGGAGCTGTCATCCACAGTTTGCTATTCATCTTGTAAAAGGCTTTGAGTTTTCAAAGTAACCAACTAAGGTTGGCATTTCAATGCCACGGTCGGATCACTTAAAGTTCTTTTGTGTTCACAAGAAAAAGAAGTGAAATTGAGAAGGGGTGGTGGTCAACCTACTACCCTACTTGACTTCCTAAGGGTAACTCCAAGGCACCCAAGAGAAAAGGACATTAGTTGACCTGACCCCTTCTGCAATGGGACATTGCTGTGAATTGTAAATGCATTCAGAGGTATTTATTTCACACTGAGTTCCACTGCTGTAATTAAGAGGCAACAAATTATGGAAATTGAACAAAAAGGGAAAATGTTTTAAAAAGGATGATGACAAGAGAATTTCTTGAGACATTTTCTCTATCAAAGCATTTAGTAAAGATGAACATTTTTGAGGCCTTTCAAATAAGTAAACTGAAGATGAAAGTTTGAACATAGACTTAAGTGTTGAGTGAGCTATTGTTTTTTCATGTGAATAGACCCAAGTGGAACACTGGGCCTGCATATTGGGCTATGTTTGCTAGAATCTTGCCTGCTTGCTACTCAGTTCCCTAGTCCTTCCATGGCCATAATATGTATATGTCAGGAGGAATTAGCATAAGAAATTATGTGTTAAAAGTTCCTGAGATCATGGATAAATTAAGCTGAACACATCTGTAAGATTCAAGAGATTCTAACACAGTATGTTTTGGTACTGTACACAGTACATGAGCTCTGAAGTGGGTAAAGCCATTTACTGAGGACTAATACACTCTGCTGCTGGAGTCTTCTCTTCACCGGGATTTTTGCTTAACTTGTTTTGGAATGAGATGACTAGGTCAGGCAAAAATAAAACAGAAAGAATTCAGGGTAGAGTGAAGATGGACTTATTATAGTCTTGAGATTTAATTACTGTATCTCTGATGAAAGATTTCAAAGATATCAAAGATACTTTCTTCTAAAACCCAGTATGATTCTGTTGACTGCAATGCAGGATGACTATACTTCCTGTAGTGACATATATTCATATTTTCCTTCATAGTTCATTGAAATACAAAAAAATACATTGAATTACTTCTACTTATTAAGTATATATTAGTGACTCAGACTAGAATAGGTTACAAAAGATTATTTAATTTTGGCCACAAAAAGCATATCGTAGTCTGAGAAACATACTTTTATCAAGAATGATAAGGAGTCTAAATTTGTAATTGTGACAAATATTAAAACTGCAAAAACACATTATGAAAATGTGTTAATGGGTGAAACTGACCTGGTTGAAGAAAAAGCTTTTCTGAGGATGTGCAATCCAAATCGATGTCTGGAGGCTGACGAGGTGCCTTCAATGCCATGATCAGTGTAACCCCTGTTCTGAAGAATGAAGAATCATTGACGATTTTAAACACAATATAGCATAATCAGATCTTTTTTCTGTCTCTGGCCTTAAGACAGATTGTTCTGTCAAAAGTAAGAAGAAGAGTTGAAGGATAGAAAACTAGAGGCAAAATTAGCATGCTTCTTGAGAGAAGAGATGTTGAATTAATTTGCATCAGGAATGCTGGGAGAGATGATGCTATTCAAGCTTCAAATATCAAGACTTGAGGGAAAGATCCATGTAGAGTTATGTGATGCCCAAGGCTAGCCATGAAGACTGGGCCTTAAATTTGAAAATATTATTTTTGTCCAACTGGAGAACAAGTTATGGAGATACCTGTCAATTCACAAATGTTAAAGAAAAAAGATAACTTTAAAGGGGAAAATAATTCCATCGTTTCTCTTCTTATACATCATTTAATAATGGTTGCCATGGGTCACATGCTAACATCTAAGACACTAATAAACAATTACAGTGTCTAAAGCAGAATCATCATTACAATAGTTAGACCAAAATGAACAGACTGTGAATCTTTGCTGGCTCTTTGAAGAGTGCATAATCGGTTACATGTCATTTTGTGAACATGCTTCTGAAAAAGGTCACAGGGAGTTGAAAATCCTGATTGATCATTCTTAAAGGTGACTGACATAATACTAAAAGAGGAAGAATTTAAAAGCAGTCTTTTAGTTTCAAAAAGTAACTTCTGGATGTCTGTCAGGTCCATAGGTATAGCTTGGAAGGCAGTTTATTTTGGCTTGAATTATGTTTTCCAATTTTCTTAAAATTCTCACCAATGGACTCATTTTCCCAGTGGCTTCTGTGCATTCTGAAATCCCACTCCCCATCATACTATTTTTCTGACTTCATATTCTACCCATCTTGTAATACTCCATTTACTGTATATGCCCTTCAAGGCAACATTCAAATTTTTCTTCCTCAAGGAAGATGTTCTATTATTTCTTTGGCCTATTGAATATTTCAAAAAAATAGATGACACACAAATATATATGTATATAAATTTCATTCAGTTTTCATAAAGTCATCTTAATAACACTTGAGAAAAACTGTCTGAAAGAACAGATAGTACACATTTGACAATATTAAAATAGAAAATAAAATAGGGACTAAATCTGTATAATGGTACACACCTTTAATCACAGCAGTTGGGAGGCAGAAGCAGGAGTAGCACTGTGAGTTCTAGGCCAGCCAAGTCTACGCAGTAAGCTCCCTGACTGCCAAGACTACATAGAAAGACCTTGTCTCAAAAGCAGGTGTGATGATGACAATTAATGACTATTTCAAATCCTTTAGAGAGTGACTGGAATCATGAAAATAGAGTATAGTATTCATATGTAAAATTCTCAACAATGATTAAAAAGAATATGTATTAATATATTTTTATTCTTACCAAATACTTGAAGAAATTCAAATATGTAGAAAATGAAAGAACCATACATATTTCAAAATGATTTGATTGTTCTTAATCCAGCTCATTCTTTTTCACTTAACTAAATTTAATTATGCTAAAATTACATGAGCAAAGACTTCCAGAAAAAAATTCTTTATTTTTAATTTTAAAAAAATAGAATGAATTACTTCAGTTAAAAAAAAAAAAAGTAAAGATATAGCCATGATATTGTGAAAGAAATTGGTTGATCTGGATTAATTTTCTTACATCGTACCAAAAATGAAGGAATCTCTAGTTTAAGAATTACTATTATTAAGAATTAATTAGATGACAATAAAATAACATGGAAAATAAAATTTAAAGTCTAGGCCCAAATATTTTCAGGCTATGCAGGGAATTCATGGATACATGAACAGCAGCCTTTGCTAAATTAATCAGTTAGACAATTATGAGAATACTTTATAACATTATTAGATGCTAATAAAACTACAGAGGTGGTTCACTTTGCTTTCTCAGACCCATCATGAGGATTCAAAGACAAGGAGAATATTCGGCCTCAAAATCACTGAAGGTTTGGAAATGAATGTACAGCTTAACTAGAACATGGAAGAGCCTCTGGTCTTACTTTGTCTCTAAGCCCATGTGTGATCCTATCTCTGTCTGTTTCCCCTTTCCTCTGGCCCAGTTCAGCCTGGGATCAGACTCACTGGGATTCTTTCTGAACTTTAAGTGTGAAAAACCGAAGCACCTTTTGGGTCTTCAGTATGCTTGGAGTATTTTGTTTTGTTTTGTTTTCATAGATACTTGCATAACTTATTTTTCATCTATAGTTCCATAGCTTAACAGAAATATTACATTTAAGACTGACTGTCTGAGCACTAAATTTGAAGGAGGGTCTTTTCCCATCAATCTCAATCTCTAATATCAAAATATGCATATGCATGTTTCATATGTATAACTCTGAAACATCCCCATATATACCCAGAGGAAAGACACATAAACATTCCCCTTAGAGTTTAATATATCATACTCATCTTTAAAATCTCTGCTTTGCCATATCTACCAACTCTGTAGCAGTTACTAGCTATGAAGTCTTCCAAAGTTCACACACCATCATTAATTCTTGCAAATGCTATAATGCTACATTTGCTCTTTATGGTCCAAATTAGATCCTCCCTCTCCACTTAATGAGAAGGTAAAGTAGCTCTCTCTCATGCTTGATGACTGCATAAGATTATGACATGATCCCCAGAAGACATCACATACTGCTTCTCTCTCCCAGTGACAGAAGGCGCTTGAGGAGTTTACTGATGGCGCCCAATTGTGTTTGTCATATCCCCCTTACCTATGTTCCAATTTCAATCTTATCCAAATTTCTTATTTAAAAATTTAGCATGCTAAAACTGTTTTCCTTGGGAAAAAAAAATCTTCCTCAAATCACACTTTTGTATTTAGAAGGTCCAAGAAACAAAAGAAAAATAGTATAGAAAAGTCTCCAAATGTCAAGGAAAAGAATAAAGCAAAGAGATGAATAACAGTCAGAACATAGTCCAAGAATGGAAAATGCTTATGAGGGAAAACTCCAAGAAATTAAGAGTAGAGTATTATGATGCCAGTTTCATCAGCAACACAGAATTGTACTTGGAATGTGTTTTTGTGCTCCTCCCAGGGGTAGTGGATAAAAGTGAATTTTACTTTGGATTATTCATTACAGTTGGCTATTGTTGTTTATATGCCTCTATGGAAAAACATGTTTCTGCCATGTGCTGCTTGTCCTTGTGATTAGATACAGCTTGAACTCCTGAACATTTTACTCAGATGACCTTTCTTAACCCTCAGGGTATAAATTATCTGATGATCTAAATAAAGTTGGCATGAAACTTTAGTCAGCCTCACTTTTAAGGTTCATTCTCCCAGGTTGCACCCTAGAGCAGTGAGCAAACAACTTCCAAATCAAACAAGTCATATAACAGCAAACATGTCAGATATTCACCTCTAGAAATTAGCAAGGGCTACAGAATCCTATGTCTGTGTAAACTTCAACTATCAATATATATTGTATAAGAAATTAAACCTGAGAGACTTTTGAAGGATAAAATTATTTAGTTGTACATTTTATTAATATTAAATAATAGCAGGGTCACATTTCATTAACCTTCTAGAAAATTCCATAACTTATTGCTGAGAAAATAAAATTGAAAAGAGTAAATAATTAGCATCGCCATGCAGTCTATTTCAAAGGGTGTTAGGAGCCCACAGATGTGTTGAACTGTGCATTGAGAGGTGAATAACCAGAATAATGCAGGTGGTTTGTAATAATTTTCATTTTGTTTTATAGGAGCTAGAAAAAATACATATTCAAACTATAATTGCTGGTAAAGCTTCATTTAGGCAAATGTATACAATTGTAAACCTTTATGGAAATCTCACTGTATAAAGGGACAGTGTATCAAATGACAAAACAAACTCACCTTTATAATGTTAAACAAATTCACGTATATAACTGAGTGTACTTTTCTTCCTTGTTATTATTTATTCATTAGATCCAAAGATATATAATAAACATAACAGCATTATGCTTTGAAACTGTTATACACTCTCTGACTATTGGCAGATTTAAAATATACAATATGGATATATTGATTTATTTCTTCTGTTTGGTAAGGTTTGCCTGAATGTATAACACAAAATAAGCTTTAAATGTGAATTCTGTCCTGCAGAACTTCAAGTTTAATGTAGCAGCTCCACCTCACCCATAGCTTCACAAAGGAAGACATGGTCTGCTTTATAAAATACCCGCATAGGACAGTGCTTTCCTGCATTCTAAATTATTAGCTCCAAATTTCTTGACACAGTAATGCCTTCCCCAAGGAAGGGTCACAGGGTGAAAGGAGAGCCTTTCTCCATATGGAAATCTCAAAGTACTTATATCATTTTCTTAATTTTATTCAGAAGGAAAATTTGGACAATAAAGAAATTAACAAATAAGAAATAAGTATTGTTATCCACTGAAGAATTTTTAACCTAATATTTTTGGTCCCTTAAGTGTTTTCAATGCAATTATTGTATAGGTCAACAAAACAGAAGTTTACAATATCTTTTCTGCTTTTAGAAGTACTATGTATCTTTATTTAAAAAAAAAAATTAAAGTAAGAAATACATAAATAACACATTCCTGAGACTTCCAGATCTATCTGTTTTGGGGCTGTACTTGAAAGGCTGCACATGTGGATCCCAGGAAGGTTGTATCACCGCTCTAGAGGCAGGGTGACCTGGGAGAATGGAGCCTAAGACTGAGGAGGACTAAAGTCTCATGCAATAGACAATTTTATTCAGAGAATCAGACTATTCTACTTTGAATCACATGAGCATAGTTCTTATGAGTTCAAGGGCAACATGTGGCAAAACATATTTTTCCATAAAATCATATAGTCATTTAATTGAATCCACTAGACTTGATAGGAGTACAAAAATATTTTAAGAACAATTCCATATTTTGAAGAAAATAAAGTCACACCACTCTTGATTTTTCTTGGAGTATTCTCACAGCACTCAGAATTCTTCTCACATGACTCCATTTTTTACTGTGATGTGACAGTTGGGACCAGCCTAGGTACCCAGGGGGACCCTGTCATTACAAATGTAAAATTTCAAAGTCCCACAATTTGTAGATAAAAAGATAGACGTTATCATTTATTTAAAATATTGAATTAAGCTAAACTATTCACATACTCAAACATTTTTTTTTCTTGGTTCTATCTCACTTTGTATTTAAACTGTGTGTTCTGATTTTTATTTTAAATTATTTCATGGTGTCTTTCTTAAGGTTAAGTTAGCTGTTGATGGTTTTCTTCAAGTGCATTAAATCACATTTTGACATTCTTGCTTATTTTATGCTATCAATTATTGTTATGATTGATTTTTAAGCACTTGGAATTTATATTTTCTATCTTACACATCAACAATAATTCTAGAGAATTTAGTCTTGGTTTCTAGTGAATAATGTCTCTCACTTAAAGTATTATTTTTTTTTATTTTCAAATTCATAATCAGAGCAATTTATCATGCAATTGGCACACAGCCTAAATTGAGAGTACCCTTCTTCAGATCTGTTGAGTGATGGCAGAGATATATCATCCTGTACCATGTCTTTATATTCCTTTAATGTAACATTTACTTCAAAAGCAATAATTAATCAAGATCCAAAGCCACATTTGAAGAACTGGGAAATAGCAATAAGTACAACAGATTAATATATATACCATAAAACATACATTCTATCCTAGGATGTAGTGACAAGCAAATGAGAAAATGTGTAGTATATTAATTAAGAAATGGATGCCACTAAGAAATTAAAGTAAAGGAGATACAAAATTCTAGAATTAGGCAAGGAAACCTTAGAAGGAATATTCTGGGTTTTAAGAATATTGTATCTGTAAGTAGAAAAAGTTTGATAGCAGAATTGTTTAATGGTAAACCCATGATGCCATATTTTTTATGGAGAAATTTTTTCATCCAGAGTTCTAGTATACATATGTTTTGGGGTCATTTCTTTGTAATACTGAGTGATTTTTTTAATGACCCTATTTTTAATAGAAGGGAAAGAGGCTACATTCTAATTTCATGAATTAAAACAATCATATGCTTCTACCCTGGCCCCTGAGAGTCCACTTGTCAAAAGACCTTAGTTTCCATATTAGTCTGTTCCTCATTGCTATAATGAACTATCTATGGCAGGAAAACTGGAGCTTACTTAGCTCATGATTCTTGAGTTTTGAGGACATGACATGGCATTGGCTCAATTGGGATGGTCTGATGGTAGACAGAGTCACGATGACAGGAGCATGGAGTAGAACAGAAAATCATGTCACAAAAACTGGGAAACAGAAACATAATGGGGCCTCTGTAATTCCTTTCAAAGGCACAGCCCTGACTAAGGTCCTACAGCAGGATCTGCCCCTCAAAGTTCCTGCCACCTCAAAGCCAGCATACTGAAGGCCAAGGCAAAATGCTCTGTTGAAGCCATAGAGCTCTCTATCAAGTGTTAGTCAAGTTTGCTGTTTTTTTTTTTTTTTCCTCTGTCAGTTCAGAATGTTTATTATGGCAGAATGAGCTGGAGATGAAAGAATGATGACTCATGAGTGCATTTCTTAGCTGAAAAGAGAAATAATTGTATTCTCACTATGGAAATTAGCACTGGAAGGATAGGTCAAAGTAACTAAAATTTTGCACATTAATATAGTGGCATGTGTCCTAACTAGTTTTAAAGGGAAAAGTTCTTCTCAAGTAGAAAAATTCTCAAGAGATTTGATGATGGATGGGAAGATGAGTAGGAAGTGGCCCTCTTCTTCTAGGCTATGAGAAGACACAGTTCCTTATAATGTGCCATGTGGGTATCTGCAGAGAAAAGAAATAACTTGCAAGCTGTCACAGTAGGAGAAATGTTTGACATGCCATCACACACTAAGTTCCTTCTAGTTTCTGTAAAGAGTGAGGGATAGCCCAAATTCCTTAGTGTCCAGAGTGACAGAGATGTTGCTTAAGATTGACAGCTAGTGCATATCTCATGAAGTTGCGACACCGATGACAGCATTTCTGGAAGAACAACTCAAGCCTAGTGCCATATTAAACACAGAAATTCACAGAAATTGTATCTCAGAGAACTATATCCATTGGAGCTGGATGCAGCCAGCAGGGAGAAACAGAGGGCCCCTCATTAAGTTTAACTCCTGCAAAAAACAAAGAACAAGTCCACCAATGCTGGACACAACCAAGAAGCACAAAAAGCTGAATTTTCCCTTCCTTTTGCCAGGATAACAGGGAATTCCTACTATCTGGTTTAAAGTAGAGGATAATCTTGAATTGGAGATTAGTTATAAGATGAAAACTCTCAACTTTACAAGATGGCCCCAAGATTAAGTTTTTAGCATTTTGATATAGATAGGGGCTTGGGAATTATTTGTTTCCATTAAAGAAAATCAAGAGAAATAAGCCCTTGCACATGTATTTATAGAATGTTTTGATAGAGCGTTGTACACATTTGTTGCATAAGCATACAAAAATTCTGGTCCTAGACAAGCCCACCTACAATAAAATGCTTTTTTAATGGGGCCAGCCTTGAATACAAGGCAATGAAGTTCAAGAGTTTACTTTCACCACACCACTTATAACACACAAACCAATTGCATTATTTCTGTATTGATATGTATTTTACAATCTTTAACTTCTCTCCCACATCTTGCTGGTATGGAGGTTGTATGGCTTGTTCATGTTCATATAGCAGTGGTGAGTCCATCGGTAAAAGCACAGTGACTCATAAATGTCTATGAGATGGAATAAATGATTTGACAAAGGAATTCATCAGGAACTCCAGAAAGCTTAGTGTGCAAATATCCCTTTTGCCCAGCGTGTCTCCAGAGTATCCCTAGTGAGCAGAGGCATTTTTTGAAAAATACGTTTGAGAGGATAATAGTTAACAAAAAATCACTCCATAGGATGACCTCAAAACTTGCCTTTGTATTTGAATTCTATCTGAATTGAAACATCTGTGATGTTTACATTTATATAGATCAGAAAACAGCACATTACATATAACATATTTTAAAGATGATTGCCTAAATTTGACGGATTTTTTTTCACACTTCTAACCATTTTTATTTTTTTACTTTGTCCTTAGATGCCATTACAGCTTCATTTAGAAACCTCACTCTTATTTAAAACTTAACACATCTTATATTGAGTTCATTCCCCTCACATCTAAAAAAACAAATATTTCCTAGAAAAAAAATCATACTTAATAGTAGTTATTGCAACTTGCAACTTTAAAGGGATGTGGGGTTCGTATTACTTCCTTGTTGTAGGATCATTTGGTAGGAAATCTACTCACGGGATTTAAAGTTTATGATGCCGTCTCAGTGACAGCAAGTACAATGGTTTCAACCAGGTTGGCAAAGCCTCTCCACTCCTGTTGAGTGAAATTTCATCTCCACTGAGTTGTAACTCCACATGCCTATCCAATCCTAATCCCTGGCATCTCTTTGAATTGTACATATTTGTCAGTTTGGTACTCATCTAACTGGCCCCTCCCACTACCTGTCTTTCTTTAACTGGCCTTTTTCATTTAAGATAGAGTTCCCAAGTCGCATCCACTATGTTACATATAATTTGCTTCTTTTTAATGTCAGAATGATATTGTATCATACGTATATATTGCTTCCTTTCTTTCATTTTTATTTTTGATATTCTTGGGAGTGACTTTACAGCTCTGTCCATGATAGACAAGTATGCTATCACTGAGAATAATGCCAGACCCTTTTAATTTTTTTTTAAACCAGAGTTCACAAAGTAAACCATGGAACCCTTGAACTTGCAAGTCTTCTGGGTCAGCTACCCAAATCTCTGGGATTAAGGAACCACATTTGTGGCCAGACTTAAAGGTTGTTGTCACATTATTGTTGAGAATAATGCTATCATATGAAAGTAGGGATTCTAATATTTCTTTGAGGACCTATTTTACATTATTTTAATAAATTCCTAGAAGGTAATTTGCAAGTCTCCATTACAGTCTTATGTATTTGAAAAACAACCACACTCTGTAATTGCTGTAACATCTTGCATTCCTACCTACTGTGTGTCCTCTTATTTAATGTGTTCTCCCTTCTAATCTTACGTATTGTTTACATGTGTGTTTCACAACAGACAGTGAGATTTGGAGTAAGCATTCATCGATGCAATGATTGGCATGGAATTCAGTTTTAGGGACTGTTTGTTGAATGAACTGATAGATAAAAGAATGGCAAGATTTTGGCCTGATCAGTAGCCTGTCTATATATCAACAGAGATATAAATATGCTGTAGATCACATGGGAAAAATATAGAAAGACCACAGAGGTGAATAGAAAAGGAACATAGATGGGAACTTCAAGGTGTTTACTGGAGAAGATAAAAAGTTTATCTAATGAAGAGTCTCACATGGCCAGAGATAAGGAAATGAAATCTGTTGATGAATGAACAGAGAAGTTTAAACTTGACCTCTAGAAAAAAGGAACAAGATAAAAGCAAGACTTGGGAAATATGTGTTTGACATATATGGGTCCAAACTTGCTATTAGTCCTGTATGCCTCCCTTCCCTTTCTCCCTGCTTCCCTCCCTAGGAAGTTGAAGTATTCACAACTCCTATGTTTCAAAAAACAATCCTATATTTCTTGTGGCCCAGGTTCCGCATCAGTTTATCTGAATCCTGGTCATTTATTGTGTTAGTCAGGGTTTTCTAGAAGAGCAGACTTATAGATGAAGTGGGGAGGAGAGAAGGAGTTTACTAGATAATTTATTAGAATGACTTACTTCTTGTGTCCCAGCTAGTCCAGCAATGGCTATCTACCAACAGAAGACTACGAATACAGTAGTGGCTCACTCAGTGATGGAATGGACTTTCTAGCAAGAGCAAGAGCAAACAGGCAAAAAATAGCAAGCGTCCTTCTTCCATGTCCTTAAGATAGGCTGCCAGCAGAAGGTGTGGTCTAGGTGCATCTTCCGACCTCAAAAGATCTGGATTAAAGGAAGGGCTCCCCACCTCAAATATCCAGATTAGAAGTGTGTCTTCTACCTTCAAATGATTTGATTTAAAAAAAAAAATCACTCACAGGCGTGCCCAGCAATTTAGATTTTAGTTAATTCTGGATGCTTGTCAAGTTAACCACTAAGAATAGCTATCGCACAGCATAAAATCCCTTAAAAAGTGAGTCTTCTGAAACTGAGAGATTAAAAGATACATAAAAAATAAAGCAATAGAAATGTTGACTTACTTCCAAACTAAATTATTTCAAAATATAAAATAGAAATGCACATCTGAGTCCCTTGCTCTCTAAGTTATAATAGTAGATGTTTGTTTGGTTTGGTTTCTTTAGACAACGTCTTACTATGGAGTCCAACTTTGTCTCAAAATCATGATGTAGCTCAGACTGGCCTGAGCTCTGTGACTCTTCTCCTTTCATTTTTTTCCCATGCTAAGACTCCAGGTTTATAGTAAAATGCATGCTTTATGAGGAGCAGAATTCCATGGCCTGGTAACCTATAAACAATAGGAATGTATTTGACAGTTTTGAAGGCCCCAGAACATGTAATGCCTGGTAAGTCCTATTTCTTGATTTTCCATGCTGCACCCTCAATTAGTTAAATGGGCAAGGGAGCTCTCCACAGTCTGTTCAATAAGGGCAGTGACCTCATTATTGGCAGCTGGGTCATAACAACCTAATCATCTCTCAAGGCTTCCACCTTCTAAACTCATCATACTGGGGTGTTAACTATATCAACACATGAACTGGGAGTGGGTACACCAACCTACATATAGGGTATCTTTGGTATACTTCTCAAAGTTGACTGGTATTCTATGCTGTACTACAAATATTTAAATTAATGATGCCATCATCCTTTGCATTAATATTGAAATCAAAGTAGTCTTCTAATTGGTCTTTCTATCATCATCCCTGGCAAGGTTTTAATTTTCCCCTGCATCTGAAACAGTATATACTATCATAAGTATAAGTTGGAGCTAGGGAAATAACTCAGTGCTTAACACTCAGGCATGTGAACATTTTAATATTCAGTTTTTATCTCTGGTAGCTCTGTGAAAATATCTGGGTCCAGAAGCATGCTCTGTAGCCTCAGAGCTGGGGGAAAGAGACAAGTAAATCATACAAGTTCCCAATCAGCCATTCTAACAGAAACAATGAGTTCCAGGTTCAGTGAGAAACCTTGTCTTAAAATATAATGTGGCAAGTGATTGAGGAAAATACCGCTTTCACATTCTAGACTCTACACTTGCACCTGCATACACACCCTAATTATTAGTTCAGTATTGTTATATTCTTGTTACAAAACCCCAATAGAATGAATTTCTTGGATACTGTTCATACATCATAACCTAAAAGGCTTCCATCAGCATGCACTTCGCCTACTTCACCAGTATATTCATTCCCTAGCTCCTAACTTTATCTCCAGACTTAATTGATGTCCATCAGTGTTTCATTCTTTCCCTTCCTGTCATAGCATTCTGCTTGTTTGCATCCAATACATTACTTAGACATACCCCAGTCATTGTCAGATCTCAGCTCAAATACTTGAGTTTTCCAGAAAGCCAGGAATCAGTTTAGCCTCTCAGTTTTACTTTATAACACCTAGAACTGACCAAGAACACATATGATTGACTTCCACTTTTGTAACAGTTAACACACTAGTAACTATTAGTTTATTCCTATTCCAGAATTGAGCCTTACTCCTGGTTTAGTTGATAAGGCTTCTAATGCTTTACCTTGAATACAGTTGGAAATTATAGTAGATTCTTACCAAGTAATTTGGATGAAGTGAAATCAATGGATGAGCAACCAAATAAATTAAGAAAATGAAAGAATAAAGTAACACCTTTTCAGAAATTTGTCTGTTCGCTTTGTGGATAATCAGTGAGCAGCAGATTAGTATTTGTTCCTATTTTTCATCAGAAGTATAATCATACTTGGCAATTTGAGGTTTTAAAAGGACTTTTACAAATCATATTGTATTCTAATATATTTTAATGGATCTTAGGCAACCAGAATCAGATTAATCATAAAACTTTGTTAGTAATGAATAGCTTATATATGATCCTTTTATATGTGCATCTATTTGCTTGTTTGTTCATTTATTTACATTCTCATTGAAACATCTAAGTACAGAAACAATATACTGAAAATATGTGCATATGCCAAAATATCTAATAATTAGAATAATTCTATCTTCTCCAATGTCCTTGCCTTCACACACTAAAGTAAAGCCTAGAGTCAGCATTGCATCTATCTCTTTAGGCAGTATTTCCCAGCATATCATTTTCTGGGACTATCTCATTGTTGTTATTGCTCACTATCACATTTTAAAGATCCATTCATATTGTGGCAAGTGGAGTGCCTTTGTTTTCTGGTTAATGTTCCTTTACACAAACATACACAATTAATTATTTCTCCCGTTTTTGTTATCAGGCATTTGGTAGGCTTTAATCTTTTGCATTTCTTCTTCATGGGAAGTGAACTTCAAATAACCAATAAGCATAATAGATATTGAAAGTTTCCAAGAATCCAACTTTCTATAGAAAAAAGTGAGGCTACATATAAATATGGAATCACTGGAAAATTTACTGGGTTTTCTTATAGTCTTGTCTTATAGCTTTTTTATTTGCAATTGTATAGCATACTCAGAACTGAAATAGACTGTTTTATTTTAAAATCTGATTTTTTAAGTGTTCAAACATTAAGTGACTGCTCTTTGAATGAGCTTTCTTTTTAGAGTAAAAATATTGTACTATTTAATTGTGCTATCAAAATAACTTAGGCACTGGAGAGATGGCTTGGCAGTTAAGACAGCTTTCTGGTTTTTGCAGAAGACCATAGTTTGGTTTCCAGTACCCATATCAAGTGGTTTAGAACTACCTGTAACTCCAATTCCGGGGTATCAAATACTATCTTCTGGACTCACTTATTCACAGACCCATACACAAAAACACACATTTGCAGTTAACTAAAAATAATTCTTTAAAATAACTTAAGCTTTACTTTAAGCATCAAAAAAATTGCTATAACAAGGTAAGTAGAGCTGGGTGGTGGTGCACACCTTTAATCCCAGCACTCAGGAGGCAGAGGCAGAGGCAGGTGGATCTCTGTGAGTTTGAGGCCAGCCTGGATACAGAGTGAGTTCCAGGACAGATAGAGTTATAACAAAGAAACCCTGTCTTGAAACAAACAAAAAACAAACAAACGAATGAAAAAGGAGATAAGTAGAGTATACATGGTCTCCAGGAGCAAGAAAGAGACAAACAGACACTTATCAATGTGCATACATTTATGAAGAAGTACAGATCATTATAAACTAACAGGGAGGCTTACTCAGAAGATGAGAATGGTGTGTATTGGTGCTTCCATTGGATGTTACCAAAATAATCCCAAACAAGAACTATGCATGACTGCCTAAAAGAGATAGGTGAGGAACATGATGAAACAGTGCTTCAGCATTTCAAATCGTATACGTGCTATTTTCTCCAGGTCTAATTCTGTAACCTTCATTTTTTTATTGTCTTCCATTCAATATACTAAGTATTGTAAAAGCATATGAACTTATTGAACAATGGAAATTTCATCTTAACAATTTACAAAGTCAATCAATAATTAAGAAGAAATTTTCTGTCTAACATCTATTTAGTTTATAACCTGAGATATTATCTAAAACTCCAAATATTAAGAAGTAAACCAGATGAACCGCACTGGAGACAAACATGCACTGCAGATGTACGTGTTTTCATATTACATACATGCATACTCATAAATCACTCATAAATCACGGTGTACTTTTTCCACTTACGTTTTCACATATCATACTTTCTCTTCTGAGACCTTAACTTTGAAAATTGAATTTGCTTCATTCTGTTATAAAGCCTATGGATGGCCTTCTAATATTCTTTGTGGAAACTATTTGACAATAACAAACTTGTTCTCCTTTAATCCTTGAGACAAACAGTAACTTCTATTTATTTAAGTCTTAGTTTCTGACTAATAGTGTGCAAAGGGTCATATTGTGAAATGAAAGCTTAACAAATGTCCTGTTTGGAATATCAATGAGTGACTTTTAGTTATCAAAAAGAAAATGAAAGGGTTCTTTGAAAAGACCAAATACTAAACTATGCCAGAAGTCATCTGAAGCAAAGAAAATTAAAGAGCGTGCATTGGAAACCTCTGGCTTACAGCTTGTTTCAAGGCAGGGTGTGGCAGCTCTAAAACTGGAAGGAGCCTGTCTTCCTTTCTTTTCCTGTTGTGAGAAATTACTCTGACAAAAGCAACTTAAGAGAAGGCTTATTTAAGCTCACTTCCAAGGTTCAGTCTATCAAGGCAGGGAAGTAAGTCAAGGCAGCTGGAACCTGAAGCAGCTGGTCACAGTATCTCCAAAGCTAGCAGAAAAGAGCAAAATGAATGCCTAGTCCCTTCTCTCTTTTTCATTTATTCTGAGACCCAGCCTACAAAATGGTGCCTCCCACATTTAGTTTAAGTCTTCCTCTTCTGTTCACCTAATTGAGACTCATGATATTCCCTTCCAGGTGATCCTGATCTGCCAAGTTGACAATTTGAAATTAACTCAATTGAAGAGTTCACAATTGAAACTCAGAGCTCTTCCTAAACTGGAATTCACTCAGGACCAAACCATTCCAAAGAAAGTTAGGTCAGGAAAATCTGCCCTTATCTGCTTTGCAACAAAGGGAAGCAAGGGACTCCACGAATTTTAATTATCCTTTCAGATGCTCTCAGAAACTATGTTCTGGCTCACTCCTCAGAAATAGTTCATCCCAGAAAAAAAAAATGTTTATGACCATCCTGAAACTACTAAAAGATAAAAGCTGAGACAGATATAGCTGAGACAGAGTAAGCACTGGTTTGTTATAAATTTTCCTAAAGGTAATTATCTACCCTACCACGACAGTTCACACACACCTGCGTGCTCAAATACAAACACACAGATGATTGTGATGTACTTGAAGGTGAGGAAGTCTATAGAAAATAAATACAATCACTTTCAAATAATCCACTTAAATTTAAAATTTCCAGGCAAGTTTTAATATTTCTAATGCATCCTTTTTACCTGTTTAATATTGTCAGCTGGTCATTGTCTTCTTCATTTTTAACCTCTCTTCTATTTGAAATGATAGTGGAGGGAGGAGTTAAAGATTTGTAGACCGACTGTATTAATCAGGGTTCTTTATGGGTACGGACCTGTAGACTGAATATGTAAAAAAAGATGATTTATTACATCAGCTTACATGATATGGTCTGAGCAGTCCAACAATGGTTGTTTTCCCACTGCAGAGTTAAGAACCCAGTAGCTTCCCAGTCTGTGGGGCTTGATACCTTAGCAGTCCCAATCTGATGCCGAAGGCCTAGAGGATTCCTGGAGAGCTACTGGTCTTCTTTCCATGTTGTAGATTGGAAGAAGCTTGGATCTGATAACAGCAGCAGTAGGTTGGTGAACTGGTGAAGAACAAAGGCAAGCAGGACAAAGCAAAAAGCTCTTCTGAAATTCCCTTTTATCGGCTACCACCTGAAGCACTGCTCAAGTTTAGAGTGAGTCTTCCCACTTTAAATAACTTAGTCAGAAAACTCCCTCATAAGTGTGCCCAGGGGCTTGCCTCTGAGCTGACTTTTGATACAATCAGATTAATATCCAAGATTAAAACTACTTTGGCAGTTTTACTTAAAATTTGTAATATAATTAAAATATAATTGCACCATTATTTTCTTCCCTCTTCTTCCTCTAACATTTCTTATTGCTCCCTAATTCCCTTTCAAATTCATGGCCTCTTAACATTTAATTATTATTGTTACACACACACACACACACACACACACACACACACACAGTTATATTCAAATAAATAAATACATATAACCTTCTGAGTTCATTTAGTGTTGCTTGTATGTATATATTTTAAGGGATGAACACTTGGGAATAGGTAATCATTGAGGGTATTCATCTCTGGTGAACACTAATTCATTCTCTCTCCTTTTCTCTTCTCTCTCTTTTAATGGTTTTCAACTGCCTGCAACTCTTCATCTAGAACAGTGGTTCTCAATCTTCCTAATGTTCCCACTCTCTAATAGAGTTCCTCTTGTTGTGGTGACTCCCCCCCAACATAAAATTATTTTTGTTGCTAGTTCATAGCTGTAATTCTGCTACTGTTATGAATTGTAATGTAAATATCTGATACTCATATGATCTTAGGCAGCCCCTGTGAAAGGGTCCCTCAACCCCCCCCAAAAAAAGGAAAGGCCCACTGGTTGAGAACTAATGATCTAGAGCAAGGGTTTCATGCAATTTCCCTATCCACATTGGCATATCAACTGGATTTGTCTTTGTTCAGATCTTGTTTTGGGAGCCATATTGTTGAGATTCCTTAACCCTTCCCTCTCATACCCAGAGGACGTGACCTTGCAGCAGACCTCATGGGCCTCTGACCCTTACATGCTTTGTGGCCCTTCTACTTCCATGTTCCCTGAGCCTTAGGTGAAAGGATCATGTTATATATGTATTAATTGCATCTGAACATCTCACAGAGAGTTTTTGTTTTCATTTTGACTAGTTGTGGCTTTCTGTAATGTTTTCCTTTGCTGATTTTTTTAAAGAAGCTTTTTGAGTAAGGGGTGAGAGATACAACTATCTATGGGTATAAGGATATTTAGATTAGAGTTTGGAATTGTACTGGTTTAGAAAAGTGGCAGTAGTCAGCTCTCCTCTGAGATCCATAACCACACTAGCCATGGGATGTTGGCTGGGTTTATAGCACCAGGCATGATTTCTCTCCTGTTAAGCAGGCCCTAAGTCTAATTAGACAGCTGTTTGTTAGGGCCCAGATATAAATGCCACTATTGCACATTTAGAGATAGCTTGCTGTGCTGATTATTGTTGTGGCTTATAGGTGTCACAGCTGGGTAGGACTACTGCAGGCTTTCCTTCCTTTGCAGCTTGCATAGCACCTTTCAGTACTGTGAAAGCTCATCTTCAAGGAGGCTTTTGGTTCTGCTCAATTCCTGCAAGTTCTGTTTCTAATTTATGTGTTATCTTCAGCAATAGAGACTTAACTCCATCCTCTGGAAGGCAACCAGTGGCAAGAGCAACAGACTACATTGTTTGGGGGGGTGGGGGTGGTATTTGAATACCTGACCAACTGACCAACAACTGAAAAGGAGGTTTCTCATGCTTAGAACTGGGGGTTTTATTAGATAGTATATGGCTCTTCAGGGAAGCTTTATCACCTCAAGTGATTATATATATATATATATATATATTATATATATATATATATATATTGTAAGCAAATATAAAATAATGCGATCCCTTATGATTCTTGCAAGTATCCTTAATGTTAATTAGCCCTACTCTTTTACTTCTGAATTTACCTCTGTATCTCTCCCACCATTAAAGCCCCTAAAGACAGGAATAGCAGGATAGAGATGATATAAAGGAAGAAATGTGTTTTATTCCATATGCTACTTTGGTGAACATAGTATTATAACATTAACCATTCAGTCAGGTGACCTGAGTTATCAAATAGTCTGCTATTATATAATAGTGTGAAATGGTTATATTGGACCAATGCTCTGTCTACATGTTCACATATCACCTTCATCATTTTGATAAAGGTTTATGTATATAGAAGTCTAGATGTGTTGGGAATTATCTACTACATACTAGCAATCCCACACCCCATTAGCCACAGCTAACCGGTGACTAATGGGTACTGCTGTGTAAATTGCCTAGCTTCCTCACCCTTCCATTGGAACAATTCTGAGGCACATGTTCAACATTGATTCCCAGATCTGTGTAGCACATTTATGTTCCAGTTGCCAATATTGTCGACATGTCTGATGATATGCTCTCTGTTGGCGTTTCCCCTTCTCTGAGTCATTTCTCCATTGAGTGTCCTGGATGCAGCTGTGTAACAAAGTATTTGTACCTGAATCCTTGTGTTTTTGTCAGCTTCCCATTACAGTAACAAAATATCTAATCTAATCAACCGTAAAGAGTAAAATTTTATTTTGACTCATAGTTTTGAGAGTTTTAGTCCATGGTTGGATGGACCCATAGCTTTGGGCTCGTGGCAAGGAGTGAATACATTAAGGCAGTGAAAACATGGTAGAGAGAAGCTCCTTGCACATGGCAGTAAGAACATAAAATAAAAAGAGAGAAGAAGACCAGGATTTTATAGTACCCATAAAGGGCATATTCACAGTGACCTAAAGCTTCCTCCTGAGAGTCATCTTAAAGCTACACTAACTACCTCACAGTATTGCCAAAGGCTAAGGATCACACATATTTTATACATGGGGATTTGAAAGACATTCATACCCCCAATAATAACAGCTTATATCAGGATCTGCTTCTTAATTAACTGAATAAAGACAGAGACAGAGAGGACTGGAGATATGAATGGTTAAGAGTACTAGCTGCTCTTGCAGAGGACTAGAATTCAGTTTCCATATGGCAGCTCACAGCCATCTGCCACTCTAATATTATGGGCTCTGACACCTTCTTCTGGCCTCTGTGGACATGTTGTACAGACACACACATGCAGGCAAAACATCCACATACATGAAATAAAATAATGATAATTAAAATAAAAAGACAAGGACAGAGAACATGAGTAGGCCTTATAAAGCAGCATGTTATAATCTATCACCACATTCAGAATGAGAAATTATGGTAATATATAATACATATGATAAATATTTTATGCAAGAGGATTTCTAGGCTAGATGGTATGGGATTTGGATGTTTTAATGTGTGGAGTCATTGTTTAGAGAAGAAGAAAGTGGAAGGCTAAGAGCAATAGTATTTACAACACACAGCCTCAGAAGCAAGAGACAGTATACAATGTTTCAAAAGCTGAAAGCAGTTAGTGATGATTATAACAGAGGAGTAACCATAAAGATGACTGAAGGGAAAGATGGGGGATAGGAACAAAAGTCCCTGGGAGCTGAGCCAAGAGAATTTTTCCCTTGCAAGACCCCAAAAGAGATATGGGGGAGTTAAACAGAGCAGGAGTGGGCTGTTTTCTGTTTCAAGAAGATCTCCACTGACAAAGGTGCTAGAGTGTACTGCATATGTTGAGAGCAAAAGCTGAGGGAGCTATTAAAATAGTGGTTCACAACCTTCCTAATGCTGCCACCCTTTACTACAGTTCCTCATGTTCTGGTAACCCCCAACCATGCAATTATTCTTGTTGTTACTTTATAACTGTAATTTTGCTATTGCTATGAACTGTAATTTAAATATCTAATAAGTAGCAGGTGTTAGATGACCACCGTGAAAAGGTCATCGAACCCCCAAAAGGATCATGACCCACAGATTAAGAGCCACGGCGTTACAGCTTATGGCAGGAAACCAGGCATGAAACAATACGAATCTGCACCAAATTCATGGTAAGGAAAGTGAAAAGGAGAGGGCGGCCCTCAAGGCTATTGAGAGGATCCAATCAGCAGGACTGCTTGAGTAATGATAATGCGGAAGGTGGCATTGAGAATTCCACGTGTCCATCAATGGTGACTGGGGCAGTTGAAGGCTATCCAGCCCCTAAAGTTGATAGGCACTGAAGAAAAAGGGAGGTTTAAATGTCAGAATATGATTGTAGCTTTTGATATGTTGAAGGTCTTAAGTTTGACAGAGATTCTCAGAGGACTTAGGATCCAACCTCAGAGAAAAACAATATAGAGAAATAGAATGCCCAAATAGAGAGAGATAGAAGTCACTGTCACATGAGTATATATGTATGGGAACAATGTAGCCAACTGTGGAGAGGTGTGGAGTCGGGAAGCAGATGGATAATGTATTGGCACTGGGGATTGACAACATACAGGAACCAAACAGAGGCCTCAGTTCAGAGCTCCAGTACTCACATAAATGCAAGGCACGTCGATGATCATCTATAACTCCAGGACTTAGGGGAAGTATGGAGTTTGGGGGAACCTTAGAGGCTCCCAGGCCAGCCAGTATGACTGAAACTGCAAGTTCTATGTTCAATGACAGATTTTTTCAAAAAAGAAGGCGGAGAAGCAATTGAGGTAGCTATCTCAATGTCGGTCTCCAACATCCACACATGTACTAGTATACCCACGTGCACATATACTTCACACACAAACACACAAAGGGGGCAAGTAGAGAAAAAAAATATAATATGTGCATCTAATGCTGGAAAAGGAGAAATGGGAGCCTCATGGAAAGAAGCCTGCCTACATCCAATCTAGTGCTCTCAGAACACACAGAGTATATTGAAACCCTCAGTCTCACTCGGTACTCATTTAGCTTTAGAGTCTTGGTCAAATAGGTATATTTGGAGAATTGAAGTTTTTAACTGCTGCAAAAAGCTGTTAAGAATAGCGTTCATGTATATAATTTTTATTTGGTTGAGAAGGAGGTATCTGATAGAATCCATTTGTGTCATAGTCTAGTCAGGATGTTATGATAAACTACCAAAGACTGAATGGCTTATAAAAACAGAAATTATTTCCCATAGCTCTGAGAGCTGGAAGTCCACTAACAGAGTTATAGGATATTCACTGCTGGTGAATTCCCTACGTGTTCAGGAAGAGGGCTGAAAAATGGCATCTTCTAATGACACTAATTGCATTGAAGAGGACCCGAGACTCACGAACTAGACTCATCACTGAAGCCCACCTCTAAGCAAAATGTCACTGGGGTTTAAGATTTCATTGTGTCACTTATGTCTATGACAGAAACTGCATGGATATTACCACTCCCTCCCATTAGATGAAGAAATTGAGGCTGAAGATTTCATTCAAATAATCAAGACTTCACTATTTCAAAACACATCCTCAAACTAACAAATCTTCATTTATATATGTATGTATCCTTATTTATTCCTTTCTTTCTTCTCTTGCTGATACTTCACAGCTCACTTTTAAGGGGATTCCTTCAAAGTCAGCTATGAAATAGATTCCAAACTACTGCTAATGGTTTTCAATCAGCCTTTGTTGTAGGGTTTTTTTTTTTATTATTTCTCCCATTCACTTACAGAGTATTTGATCTGCTTCAATTAAATTTGATTTTAATGCTGAAGTGAAAATAAACGCCTTTGTCTTTGTCAGCAGAGATGAATATCTTTTCAAGAGAAACACAAAGGCACTTTAGTATTCACAGTTATGATTCTTTCTTCTCCCACTTGTCTCTAACTCTCTGTTGTTCTAGACATGAATACACACAACACATGATGGAGGGGAGAGTGTAGCTCCCAATATCCACCATACTTATGTTCTGTAAAGTCTCTGCAAGTAGAGATTGAACAGTGCTGCCAGGGGAAATTCAAGGTTGAGGTCCTATTAACTTCTAATCTCACTGGTGATAACTGATCAACACATAATCACATATAAAGTCACCTTAATTGATACTACTTTTCTGTGGGTATTAGTCAGGAATCTAGAGTGACAGCACCAATAAAACCTAGGAAGTTGACAGTTTGTCTCTCAGTGTAAGCAGGTACTCAGCTGGAAACTTGAGAGTTGTTGGTATAAGTTCTGGCATCCATAATCTTAAGAGCCTGAAGTTCTGATGGCCAAAGTTGTGAGAACTAAGAATGTCTCATCTCTAGAAAAGATGTGAATGGAGGGAGAAGACAGGAAAATGGAAAGAATCACCTCTTATTTTTCTTTCTTTTTGTAGGGCTGGATGATAACAACAAATCCTTATACAGTGCTGGGAAATTGATCTCTTTCTGAGCAGCATCTCTTACTCACTGCCGTTTTAGTTCTTTCCAGGTGTCCAGCCATCTGAATGGTGCCAACACCACTAAGGGAAGATCTCCACTCATTGCACCAACTTATGCACCAACTTCCTCCAGATGCAACATTATAAACACTACTTCTGTAGGTATTGCTTATTCTTGACAAGTTGACACTTAGAGTTGACTGTCTTCCCATAGACCACAAAACCAATGCCCTTGTTATTACCCAGCACATGTTTTGTCAGGAAGGCATGTCAGAGCCTTATTGCAGTGATGACTGTTAGCACTTCCACACTTCCCCAGGGGTCATTTTCCATGGCAAAATCACCAAAAATTATGCAAAAGTGAAAAAAAATGTAGCATTAATAGACCACAAGCAGGATAGTTCTCTGTAGTCTGTGTCTGAAACAAGAAAGCAGTATGTAGCCCAGATTACTGGGCAAATCTTGTCCTTCCTGGAAGATCTAAAGTATCTCCCTTAACACATGTCTACAAACGATCAGTAACCATTTCAAGTATTTATTTGGGGATTCAACTAGGTAGACAAAAGCATAAATATGAAATATATAAATAATGAGGATTGATTTCACATGCGTACTTATGTGTGCATATGTGTACACATGCATGGATGAAATAGATGCCCATGCTATTCCAAGCACTGAGTGGTATGGTAGTTTATAGTAATGTTTCAGAAACTTTCCTATGCCTCAATATACTGTGTGGACATGCAGCATGTTCCATATGAAGACTGATCCATGATGGTTGTGTTTTCAATTTCAAATGTATGAATTTATTAAGCATATAACAAGCAAAACTAAGAGAGAAACAAAATACCAAGTACCAGATACATATCAAAAGATCATTACATCAGGCACTTACAACATCCAGCAGACTGGGAAAACCCTGCTGAAATCCTCTGTTCAGAGTTTCTGATTGATGAAGAGTTCCAAGCAGAAAGCATATGTTCATAGATGAGTTCTCAGCTTCTTGTTCTCACTGTAGGCACTTTTATACCATGGAAGAAACTATGGTTACCTCTGTTGAAAATGGTTCACCCTTAGCTGTTTGAAATGGGGTGATGTTTTAAGTGCCTTTCTTGTTTGCTGCTTTTCTCTTTGTTACAGAGTTAGAGGGCCAGGCTAAGCTAGGAAATTGTTTTAGAGGACAATTAAAATAAACATTCATGAGTCTTAGACAGGGCAGGGATGAGGGAGTCCTTTCTTAGAATCCACCCGCAACAAGTAAAAGAACACACAGTTTACAAGTATAATTTATATTATAGAGTGTGAAATCTTCTTCTGATAAGGCCTGCTAGAAAATTTGGAAAGTTTGGAAACTATTGGGACCAATATTTAAACTACACTTTATTTTGGGTTAATAATGTGCCTCTTTTGAACTGTCTTCCTTCTTTCTGCTCATTCTTATTGCCTTGTATCTTTGATGTATACATTCTGTGACACAAAGCCTGTGCGCAACTCAGGATTGGAAACACAGGGTTGGGATACTCTTTGTTTGAAGCATCACACTTTTGCCATAACACCAACAACTATCTTTCAGCTTTTCTTTTTAAGCTGTGGTTGATAGGATGCACAGATATTAGTGGCCAACCTTTTGAATGCAGTGCTTCTAACCCTTCAATATGTAGCCTGCTGCACTCTGAGATGTCAATGTCATTGTAGCTTAGAAGAACTTACAGGAGCCCAACAGCTAAGAGACCTTGTCAGCCATACATTCCGTCCCCTTTTTAAAAATTGAAGAGTCACAGAATATTTATGTCTGGTCTGATTGCTTTTCTAATTACCATACTTTCTGTAAAAATGCAATGACTGCATTGATGCCAGCATTGTCTAAAGACCGTGGAGGTTTGGCGCATCCACCTCAGATATTCAGTTATGTTACCATCCTGTATTAATTCATCCTCATGAGCTGAGATAGCACACTGTTATGTCTTTGTTACATGGTCAGATTCTTTCTACACATAACCAAGTCTTATAATAATTGGTTAAACCACCATTGGGACTGAATATTCAGAACTTCCTTCTAGCACACTCTGTCTTATAAATGCTTATTGAGTATGAATGTGATGGTACAAAGTTACTATGAATTTATTTTGGGAGTTTAAGATACTGTAAGTTATTAGCTTTCTATGCCCCCCTCCCCAAACACTGAGGTCTTCTTTGTCAGGAACAATTCACCCTCTAGTGGAAGGATTTGGGTATTGCAGCCGGAGTTCCATTAGCTAGCACAGCTTGGTGGCTGAAACAATATCTACAGATTTTATTTTTTAATTATTATTGTATATTCCTCTGTTTAAATGCTAGCTTGTTATTAAATATAATCCAATAGAGGAATCTCCTTAAAATGCTAATTTCCTTTCTTATGTTCATAGGGGCAAGAAAATGCTTAGAGCTATAAAAAGCAGTACTAATACTAATAGATTTTTCTTTACGCTCATCTCCATTTCTCCCTTGTTTAAAGCCCAATAGAAATTGATTGGAAAATGTTTTTGAGTATGCTTTACATAGTTAAACAATAATGGGAGATGTTTTTCCACATATGCTTTTTATAAACTGCACAGTTACTTTTAAATTAACAATTTAGTATCAAATGAGAAAACCGTTTTCCATCCTGATCAAAAACAATGATTGTACTACAGATGAGCATTGGCCACACTATGAGTACATTCTGGGAGGTCTGGTCCCTTCCCTGATATTGTGAGGTCTTTGTCAATTAGGATGATGAAACTGAAGAATGGCTTCAAGTTCAAAATGTCCAGAGGTGAAATAAATTGCTGGAGTTCATACAGCTATTTGTCAACCAAGCATAAACTGGTTTGTCCTGGTTCTGAAATCTGTCACCCTCCTTACAGCACAAATTACTGACAGGGTGGTAATCTCACTTGGCTCCACACAACCTGTGTGGATGGCATCCTTAGCTGCTCTGCACATCCTTATCTCCTCTGTACGGGGAGTGGGGACGCTCACCTCACAGATTTTTTCGGAAGGATAAAAATTACTTAGCATAGGACATGATGCAGATTAAATACTCAATAGAGACCGGTAATGAATCCATTCAGTATTATTTTCACAAAGGGTGTTTGTCTTTGTTTAGAGACAGTTGAAAAACAATATTTCTTCTCACTTCCAGGAGTAAATGAGTATGTAAATCAAGAGAAATTTAAGACTCTGATTTTTGTTCCATTACTCATAAGTATTTCAGGACTGTGAAAACATTACTAATCATATCCTTCATTGGTGCACTACCATAAGATGCTAACAGCTGTTTTAAGTGAGTATTTTGATTTTTCAGAGCATATTGCTTTGGCTCTATTAAGCCCTATTTGTAAAATAATTCCAGTATAATTTAGAAACTATGGCATATAAGAAACCAAAGATTATAAAGTGCAAATGAGATTTCTTCTGCTGCTGACATCATAACAGTTTTTACAAAGCCATTATCTTCTCAGTGGAGACGGATGTCATACAGTCATTATCCTTAGATCATAATGAGGTGGGCCATTAGTGTCTCCTTTGGAGACCTTATGGTCTGAGATGTTAATGAGCCTTTGGGGAACCTTAAATCCTGAGATGGTTGGCAGGGTACTCCAGACCATAACAGAACCTTTTTTACAATGACAATGGATCCTGTCAATTTCTATTAAGGAACTTCTTAATTCCCTAATCATTAAGACACTGGAAGGACTTATTATACTAGCCTATAATTAAGGAAACTTTAAGTCATAAATCCCTTCTGGGAAGTCCTTCCCTTTAGTCAATATGGCCTGAGTAAAGGGTAAGTCTCTCACAAGTGAAACTGTGAAGACAATGTATATTTCAGGAAAATCTGAGAGGGTTAAAATCTCTCAAGTTTCACCCTAGTTCCTATAAGCTCCTGCTCCTAAAGGCACAAAGTAATTGAAGTTTCTTCACTAAATGTAGAGATCTCCAGCAACTGGCTATTATGGCTGGTATGTCTTGTCCTAATTGCCATTTGAAATTTTTGTCAGATGTATAATAGATATACATGGCTTAAAACATTATCATTGTCCTTAAATAATTTCCCATTTTATTATAAAGATTGAATAATAAAGGCACAGTACTGACACCAGAATCCAAGGCAGCAGCCTATAGAAAGAGGAGAGGTTGTACAATGGTGCTTTCCCAGTCATTGCTATAAAGAGATTTATGAAATCAGTGGAAAATACACATGGAAGTAGGTGCTTAAAAGACATGGTCTTATTACTATAGGAGAGGGTGCATTCAATAAAAACTGGTCACTATTGCCTCAGTTCTCATTCCTCAGTTTCCCTCATCCTCAGTTAAGTGATTACATGAAAATATCCTGAGGCGAATTTTACTAGAAGACTGTTCAATCTGTTGTGATTTTTTCCATGAAGGATAATAACCAATATGTAGCTAAAGTTATAGGTGCTATAGAAATATTCTGACAGGGAAACTTACCAACTTGATCGTAAGTAAAACTTAGTTTGCAACCAAAATTTATTGCTCCAAAAATGCAGAGAACCAACTGGAGACAGAAATTATGTGCTGTTGTAAAAATCAAAAATGAAAGAATCCAACCCGTTGACCTTGAATGAACAGAAACTTGAAGATCTGTACATTCTTTTTGATAATCCTGGATTTTTCATCTAAATTTCATTCGACCTCAAGCAGACCTGTATTTGGCTTATTACTGAAACTTCATTGCTCAAATTTTCCAATGTAAGAAGTTTTCTAATCAGAAGCTAAATTTATAGAAAATCTTCTCTATTGAGAAAGAAATAAATGTCTGCTCCTGCATTTTGTGCCTTGGGAATTTGAGTTAGTTTTATCGTAGTGTTTCCAAATCAGGTCTTCAATCCTAACAGGGGAAAGAATCTGAGAATTCCTTCTCAGAGCCAGAGCCCTGTATGAGATGAAAATGTATGAAGGGGTCTGAGCTTTCCTCTAAGTTTTTAATAGGAAACTCCGGACTTTCCACCATTCTCATTTTGGGTAATTGGTACTTTGAGGACATTGGGAAGCCAGGGTCAATGATATGAAGTCTGGGACTTTCTTCATGGTTCCATTTAACTTTCTCAAGGCAGTCCATTTTCTTAGTTTTCACTTTTTTATAACACTTCCTTTTTAACTATTCTGTCAGTGAAACTTGAGTCACTACAGTAAACCTTAAAGACAGGTGTAGTAGGTGAGTTGGTTAAAAGTTTTAACTCCCAAGGGCTTTCTCTATATTTTCCCCTCCTTCCTTGTCCTCAGAAGAGAAGAGATCCTTCAAAATACTGACCATTCTCCAATGTACTTCATGTACTCTCCATGACAGCTTTCTTGTCAAAAAACTGCTTAAAATGACATATAAGTAAAGCCAGAAAAATAAGAGTGAGACTCTGGGATTCAAGCTTCCTGCATGCCTTCTAACACTAGAATAGAATCGAACACACATAGAGAAGCAAGCAAAGTGAACATGGGCTATCAGGGGTTCTTGTTTATCCAAAAGGCTGGATGCCAAAGGGATACAATGGTTCTCAACCCCTTTGGGTATTGAACAACCTTTTCACAGAGGTTGCCTAAGACAATATGCATACCAGATATTTACATTATGATTCATAATAGCATCAAAATTACAGTTATGAAATAGCAGCAAAAGTAATTTCATGCTTGGGGGTCACCACAACATGAAGAACTGTATTAATGTGTCACGGCATTAGGAAGGTTGAGAACAACTGCCTTAGACAGTGTCCAGTGAACTAAGTGGAAAAATATTCTGGATTAGCAGCTCACTTACAGATATGCTAAGAAGATAGAAAGGAGACTGTTCTTCAGCACAGGTAGCTGATTACTCTTTTCCTGGCACACTGATAGCAAACAAATGTTACACCAAATTTTTTCTACAACAATGGAAGTGTTATGCATCTGCACAATCCAGTATGATAGGTATAAGCCTTATCTACCTCAATAACTCGTGAATCATGGCTTACATTCATGAAATGAATTCTTAATCTCAATTAGCTTACACTGAGCTACCATCAATCTCCAATGTCTTCCATATTGGATGGCACAGATCTAGCAGATATTACTGCAAAGAGTCTTTCTATACCAGTCTCCACAACCTCCCCACCTGTCTGCGGGAGCTGTGGAACACAGAACATAGCATTTCAACTTTCAGATCTTCAGAAGCATTGACTGTAAAATGGCTAAAAGAAATGCATAGCTCATGAGGCTATAAGGATTCTATGAATTGTATCTGCTTGGAGATCCTGAATGCGTAGAATTTCTGCACTTTCTAAGTGGCTTTGGTGTTTTCAGTCTCTCCAAATTGTTTCTTATTTAGTGTGATAGTGTTTGGGGAAGGAAATAATTTAATAGTGACTAAACCTCATCTTCTATGCCATTAATGTTAGAGGCACTTCTTTATTCGCTATCTTTGGAGGGACACAAGAGCTTTAATGATCAGAAGTTGAATGTTTCCTTTCTCTCAGGTCAGTTAGGCTCTGAGAAATCCCAGTTTCATTTCTCCCAACAGCAGGCCTTGTTTGAAAGAGTATTGTTACCTATATCGAAGTGGTTCTTTTCTTTCCACTAAAAGCAAATTTATTTATCTATGATATTGTGAGATTTTGGTTAAGTTTTCAGTGTGGGTACCATGCTGTGGTGAGGTTCCTTAGAGTCACTGGCTCTCAGAATTGTCCACCCTGAGCTTTTGAGCATTTTTTTTCCATTGCAGTTCAGGATTCCCTCCTCCCGGTATCCATTCCCACAGAGATTCATGCTGGTAAGTTTTGACTGTCCTTATGCATTTATTTTCAGTTAGGAGCCAGAGGACTATCTAAGGCTTCACTTCTCTAATAAATATAGGAAGAAATCAAAATCTTTTCATTTGTTTATCTTTTTGATTGCTGTTAAGGTAGAGTAATGACTTTTAACCCATGAATGCTGGTTAGGAAGTAGGCAATCTACAGTGTTAAGTTGCTAAGTTATATGGTGGAAAAGAAGAAATGAGAGTATAAGGAGGATAAAGAGAGAGAAGAAAGATTGACAGGAAGCAATATAAGAAGAAGAATGGCAGGGAGTGGAGAGGAAAGAAGAAGAAAAACAGGGAATGAGTAGAAGAAGGGAAATGAATACAAAGAGAGACACGTGCCAACCACCCACCAGCTATGGTAATCGTTAGACCTTTAGTAAACAAGATCTTCTCTCCATTTCTCTTGATAATGTCTCAGGAGACAAAAATGAAGTTGTCACTAACTATCCATCATTCTACACTGCCTGTTGGTCTCTTCTATGGTGGCTCCTTTCTCTGTACTCTGTTTAACACTGGTGTGAAAGTCTAATCACTGTACTTCACAGATAAACTAGATATCAGATAAAGAAGGTACAGTAGTGAATTTAAAACCAGTTTAGGTCCCTATTTGCCTGAAAGTCTTCTGGCCAGGGAACTTAGTTGACTATTGTTAGGTAAGATCAGTACTGTCAGTACTGATCACTTTGGTGCAGTACCTCCTAGGTCTCATCTGCACTTTCCACTAATTTAAATCTTAAAAGGAGTACATGGCAAGCTGCTGTCAGTCCACAGTAGCTTGTCATAGACTCTAATAGCAAATGTGTTAACAATTCTTTAATTTGCCTGATATTTATTGAATTTCCATTTGATTCCACATAGTACTTCAGAAATTGATGACATGGTAGTGAGTTAAGATAGAGAAATTTATTACTTCCAGTGAACTAGGGTAGTAGAAAGACAAATATAAGTGTCTCACAGAACAAGTCAAAACTAAAACCCATGTGTCTGTAGGAAACTTTCTAAAATCTAACTAGAAGATGTAAAATAAGAAAAGAAAGAAAGAAAAGAACCAAAAAGTCAGAAATCAAATGTCAAACATCAAGTGGTGGTGACTGGAAACTGTGAGTTTTACAGCTGAACTTAATCACTGTATGCCAACATCCAACAGGCTCGAGAGAATTTGCATTCAGAGATACTTGAAAGTCACAGTTAACAATAAATCAGTATCCCAGATGCACACTAAAGTTTAATATTTTCACCTGGCTAAGGACAGCTTCCACAAACAAATGTGACATATCAGCACCTACATCTCGTTTTCCAATGTCTTCTTTAGCTAATGTGTTTAACCAACACCATTGCCAGTATTGAAAGCACAGAAGATGAGACTAGACCATATTGTCATGCTACTACATAAGGGAGTCCCCTCGAACAGATCAATAGGGGCATGCCACAGAAAGACAGGGAACAACAGAAAGATTCCCACATGGTCAAATTGGGAAATTATGATTAAAAAAATCAATAGCATAACAACGGACAGCAACCCAAAGTAAAAAAGAGGTATCATATGCCATCGAGATACAGATAGACAGTTGGATAAACAAGGAATAAAAAGAAATCTCTCACATAAACTGACAAACATCTTCTGTACACCCTCACTTTCTAGTGCTAATGTTTGTAGTATGGTTCATATTTATTGTATGTTTACTTCCTTTTACTATTGTTTCTATTATAAATTATATTATAGTTCATAAAAGTTTTTACTTTAAAATAGTGAGGAAGCTAAATGACATGGATGAAACTCAACATTAATCATTATTTAAAACACATCTGATTTGATAGATCAGTAAATAAAGAATAGAAAAATATGGTAAGACATGGGAAGATGGCTTAGTGGGCAAAGTGCCAGAGGTAAGATTCCCAGAACCTACTTAAAAATCAGGCATGTTAGTGTCACTCTGTAGCCCTAGTGCTTGTGAGGAGAATTCAGGAGGATTCTTGTGACTCACCAGCCTGTCTGTCTAGCCTCATCTGTGAGTTTCGGGTTCAATAACAGACCCTGTCTCAACAAATAAGATGCAGAGTGACAGAAAGATAACAGATGTCATTCTTTCATTTCTACATATGAACACACACTTAGAGAAAAAGAGAGAAGAGAGAGGGGTTGGGGAGATACTGGAATAAGACAGTGATGTTTAAAAAAAATATACTATGGCTTACCAATACTCTGATAAATTGATGCAAAACACATAATGAAACTGGATTGTTATCAAGGTAGCTTCCCACTATTGTGACAAAATATCAAAAGCAAACAACTTAAAGAAGAGACTGATTTTGTCTGTTTCAGAGGTTTCAAACCTTTGTCACATGACTATATGACTTAGGTGGGGAATGTGTCATAGACGAGAACAGCTCACATCACAATAATTCAAGGAGAAAGAGTGACGAGGGAAAGAGAGAGAGAGACAGAGAGAGAGACAGAGAGATAAAGAGAGACAGAGAGAGAGAGAGCACACAACACGTGCCAAGGTCACAATTTCCTAAGATATGCCTATTTTCCTTTAACTTCCTTTCATAGGGCCTCACCTGGAGTTAGATGCTACAACACTTCCCAATAGCACCTTAAACTAGTGACTAAGCTTGTAATACGTGGGCTTCAGAGAACATTTAAGACCTAAGTCATAATATTCAACAAGCAATTTGATTTTGGAAAAGTTATGTTTTACTTTGCTGTAGTTCTATTATACTTTGTAAAATAGAAGAAACATTTATGTGGGGAAATTCTTCTAGGAGTACAAAAGCATTTCCAACTAAACTTCATTAATCTTACCAGCAGTATCCCAGTCAGGGGACAGGCTTTGTTCTTTACAGCTGCTACATGGAGACTCTGGTTGATGAACTTTTGAGGACCATGTGGTGAAGCCCAAATGATCTCCAGACTTTCACAGAAGTTGACATCTGAATACTAGGCAACGTCCCAGCCTTTGTCATCTGAAGCATCTTTACAAGTAATGAAAATTGCTTTCATCTAAATTTTGCACTGTGAAAGTGTGACCCCTATATTTTTCTAATGAGCCCAGCATGGTGAGATGGGTTAAATGAATTAGTCCCTGACTGAGTCTGCAAGCTCCAAGGAAATAAGCACATGACCTCAGAGCTTTCTCCAGGGCTCTTCCTAAAACAAACTTCCAAACTCAGAAAATCACAGCCCTGTTCTCCACAATAAGATTAATCATGATCTCTTGATGCCTTTGTGATAAAAGACAAATTTTTAAGTATATCAGGGAGTTCCTTTCTGAACTAGAACTCTTCTAAACTCACCTTCAATTTCCCATTCACACCCTTTCATGGCAAACCACAGTTCATCTCTTTCCACACCCCTGCACATTTGGTGCTTATACTATATTACTTTTACTGCCTGAAGCAGACCCCATTGCCACCTTGATTCACAATTTCAGATTTCTTGGTTGATGGTCACCCAGCTCTACAGTGTTTGTGATGAGGCAGAGTATGTTACAACTATCTGTTAAAGCTTCTTTTACCATTCCAAACTCTTCTCAGAAATGTCTATATGCAATGATCCACCATTCTGGTTTGCCAAGAGACTAAGACATTTCTCTGAACTCAGAATTTCAGTGCTAGAGTCCTGAGCATTACAAGTAAACCTAGTCAACTAGATCAACATACTCTGCCCCTCTCCATCTTTGCTTTTTTATTTTTATTATCATGAATTCCCTACTAGATTATACATACTCATAGATTCCCCATTAGAGCATAAACTCAGAATACAGTGACCTTGCTTCAATTATTTTTGTAGTCCTAGGCAAGGTTCCTAAGAAGCTTATTTTGTTGGGTTTTTGTTTTTGTTTTGTTTTTAAATACTAATGTTCAGGTCTCCAGCCCCCAGAGATTCTTATTTAATTGATCTGAGGTGAGGGCTGGGCATGGGTTATTTTTTGAAGCTTAACCAAGTGATTCTAATGTGCAGTCAAGGTTGTGAACACCTGCTCGAGGGTAATGATTCTCAGCTGGGAGTAGTGTGAATATCAGATCCACACACATCACCCTAGGCCCAACTACCCACAGATTCCAATTTAATTCATCTGGAATGGGGTCTGGGCAGCTGTATCATTAAGCATCAGGTGAGTCTAATTCATAGCTATAGTTAACCACAGCTTAAATTTATGTGTAGAAAAACCTAACTGAATTCCAAGATATTTGCTGCCATTAACTATTGCCAGCCCTGGAAACATAAAAACATGCTTACCAGAAACAAATTGTGATGCTGAATTAAATCCATACTCTCAACATTCACCTCCTGTTATTACAGAATGTTGCATTCCCTCAACGCCTCTGTAGACTTACCCTCGACAACAGCATTAACAAAGAATATCGCTGGCTGCTCAGAGGTTACTCAGGCCTTCTCAGAGCCTAGCTCAAAATCTCTGTCTTTTCCTCAAATTAATGGCTTCCTTTCTCTTCCTTGCCAGCATGTAGTGGTTGGTGCAGGAGAGCTACACCCTCTTCCTGCCTTTGCCCACTCTCCTCCCACTTCTCTGTGATCAATGTACATTATAGACCCAGGGCTTCATCCTCCTTCTTAAACATGATAGCTAACTCTCCAGCTTTTCATTTGGCCTAAAAGGACTCACTGGAAGATTTTCAAATGTCTTAGTTCTTTCAGGTCACTGAAGTGCAAGCTCACATATTTTCCTTTTCTTCTAGCTTGAACCACTTCCTATTCCTCAGTCATTATGTGACCCCTTCTTGTTTCATCCTAACAGTTATATTCTGAAATCATCTTGCTCCTGTTTTTGATCTTGATTTTATGTGTGACTCCCACCTTCAGGGTATAAGTTTCAGAAGGAAAATCTTATTTTTTTCTTGCTGTACCACAAGCACCTTTAATGGTACCTAGCTGACAATATTTACAGAAATAAAATCATAAAAATCATATATATATATATATATATATATATTTCAATAAGCATATGTGTATATATGCTTATTAATTCAAGTCATCGCCATCATCCTCAAGCTCTTCTCATGAGTTTTACCTAACCAACATTTTATTAAATACGGCTCTATGCCAAAATAGGGAATTCTGAAACCAGCCACTCCCTTTATATTGTAAAAAGTATCAGAGAACAAATGAAGATTCTGAAGACATGAGTTATTAAAATTACTGTGTGCTTATAAGATGATAGTTTTAAGAAAACAGAGAGGATCTAATTAGTTTGTGTGAAATTCTTGCAATTTATTTTTTCTTGATTTCCAGTCCAATACAAGAAGAGAAAAGGCTGTGCTATTGAGAGAAAAGCTAAATTACCTATCCATCAGAAAAGAAATATAAAAGCTATTAAAGAGGACGTCTACTGGGGTCATTTAAGGCAAGGCAAACAGTCCTTCATACCTCAGTAGTCCCCTACAAGATAGCACAGTTCAATAATTGATATCCACAGTGATGATCTCGAATTATTAAGGCAAAATTCTTCTCCAGAGTATCAGGTCAGGTGTGTTTCACTTCTGTTAGAAGCATTTCCATTTCAAATATTTAAATCACCTTTGAGGGGAACTAAATGAGATATGCTTTAGATATTTAGAAAATCTTATTTGGTACACTTACTCTCTAAGGATTCCAGAGAAATTAAAAGTATATGCTTGCCAACATCTTTCTGCTAATGACTGGGAGTATTCATTAACAGGGGGGGTTCTATGTCATCCTCGTCCTTGGACGCCCCACTGCGCAACTAAGTTCAGGTGGCTCCATGCAAAAGGTCCTCAGAACTTCTGTAACCTGAGAAGCTGTCTGACTTCAATAACCCTCATTTTCCACTGGGAAGAGAATGGACCATCATTGCCCTCTTGGATACCCTTTAAGCTTGCACTCTTGCCAGATAAGCTAAAGGGATAGCAATTCTCAAAGTCACTGGCATTTATTGAAAGCCAAAGAAATTAGTGAGCTCTGACATTTATAGGTCTTAAACATTAAAGAAGTTAAAAGTAGTTGGAGCAAGGTTCAAGTCTTAAATGTAATGCCATAAGACTTGCTGCTAATTCACTAATAATTACTCTGTTTATTATTTCAACAGCAAGATTTACAATTCCACTTCAGCCCTTACTTTAACAACATGGTCTCTCACCTTCCAAACTTTTCAATTTCACAGTGACCTGAATTTCCTCTGATGGGGCATTCCTTAATGGTCCACAATAACAAGTCCTTTATTGTATGTCAGGGATTGTTATGATTACTTCACCTATGTTAATTATTTAGTCTCACAATAAACCAACAAGGCAAGGAGTGAGATGAAATTCATTTTACAAGTGTAATTTTGGGAAATACAAAACACTTCAGCAATTTAGTCAAGGATATAGTTAGTCATTGGTGTAGCCATGATGGATGTCCAGAGCGTGCACCATTAACTAACTGTTCAGCACCATTGTCTTCTGATAAAAAAGTTTCAACTGGAGGCAAAGACTATATACATATGGTCATTAGGTGAGACAAAAGTCAACAAGCTTCCTCTTAGCTTTAGCTCTCCTTTCTCTGTACTACAACTTATGCCACTTACTGACAATAATATTCTGTGAATGAACAGCACTGGCTTTCAAATCTGTTTAAAGCATCTATGCAGAAGCTACTCAATATTGCTGTGATATTTTCTAATGAAAGTCTTGGATCCTCTGTTCAGCAAAGGCTCTGAATAAAGATCTTATTGTAAATACCATCAAAGCCACTGGATAGTTCATGCTTTGAGACATGTTTTTGATTTTACTTTAACTTAAGTATACTTGGTCTTGATTTTAATTAATAGTATTAACAAATATCTTAGTTTCTTTCTTTGAAAATGTAGAGAACAAGTAGTTGGTATAACATGGTAGATAGATAGATACACATAAATATAACTAAATACATGGAAATTATATATTCTCTCATTCATATGTAGGATCTCTCTCTATATATATATGTTCATTAACCTACACAGTTATCCCCTTACCCTATCAAAAAAAAGCAGTGAAAGATAACTTGGGAGCAGATGTAACTCAGAAAAGAGGTGAGCATAGCTTAGCTGTATGAATCAAAGTAAATGAAACCTGTCAAGCAAGCTTGAATCTAAACAAAATAAAGCCTCTGATGAGGCCCGCAGGTTCTTGCCTTGAAAGAAGTCATTTCTTTCAGACAGGTCTGAGCCTGGACTCTGATGGTGGAGCAGATAGGCACAGCCTCTTTTCACCTCTTCTGAGAGAGATGCAGGGCTCAGTGGGTACGGGTGAATGAGAAAACTCCTTTGGCTTTTCAGTGAATACAGAATAAATGTCACTTTCTTTGGAAATGACCTTTCTGCTATTCTCTTCTTTGTATATAAAGTGGCTGTGTGAGAGAATCCAGGCCTAGGAATTTCATTTCTGAGGCTCCAGCAGATTCATCCCATAGACATTTTCAAGATGGATAGGCTGAAAAGTATGAGCAACAGAGATGAGAGTTGATTTCTTCAGTGATCTGGAAAGAGTCAACACCATTAGGTTCTTGTCTGGTGCAATTCAGTGAAGGCTTGGGAGTGTTATCAGATGAGTGGTTGGATACAGGTATGTTAGTGTAATTCTTATGAAGGAGATTACAGGGAACTGGGTTTCCTTAGGAACATTGATCACAAACATTCCTCTGTCAGTAAACTTCAGTGGTTCAAATGAACTTGAACTTGTAGGGATGGGCATGTCCATGCTTCTGTTGATTAAAACAATTGTTGATGCTGTTAGAGAATTGCCAGAAGAGAACAACAACAAAATGAACAAACAAACAACACAAACAAAAACAACAGCAACAACAACAAAAAAATCCATCCAGAGCTGACACAAACAGTTCCCAAATGGTGAGCTTCTGTAAGAGGGGAATAGTGTGGCTGGTATAAACTAAGAATGGTTGCAAATGTGTTGCAGGCTTCCTAGACTAATAAAGCAATGCCAAAAACAATCAAGCTACTAAAAAAATCTCAGCTGTCCTGCAAATGGATAAGCATTATTATAGTAAATCACTGTGCACCTAAGAACAAATGCAGTTTGCAGTTCAGTGTAATTCAGTGGCTGGGTTTCATCACCAGCTCTCCATAGTAGCGTCATCTGTCACAGGAGAACACCAGATAATTTCACTTTGAAGACCTAACAGCGGTCTAATTAAACAACAACTGTAATTTCCTCCCTTCCCTGTCCCCTACCTTCCATGGCTAGCTACTCTCATATGAGAATGATTACCTGATTTGATGTCAGTTTAGAAGAGGTATTCTGGAAGAATACCTCTGTCCAGAAATCCCACATTCTATTAGTCATTACATGAAAAGACTTCCTTCCTTGTACATAGAAAAACAAAACAAAATGTGGTCCATATGCACTGAACTCTAAAGTCATTGAAAGGAGAGAATGTTTCTTGTTCACTAAATTGGAGCCTTTTAGTCCTAGGCTGATGCCTAGGACACAACACTAAAATTATTGAATACATTGAAGAATCAATGTCATTAATCTAAAACCCATTAAGACAGACTTAGTGTTAAGTCTACAAGTCTCAAGCTTGGGTTTTGATCTGTACCCTTCTATGATGAAAAAGCACCTATTATTTATTTATTTCTGACTAATACATTGACAAGTTGTAAGTATGGGTTTTAAAGGATAAGCTATGTTCCAATGCACTACTTTAAATGCAGTATTGATATACAAATAATTATTATGCTAATTTCACAGCATCTTGATCTACTCATTAGCACAGATACAAAGAATCAGCGTGGTGTGGTGGAAAAGCATTAAAAGGGTAATTAGGAGCCCTGGGCTCTGATCCCAGATCCACCACTCATTAGCAATGTCACCTTGGCTAAGTCATTTAACCCCTCTGAGCTTGCTTCTTCACCTGCAAAGTGAAGAGATTGAACTAGGGTGCCTGGAGTGCTCCATAACATCCTTGGACTCCATGATATAGGTCAACTTCTGAGTGGCAGTCACCACCTCTCTTAGTTCTCCCTCAGATCACACAGCAGTGTTTTGCACAATTCTTTCGGCCTCCCTGAGTCAGAGATTGCCCCCGCCATCAAATGCCCATCCTTGCGAATTCTTCTGTTCTTTCAGGAGACTAAACAAAATAAGTCTTTTTTTTTTCTATACAGTCTCTTATTCTCTTCAACTTGGCTCATTGAGAGTCTCAGTGTTAATTACCATCCATTACAAATTGAAGCTTTTCTGTTGATGGTTGAACAATAAGTCACTAGGAGTCAGTTCAACATTATGCCCATTTTGCATTATAATAGTAGGTTCTCTCCTAGGGCTTACAACCAGAGGTACTTTGTCCAGCAATGGTTTTCATCACATGGAGTGGGATTTAAATGCAGTCTGAAGTGGTTGGCTACTTCCACGATCTCCATGTGACTGTTGTACCAGTGGGCATATCTCAGGAGGCCAGACATTATTTTAGCTCAAAGTGTTCATATCAGAGTATGAATTGTGATTACTTTTCTCCTTCAATAGCATGCATAGCATCTTCTGGCACTATGAAAGCTAGCAAGTAGGGATGAAACTTCCAGGTAATGCTCAACCTTAAATGAAACATCTACACCATATTCCTTTCTCCCAAGGCTCAGAGATAATTGTAAAAGATGGGTTGGAAATCCTGGAAGAGCCAGAAGTGGTAGATAAATACAAAGAAACAGATTTCTCCAGACACAATAGGGCAGTGGTACATTAGAACCCACAGCAATTGTGATGGGATGCACAAGTACCACACAAGCTCAATCCAAACCAGAGCTCAGCATGAAGAGGGGAAATAGACAAGAAGTTCAACATCTAGCCAAGGATATATTGGCAAATGGTGACTGCTTGGAAGGGGAGAGCCAGTTTTCATTAAAAACATTGCCCTGGTAAGTTAGGATCCAAGAGAAGGCCACAAATTCAGGACTGTGTTGATTGCAAAAACTTGACTTCATAGATGAAGAAAACACAGAGGATACAAAATTGAGTGGGTAGGAAAGGACATAGATCTTCAAGGAGTTGGGAGAGGGGTGATCATGATCAAATAGAGTGTATGAAATTTTCAAAGAATGAAAAAGAAAATTAATCTTTGAAAAACACATAATGTATACAATGAAATATGATGATATATAACAAACCTCTGTTCCCATCATCCAACTTTCCCTGTTTTCTCTCTAATACTTCCCTTTAATTATTTCATGTTTTGTTTTTTGACAACTCACTAAGTCCAGTGAGTGCTTCCAGGACATGCATGGCTGTAGGGCCCTAATACATGCATGAGTGGGGGCTCCAACACATACATTATTGGGGGGCCATCATCTGGAATATAGGAAACCTACCTCTGACCACATCCTCAACAAGAATGATTCCCCTTCTCCAAACTTTCAATCATTCCTCAGTAAAGACGGAGTCTGGGGATCATCCTTTACATTTATGGAGGGATTTTTGACTGACTTTATTGAATATAGGTCTTGTGTAGGTAAAGCAGCTGTTTTAAGTTAATGACTGCAACAGCCTTGTCATACTCAGATGACAGCGTGTCACAACATTCTTCTGCGTGTTCCATCTTCCAGATCTTGTATTTGTTTAGCCTCTTATTTCCTATTCCCTGGGCTTGGGTGGGGTGGCATAGATATACTGATAAAGGTGTGCCACTTAAGAATGTCTGAGCACTCTCTTCCTTGCACTTTGGCCAGTCATGTGTCTCTTCATTGACTGCAGCTTGGAGCAAAAAAAAAAAAGTTTCTTTGACCAAGGGTGAGTATAGTGTAGGTGCTGATCCAAAGCTCCCTCCAATCCTTGGTTAGTAATTACTATTGAATCTACTGTAAGCTATGTCTTCTTTGACTTCCCAAGTCAAATTCTAAAGTAATCCTGACCCTCTCCCTTAGTAATATGCATTATAATTTAATTTTTCATTGGACACTGTCTTCACAAGATTTTGCCTGTGTGTATAAGGACAACATCTTCTCTTTCTTAGCATTGGCACCTGCATTGTGACGCCCATCACAAGTACATGCTCAGTAACGAGTAGAGGAATGAACATCTGAGAGAGGGAATGAGCAGGTCATATAACACCAACTTCATTGATTCATGTCTGCAAATGAAAGGGAACAGGGCTAATGCTTGTTAATCAAATGTTCATGAGTGAAGCTTAAAGTAATAGTATTGCTTGTTTTAAATCCTACCCCATTCCTTCAATTTGGACTATTTGCAAATTATTCTAACTAAAATTATGTTGTCTTAGCACAGGTCTTCTTGTCACAATTGAAGTGACATAAATTGCAAGCAAGATTTAAGAAATAATGTATTTATAGGATATCATTTGAGTCCAAAGGTCCTGTGGCTAATTCCTATATGATTTTGAAAGTAAATATTTTTTCTATAAATGTTATTATTACGTTCTCTAAATATGTTAAATAATTATTTTTAGTTTTCCTATCTTTGTGCTTGTTTGTGCACATGTATATACACTTTTACTAAACTGACTTAATGTTAGTTCATTCTTTGTGGTTTTATCCAGTATTTCCCTTGCTTTGCAAGCCTGTTATGTTCTCTAGCAGTTTTCCTCAATCTTCTTCTCTGAGTTTTAAACCTTACCATTGGTAATGAATTTCTATTATGAAGCGCAGAAATTTCACATTTCCCGAAGTTCACTGTATGAATATATTTCATGCTTTTAACTCTAGTCTCAAATCATATGCAACTAAGCACAGGTGCTCCTGTCATCTTTGTCTTCTACCACTTTCTGTTTCTAGAGAAAAGAAGATTGTGACTTACAGTAAGTACATTATTGAAAAACAAAATATTACCTACTTCTCCTTCTCTGATTGTCTTGGACTTGAAAGACGACATGTAATGACATGTAACAGTCAGATGTTATGAGTCACAATTTAGACTTTCAATGGAGAAAAATGATATATCAGATGGCAATATTGTTATCAGAAGTGTGGCTAAATCGGTTGAGACAAATAAATCTAATTCCCTGCTTTTACACATGAATCTTGGCTATGGATCTGCAATCTGCCTTTGTGCATTTTCCTACACAATAGCAGTTTCACCTAGCATCATTAGAGAATCAGCAATTCGTACAAATATCCAAGACAAGAAGCCACTCATTTGCAATTCTTTTTAAATTTCCTAAAACTCAAGATGTTGGCACCATGGGCTTTATATTTAAAATCTCTCCACTTGAATTTGTGGACTGATGATTGCCAAGTTCCTGGGAAAGCAGAATTGGGGCTATAGCTATTCTGGAAAGATTTATTCAGTTGTTTTTCTTAAAACATGAACTTTATATTTTGATACACTAATATCATTTTATGCATGACTCACCTCCAGAGTTTTGGTACTTCCCCAGCAAACACAATAATGTACAAGTTCCAAGATACCCTGGCTTTTCTCTGAAAACAATAAATGGCCCCAAAGTTATGAAACAGGTGCTGAGTGGGTGAGTTTCCTGCTCTGTGCCTCATGCCACCTGCACTCAACTGGGGCTGGCTGACCCAGGGTGGTCCTATTTGCTCACATGGCTTATTGGGTCTGAATGTCTCAAATAGAAGAAATGGGTAAGAGAGATGGTCTTTGGAACATACCTATTTTTATTTAAAAGTACATTCAAAACATCTCTATGTCCACTGTTGAACAGGACTGAGTACTTCTGACAGATCTTCTAGCCTTCAAAAAGCACACTATTTAATCTCACATTTTATGAAGAATATTCACTTGTCTTTGTTCTAAGAAACTCAGATGAGAGAAATTTGTTCTGTTTTATATCTGGCAGAGAGAGACAAAAGCTTCTGCATGTATCACATTCATTGAAAGCAAATTACATAGACAGCCTCAGATTCAAGGAGTTAGACAGAGTCCACTCCTCAGTGAGAGAAGTACTATCATATTACAGAGTAATTTGTACCCAAGAGAATCAAGGATACATCACTATTACTGTAATCTACCAAGACATGTTTGACGCAGTATAATTGAACTGCTTATTTCTTTATGTGCCAAAACAAATGTTTGAACTAGTAGATTATGTGTTGTTTTCAGTCCACAGTCTCACTGAGTCCTCCAACTTTGACCTCAAGGCCTCTCTCTCTGCTCATCCCAAAAGCAAAATGTGAGGATTCTGATTCAGGGTCAGGACAAACAGCAAGAATTCCATTATGAAGATTTTCTCACACTTGAGTAAAAGAAGCAGAAGACTGATGTATTCTCAACTGCTGCCTTCTTTTCCAGCTTCCAGCTATGAAGATGCTGAAGAATGGAAGAGGAGGAGAGGGACCACTCAGGAAAGAGAAGGGAGCAGTGTGCTAGTGAGCTCTTTAGGGCAAAGGAGGCATTTCCTGGGAACTGGTTAGCTTCTGAGTCATTATGGCGTTGATCTTTCAGTTGCCTTCAATCAAGGCAGCTAGCTTCCTCTCAGCATGATTATCATGTTGATTACCAGCAGTCCATCTCACGGTGATTATCTTATTTGGAATGATGTGACTTTGTTTTGTTTCAAGGCTCTATTAAACTAACTCATGTGGAAAGTTATCCATTCCATGTGCCACTCAGATACTGAGAGCATTTAGAAAATTTTAGGAGTGGGAACTTAGTAAAGGACCTCTTTTACTCCCAAATAATATGACAAAAAGCAGGAAAAAAAATGTGAAGTCATCCACTAACCTGAGCCAACTCATTTTATGCTAAGAAATATTTAAGGGGCTAGTGAAGTAAAGTCACTTACCACTGAGAGTGACACCCTCAGTTTGATCCTTGCGATTCACAAACTAGAAGGAAGAACTGCTCTCCCAGAAGGTGTCCTCTGACCTCCACATGTGGCAGTACCACATGTCCATACACACATACATCCAAACATATGAAATGAATTCATCAAAATGTAATATGCTTTTTAATTTGGTAATTTCCTTGGAGCAGAGCATGCATAACTCATTAGTAATGATAAAAATAACTTCTGTCTTACCTTGTTTCCCTAAAGTCTTAACCCAGCACTCTGTGAGTGTTGAAATTTTTGAATTTACATTTGACAACCTTTTCAAATTCTCTGGGACAGTTTTAGATTGAATTAGAGGCTCACTTTACAAGAATATGTTGCTTGCGGTAATAACACCATCAACATCTGAATGGGCTGTTAGATGTGTTTATAGGTTAGACATGCAAAAGACATTTTATCACCATAATTTTTTGCTGGTTTGTGTTTAGACTGCTTCTAGTAGCTTCTCCTTTCCTTGTTAAAAATCTTTCTGGTTGGCTTTCTAAATGTGCAAAATCAAAATGCAGAGGAAACATCCCTGTCAATATTGGAAAAAAATCATATTTAAGAACCATTCAAATCAAATTTATATTTTAGTCATTTGATTTCCCCCAAACGGAGGGCAGGGGAAACCTAATCAACAGAAGAGCTTCTTCTCAGTGGTTCACAATTCTCTATAAGTGAGGATTCAAGAAAAACATTCTCCCAGAGCTATGTGAAGAAAAGCAACAAGGGAGAGACATTGCCAGGGAAAGGTGAAAGAGCTACAGTGGACGGAAGTGTTGGTCTTGGACCAGGAACCTCCACTGAAGAAATGCGGAATGGCCTGGAAACAGTGGCAGCATCCTCAGCTCTCTCAGACAACATGCATGCACTCTCAGGAAAGAGGACTCTTCTGCCAGTCAAATAATGGTTGTTTGAGGAAAAGGAATATTTGAGGGAGGGGAACAGGGGTGGTAGAGTTATGGTGATACCAAACAATTCTGCATACCCAAATCCATTTTCAAATCTTCCCATTGTAAAAGCTGATAAGTTTGGACCCTCTTAAAGGTTCTTTCTCCCAACCATCACAGTGATTCCTGGGAAATTTTTATGGATATCTAAAAGTCAAAGAACTGGGGAAAAAGTGAATTTGATAGCCGAATTTATTTTGCAGAAGGATATTTTTATTCAGATTTATTTGGTTCATAAAATTGCCTCTTCTTTTCCCATGCTCCAGGACAGGACTCCCTTCTCTTTGAGGTGCTGTATCTCCTTTTTGTTGCAAGATTCTGGCTTCAGTTGAGATCTCAGTCCTCAGTTTGGTCACTTCCTCATTGGTGACCATGACAACCAAAACTGCTGTTTTTTATACATTTTTTTTTTTTTTTGCTATCAAAGATAGTATTGTTTTCTGTTTATTACCTGTTTTCTGCATGACAGTGGGAGTTCCATTAAATCAGAGCTATTTGAAATTGTCTGGTAATACATTCTTATTTGCTAGAATAACGCCTGGTAGTTGAGCACTCAGTGCCCATGAGTGCATGGACTTTAGGTAGTGCTAGGGGACACTGCATTGCATGGGGTAGGTAGTGAGGGAAATGCATCTCAAAAATATATCAGGGAACTGACCATGGAATTATATCAAGAACCAACCATGCTCTGGAGGCTAGGGAGCTGAAAAAACTGAAAGGGATGGAGAAAAGGAAACAGAAGATGCAGAATTCTGCACAAGCTTAGATTTATTTTTAATTTTTAGTGTGTGTGTGTGTGTGTATGTGTGTGTGTGTGTGTGTGTGTGTGTGTGTGTATGTGTGTGTGTGTGTGTATCTGTGTGTGTGTGTATGTGTGTGTGTGTGTGTGTGTGTGTGTGTGTGCACGCGCGCACGCGTGAGCCAATGGAAGCCAGAGGATTAAGAGAGTATAGGATCTGCTGGAGCTGGAGTTAGGCGTGTTTAGGTACTGTCCAACATGTGTGCTGGGAACTGTATTTGTGACCTCTAAAAAACCAGTGAGTGCTCTTAAGGGCTGAGCCATTTCTCCAGCCTCCCAGGAAAAAAAAAAAAATTAATATGTATCTGATTTCTATTTTTATAGTTTTCTACTAAGGATATTTTGTGTTTTTCCTTTTTAATCATTCCTATCAACAACTCTGTATTATAATGCACTTTTATCAAGCTGAAATATTACTCTCTATGATACCAAGCAGAAAAATGTTTCAACATCTGAGGGTTAACAGGTATTGCTATAATTTGCACGTTGAGTATCTCCTGAAAGTGTGTTTGGTCAATAGACTGGTCCCAAGGATGGTTTTCCTTGGAAGACATGGTATCACTGGGAGAATTTAGGGCATGATAGAAAGTTTAGGATACTGGGTATATGCCTGCAAAAAGAATTATGGGTCTTCAGCCCCTCCCTATTCCTCTATTATGCTCACCACACACTTCCATCATGACATGCTGCCTACCCCAGGGCCAAAGCAACAACCAAATGCCAATCTTGACTAGAACCTTGAAAAACTGCGAGCTGAAATAAGACTTTTTTACTCTATAAGCTGATCATATTAGGTATTGGTACAGTAATAAAATTGACATGGAAATAATTCAATTGGTTTTGATCTTATCAAGAATTCTTTTCTTCCAAACTCCCTCTAAGAGGCCTGGGCATAGAAGCACCTTTAATACCATTTAAATATGGTAAATGCCATCTACAATAGAAACCATTTTAAAGGTACATGTTAAATTGGGTTTCTCAAGGAGCCAAATTTCGCTATACTTCAGTTGGTCTAGTTTGAGTAATTGCTTGTACTTGAAAGCAATAAAACTGTGTAATCTATGCAAAAGCTATTATTTCTGGGTAGTATTTAAACATTGTAATTTTTCACTAAGTCAGTCCTTCCTCCAATTGGTGATGTTCACTTCAATACACCAGTAGAACACTATGAAGAAGGATTCAAGGGCTTAAATTTTGAAAACTTGCACTGCCACATAAATCCCAGAAACTCAAGTTTTCAAGTCTGAGGAAACAGGATGTGCATGATTTGTCTTCCTTCCTTCCTTCCCTTCCTTCCTTCCTTCCTTCCTTCCTTCCTTCCTTTCTCTTTTAAACTGTGTGTAATCATTTCTCTTTTTCTGTCCAAACTAAAGTTTTAGACTCAACTTTGGGGATTGCCTTCCAGTTTTCGATCTTCCTTAAAAAATAATTGACAAGAGCTCTTCCCTTTCCTGCACTTATCTGGTGTCTGATCCTTCTGCTCCCCCAAACAAAACAAAACAAGCATTTTGCACCCATGTGCCTCTGTCATTTGCTTCAGAAGTTTGCCTGAAATTCTGATAACTGCTTGAAATGGGTATAGGTGTGGCTTTTGCTGCTATTAAACCAAAGTGACCCTATCCCTCTTGACACTCCTTGATTCTCATTTCTCCTGAGAGTTTGAATCCGTTCAGCAACACCTGCTAACCATTGAAACAGGAGAAGGGCCTCCTGGGGTATAATCTCACACAGTGTTTGATCTAATGTGGCAGCCAGAAAGACTTGCCATGGGGTCCAAAGCTTTGCTATTCCTGAACTGCCAAGAATCACCCCCCAAAATACTGTGAGCCAGGGTGATGGACTATTATGGAGGTTGACATGAGGCTGGTGAAGTGGCTGCTGATGTATTTTGATGGCAGGATGGGAGCTATCCTTGTCCCTCTGAAATGTGAACTGCAGAAGAAACTTGCCTCATTTAAAACATCCCTTAGAGAAAGAAACTCCAAAGTAAACTTGGAAAAGTATTACTGAGTTGTTCCTTGCAGGCCTACCGCTGCAGATAAGTTGCAGGCACAGTTTTTTTCCATGGTGCATCTTTGCTGCCCATTTTGACATTGGGCTCTAATCTTTGGATCCCTGTTTTCAATGTAATTTTCTATGTGGGTAACAATGAAACCAGATTATTTGTCAAGAATGAAGTAGGGCACATACAGGGTCCCTAGGATCCAAGACACAGCCCACTGTTAATGAAACCAATGACTTAATGTGCCAGATGCAATATACAGACCTTGGGGCAGAACGGCTTCAAATAGGATGTTGTATCCTCTCTAAGGAGATCCCAACAGACACACACAATTAAAAAATAAAACTTTAGATAAATGATTCCAACATAACTTGTTTTCCAGGAGGGTGAAAACACTGGGCCTTTCTTTGGCCCCTGCCCAAAAAGAGTTCAAGACATGCAAATACTGGCCTGGCAGCAGCAGTCCATCACATGTCAGTGAGTTCTCAATAGGTAAGGTCACTCTGATGAACCAGAAAGCTATGAGGGCGGAAGTGCCTAACACAGTTGCAAGGAGGAATCAATCCACAGTCAAAGTCACTACACAGTTTGCAAAATTTAGAGTTAAGTTTGAAGACTCTTAACTGAAGAACACAGAACCTGGATTTAATTGGCACATGAAACTTCAAGTTCAATCACTCTGAGACTCCTGCGAACATGTATAAACACAGAAACACAGTACTCTCATAACAGTTCCACTAAACCTAAAGTCAACCAGAAGCTGGATTCCAACAAATGTAGCCAAAGGGAATGCACACTGTATTATGCAAAGAAAAAAAAAAAAAGAGCACATGTCAATTGAAAAGTTCTTTTAAAAGAAAACGTGGATGTCATATAATTCAGAAGTGGCAACCCAGAAGAGAGAATATCAAAAGAAACACTCTAAAAAATAAGCAAACCCTGGATAAAATAAAGTAGAGGCCTTTTATATTTAACAAATATGAATACAACTTAGTAGATCATTGTTGACATTCACTGCTGTGTGGGCTCACCAAGAGAAACAGAGTCATTTTCATAGTAGCAAGCCCTGCCAGACCTCAGCAGAGGGAACCCCCATCCTGGCCAGCACCAGACTAGACAGTGGAACCCTGAGCATCTGAGCTCAGATATTTTTATTGATTCAGAACTCCTCATATAGCATGTGCAGATTATGAGCAATCAAACATCCCCCACATAAATCCAACACCTGCCGACAATACAAAATGCTAAGACCTAAGCAGCCCTTCACCCAACAGTACATGAAACAATTATTTTAAACACAACTAAAAATAAACTTTAATAGTAGACCACTGAATAAGCCCATGATTGTGTTACTAAAGTACAGTCACAGGATGAGAAAACATCCATAAAAGTTACATTTATAAGGACAAGAAAGAAAATATGCAGAAGAAGATGAGGTATATAGAGTCTCAGTATAGATGACCCAATACTGGGAGTCAGAGTTTTCTCAATAAGACAAAATGAATGAACACTTGGGAAAACAGCGTGCAGAGCTGTTAAAGCTCACATGCCTTCAGAGGTCATGAGTCACTGAGAGCCACCATCATGATAGCATTTCTTTGCCAACTTTCAGACGCTAAGATACCCCATGCTTATAGACTGTTAGGACTGACTCTGTGAATGACAGTACAACCAAAAGCAGTATAGAGACAGGATGAGGCCTATCAAAAGCTCTGTAAAGTTCTTCATAGAAACAAACAAACAAAAGGATCATCCTGAAGTCAACATGGAGGCACAAAAAACCCCTTGCTGTCAAACAACCCTGAGCAAAAGGATCAATGCTGGGGTGATTTACCAGATCTCAAGCTAGATTACAGAGCTATAGTAATCAAATCATCATAGCACTGACACAACATAGACATGTGAAGCCGTGGAACAAATAGAAGACGCAAACATGAGTGTCCATATTTGAAGTCATCTCATATTATTTGACAGTTCTGCCAAAAATGCTCACTGGAGAAAAGACAAAATCTTTGATGAATGATGCTGAGAAAACTGAGTGTCCACACATAGAATAATGACAAGTAGGCATGCATCTATTGCCCTGAACAAAAATTAAGTTCAAGTGGATCACAAACCTCAATGAGAAATTCGAAATGCTAAAACTGATAGCAGTGTCTTTTTTATATAGGAGTAAGAAAGGACTTCCTAACTAGGAGTGATTTTAATTTGCAATTAAGGCAAAAAATTGATAATTGGTCCTCAGAAAACTAAAAAGCTAAGGGAATAATCAACCCACTAAAAAATAAGCCCACAAAATATAATGTGACAGGCTCTTTACCAGCTATACATCCAATAGAGGTTTCATATTTGGAATATAAGAACTCAGAAAACAAAGATTCCAGAAAGCAAATAGGCTATGGATCTGAGCAGAGAGTTCTCAAAGAAAAATAAAGACAGCAAAGAAATATATTAGAGCTTATTATGCCCCCCAAATAGGGGAATGCAACCTTGAGATTTCATTTCAGCACAGGGGGCGTGGGGGAAGTGGAACCCTCATCACTGATGTTGGTATTGGAAACTGTTCCAGCCACTCTGGAAATAAGAATGCAGAACTCTCAAAATCAAAGGTAGATGTACTATGTTACCTAGCTACACAGTTCCTTGATATATGCCCAAAGGTCTCAACATCTTACACTATAAATACTTATTCAGCCATGCTCATTGCTTCTCTATTCACAATAGCTAGGAAATGGAACCCGAGTGCCCTCTAACTGAGTAATAGATAAATGATTGTGGTATATGTACACAACTAAATACCATTCTGTCCTAAAAGTTATAGATTAAGAAAACTGACTATTTAAAATTGAGTAAAATTCAACTTTTTTTTTTCTTTTTTGGATATACTGGCTACTATAAAATGATAGAATAATACCATTAACATTCTAAGGAAGATTAGTTCCAGTCTAGATTATTTTACTCAGTGGAATTATCTATAAAATGTAGAAGTGTTTTCAATGACTCCAAAATCATATGTGCATGCAATTCCTTGAAGCATTGCAGTCAATTATAGCCAAATTCCTTAAATTTACTAACGTAGGAAATGAATTGGAAAAGAGAGGGATTTGATGTGAAGATAGCATTCTCTTTCTCTAAGTGTCTCTACGGCCTATCATTGATTAGTATTTTACAAGCATTCGATGCAGCTCCAAGTGCCTGAATTAAAAACTGCTCATTTGTATGTCTGGAGCAAAGTCCAGATACCCATCTCCCAAGTCAGTTCGATACATTTGGTCTGTGGGTTACATGTGGAGGAAGCCAGGTTCCAGTACAGACATGTGTTTGTCCTATTGATCACAATAATGCAGATTAAGTGTATTTATTATGTAACTGAGTTAATGAGAAAGCTTTGTTGCAGTGGTCTCCTGCATAGTAGTTCTTTGGTGAAGGTTATTAGTCCTACATAAAATCCCACTAATCTCTTGCACTTCCTAGTCCAAAATGAAGAGTTCCAGAAACAGTGGAAAGAGAACACAAAGATGCTGGCATAGCATCCTATGCCCATAATAAAATAAAAGCCTATGAACGAGGTAAAGATGGAAAATGCCTGAAAACCAGTGTGTGGGTGATTGCGCACTGCTGCCTTCATCTGTTCACTGTCAGGCAATGGCACAGGAGACAATCCACTCAATGCAGAGAGAAGGCAAATGCAAATCCATTTGATACTGGGAACAATAAACACCATTTTGCCAATTTTAGCTTTCAGTGCTAGTCAGTCACTAAGAAGAAAGCAGTTCCTGGATTTGGTGAAAGATGACTTGGAATGGATTCCCCAAGTAGAGCAACCTGAGATGTAGTGAAATTCAGGTGGTTGGAAAACAAAAGATCCCAGCATGTTCTGTCAAGGAAGGAGAAAGTAATTAAAGAAGAGAGGCAGCCAATGAGGGAGCATCAACAATCAAGCTGTATGTACTGTGAGATTCCTGTTGTCAGACTCACTTCAGACCTCTAGGAAAATGTATCTTAGAGTCACACAAACAGAGAGACTAGAAAGCTGAGTGAATCCTACTCCACCAAGCAATGCTAAACCCTTGCTTGTCTGTACTGATTATAAGAGGGTAGGAGTCTTCAGGGGTCTAATTCCAGGTGTTTGCAGGATGTTTCACTGAATGACTAGGACACTATATTTATTTATGTTTGAAAATACCATTAGGTGAACAAAAGAAAAAAAAATGACCTCATGGAGGTAGATTCAGGAAAACTCACATTCAACTGTTGAGCCACAAGTGGAGACTTATCCTTGAACTACCAGAGAAATGTTCAAGAAAACGTTTTACATTCTCAGGACAATGCACATATGTGTAGTTACAAGGAAAACCATGGAATAAGATGTACCATGATGACAAGAAATAGGGCCAGAGGTAGCAGAAAAGAGAATTCTTGGTAAAGGTCTAAGAGGATAAAAGATGGGGTGAACTTCAGAGTCAAACTTCTATTTCAAATAAGTAAATAAATCAATTGATAGATTAGAAAATAGAATCAGTGACATGGAAGAAAAAAATAAGATCTTAGAGAATGTCTAGGGCAAACACAGATAAAAATTGGGAGGCAGAAGGTGAGAGCAAAGAGAAGGAGACTGAAGTTGGGATGAAGCGAAACCAGTTCATATCTTCCTCATCACCCCAGTCTTGGGTTTCAGTGGGATTCCTCCTGTTTCCACTAGAATTATGTACAAGATAGAAGAGTAACTAATAAAATAATAACCCCAGCAACTAAACAATTGCTAAACACTTGTCATATGTCATAGTGTTTGAGGAACTTGACATGTTAATTTAGTTAGTTCTGGAACGTTTAGCATAGGACTGTGCAAAGAAGGCCAGCAAAGGGCAAAGAGAAACAGCATCTGAAGAACATGGCAGGGATGAAATAAATGCAAGAGGCAGATCGATCAATTTATTTATTTACATATCTATCTATCTATTTATTTATTTAATATTTATTTATTTATTCGTTTATTTGTTGGGAGCGGGGCACATACCTTAGTGCATGTGGAGGTCAGAGGACAACCTGTAAGGACTGGTTCTCTCCTTCCACAGTGTGGATTCTGGAGAACTGTGCAGGTAGCTGGGCTTGTTGGCAGGTACATTTGACCTGCTGAGCCATGATGCTTTCCCTCACTTCCTATTCTCTTATGAAGCCCATTTTAACTTTGCTTTGTCTCTGTTTTAAACTACACTTTGTTTCTGCTTGTCACTTAACCGCATTTTAATTTAATTTCTGTCACTAGTATCTGAAAATCCAAAGAAATATAGAATGTCAGTCCAGGAAGACTACAAATTATCATTATTACTAAGGGAAATGAAACATTTCCTAAAGAACTAATATTCAAAACTTAAGTTCTTGTTTTTTTTTTGTTTTTTGTTTTTTCCTTCTCAAACATGAATTAGATGCACTTAATATGGCTTGCATGAACCACATTCTCTGGGAATGAGTTGACTTTAATGCCTGGGACTGACTTCTAATTAAAAATATGGCAAGATCATTACTTGGTGTTTCCAGTCCACTCAAACCACAACTTATTGTAAGAAGATCAAGGAACAAAGCATCTTCTAGTAGCTTGGGAAAGCCTCCAACCAACATTCAACATTCAAAGTACCCATTGAGTACTTGTGGTGGTTTGAATGAAAATGACCCCCCACTGACTCATAGAATGTTGCATTACTAAGAGGTATGGCCTTGTTGGAGTAAGTGTGGACTTACTGGAAGAAGTGTGTTAATAGCAGAAGGTCTTTGAAGTTTCAGATGCTCAAGCCGGGCTACATTCTCTTGCTGCTTCCTGCGATACAGATGTAGAATTTTCAGCTCCCTCTCCAAAACTATGTCTGCCTCTGTGGTGCCATGATTCCTCTCGTCATGATAATGGACTAAACCTCTGAAACTGTAAGCCATCCCCAATTAAATGCTTTCCTTTATAAGAGTTGCCATGGTCATGGTGTCTCTTCATAGCAATAAAACCATAATTAAGACAGAAGTTGGTATCAGGGTCTGAGGTGTTGCTGTGATAGGCCAGACCATGCTTTGCTTGGAAAAATATGGACTTTGGAGTTTGGATTAGGAAAACAGCTTTAAGTGGGCAATAATGGGCCATACTAGTAGGAACATGGAAGGCAGTGGGGAATGAGAGTGATTTGAACTTTTGTGGCCTGGATCAAGAGGTTTTGGAGGGAAAATAATATTAGTATGGGACCTAGAGACCATTTTTATGATATTTTGGTGAAGAATGTAGCTGATTTCGGTCCTTTCCAAAAAAAATCTGAGGCTAAAGTAAAGTATTATGGACATGTCCAAATAACCTAGCAATGACTGTGGTTTGGCTATTAGTGGTGGGTCTTACGTAGATATATAATGAAAAGGATCATGTTAAGCAAAGAAGAATACAAAATTACAGGTTGAAGAGGAAAGGGTCACCACAAGTATAAACAGATCCACAAACAGCGTTACGCTATGTGAAATAAAAGGAGTTGGTACCTCAGAGCAAGACCCCAGCCAGCCAAGCTTCCAACTTGTAGAAAAGAATAAAAGAAAAGTGAACAGGGATTAAAGATTAGGGACGGGCATGGTGATACACAACTTTAATCCCAGTATTCAGAATGCAGAGGCTGGAAGTTCTCTGAGTTCAAGGCCAGCCTGGTCTGTAGATCAAGATAGCCAATCTTAGGCAGAAAAGAAAACCATCAAAACCAGAAAGCTACTGAATATGCATTTGAATGAGGGAATCAGTGTTCCAGCACAAGAATGCAGCCGAACTTGGCAGCTTTCGGCCACATGGTTCTGGCTTTAGAATCAGGGATACAAGAAAGGGGTTATGGAATCTCCCTCTGAGATTAGGGAAGCCACAGAGGTCAGTAACATATATCCTATGCCATTATACGTTGTTAGCATGTGATCTGCTTTTTGGTATTGATTTTATAGGGGATTACAGTTAAGACATTGTCAAGAGTCTCAGAAGAGACTTAAGACTTTCAAACAATATTGAGACTGTGATAGACTATAAATGGGACTTTCAAAGTTGAACTGAATACACTTCTGCATTATGTTACAGCTGTGGAGGCCAGGGAGTGAAATGTGGTGATTTGAAAGAAAATGGCCACCACTGACTCAGAGAGTAGCACTACTACAAGGTGTGGCCTTATTAGAGAAACAGTGTCACTGTGACGGGGCTTTGTGGTTTCTGACACTCAAGCCAGGCCCAGTCTCACACTCTCTTCCTGCTTCTTGTTGATCCAGATGTAGAACTCTCAGCTACTTCTCCAGCACTTTGTCTGTCTGTGTTCCACCATTCACCCTTTCTATATGATAATTCTTTCTTTTATAAGAATTGGCATGGACAATTCTTATAAATTCTTATAAAACTAAGACAGAACTCAATCACACAGCAGCAAGAAAATGAATTCTGCCAATGTCTTAGTTACTGTTTTATTGCTGTGAAGAGACATCACCAAAGCAACTCTTATGAAAGAAAGCATTTAACTGGGGACTTGCTTATAGTTTCAGAAGGTTAGTTCAATTTTATCATATAGGAAGCATGGTGGCAGGTAGCAAGGCATGTGGCTAAGAGCTTAAATCCTGATAGGCAGTGAGAAAGGGAGAGAGAAAGGCTGGAGTGGGAGATGGGAGGAGAGGGAAAGGGAGGGGAAAGGTAGAGGGAGAAGGACACAGAATGGGTATGGTGTGGGCTTTTGTAACCTCAAAGCAACTCCCACCACACTTCCTCCAACAAGGCCATACTATTGTGACAAAACCACACCTCTTAATCTTTCCAAAGTTTCTCTAATAATTCACTTCCTGGTGACTAAGCATTCAAATATCTGTGCCTATGGGGGTCATTCTCATGCACACAAACAAGCCAACATCCTGAATGATCTTGGAAACATATTTTTCCCAGCATAAACATACAGGTAAGAATATAGCCTAGTCAGCCCTTGGACTTTAGCCTTAGGAGACCCCTGTACAGGATCCAGTCCAACTGTATGCTGACTGCTGACAGGTGGAAATTACAGGCTAATAAAGAGTGTACTGTTTTAATCTGCTAATTAAGTCATTTATCACATAGCAATAGAATGTAATATAGGGTTGAACAGGCTATCAATTTTTGGGCAAAATAAAAGAAAAGGATAAGTATATTTACTCTGGCAAATATTTTATATTATATTCTGGCAGAATTTTTGTATTACAACTTCAAAAAATAATGTCCTATACAAAAAAGGCCAGAGGAAAAAGTAAACTGCTTATATAGAAATAACAACAGAAAATAAATCTGGTTTCACAAAATTAACCCTAGAAGAAATATACAAAATTTTTGAAAAGGTAGGGCAATAGCAACCTTTCCAAGCTTGCAAGATCTTAAGGGTGATTGTTTGTTATGCTTCATTCATGTTTTTTGTTCATTTGTGGTTGTAATTTAATTATTCCATTTTTCCCTCCCTTTCCTCCTCCAAACCCTCCCATATGGCCTTCCTTCAAATTCATGGCTTTTTTTTTTTTTTTTTACTAGTTGTTATTGCACACACATATACACACATACACACATACATACACACATATGTATATATTTACATATATATATGTGACTATATGTACATATTTTATATATATAAAATATAATCTACATGTATGTAGTATGTTTGCTGGGCTGCCTGTTGCAGGACAACAAATTGGTATGCTGGTATGCTATTACCTAGGCAAGCCCACATCACCTGTTCCCAGCTTTCCTCAGTTTCCTATAGGTTTTGTGTCGTGCTGAGTCCTTATAAGCTTTTCCCCATTCAGTTTGGCATGCTTATTGGTGTCATCTTTGTTCAACTCATGTTTGGCAGACTTTATGGATATAGTCTCTTATTTTACTAAAAGATACAATCTCTCAGCAAATTACCTGATCTTCTAGCAAGATAAAGTCATTCTCAGAAACACAATAGATAAGAAAGCATTATATCTACATGTGCATATATATATATATATATATATATATATATATATATATGTCAAATATATATATTCAGATATATGAGTGTATAGAGAGATTTACATAGATGCATTAAAAGGTTTGATTTTTATATGTCACAATATACATTTCTGTGTGTGTGTGTGTGTATCAACCAACTAAAAGTTAAACAAGTTCATTCTTTAATAGTGAGTATTTTTAGTATAGAACATTGTGATCCTTCTTTTTACAGTATCCACTAATCAAGGAGCCTGCATACCTCAGAGTCTTAAAGAAGAACATCAATTTATATGATAAATTTGATGGAATTAGTCCTGATAATGAGTCTTCAGGGATAACTAGACACTGATGCTATTTCACAGTATCATGTAAGAAAAGTCTAAATGAAACGAATTTCAGGGAGTCATTCATTTTAATCATAAGAATAACCTGTAATGAAGAAGATAAAGTCCACGTTTTTAAATTCTCATTTTTAATCTTGTGTCTGATTAAGAACTACAGATAAATGCTATTACAACCCCAAAAACCAAATAAATAAGTCTTGTCAAGGGCAGAGGGATAGCAAGCAACAAGGGAAAGGTGACTAAAATATAATATAGCCAAATTAGAATGTGTTTAGTAACTAAACAACTTTTAAAAGTTTTTACTTGATAATTCTTGAACTATTATAATAATGGACAAATAGAATAATGGGAACTTTCTTCCAAAAAGAAGTACATATAAAACTAGCAACACAAGGCTTTCTTTAAAGAAGACATTTACTTAAATAGAAAGAAACCTAGAGAAATTCCAGGAACATGTCTGGCAATGCAATGCCTGGCTCTGACTAGAAGATCATGAGTGCCTTTGATCAGAGGAAACCCCATTCTTGTTTGCATTAGTTTTATATTGTTCCATTTATCTGTGTCTGTGATTCTGACCAGCCCTTGTCTGCCTGATCTCAAGGCTCAAGGGGACAAGAGTGATCACTAAGGTGTACAGATTTATTTAAATCTCTCTTCAAAATAATTTCATTCAAATTGTGCCAATATAGATGTAAAACATTATGAAAACTACTTTAGATTATTATAATAGTCACATTCCTGGGCCAGAAAGATGGCTCAGAGGGTAACATTGTTTTGCAAGTCTAATGACCTGAATGAGTCCTTAGAACCCATAGTAGAAGAGAGATCCAACTCCTGAAAATTCTTTGGCCTCCAGACTCATGTAGTGGTATGTGCACCCCTGCAATCCCACACATGCATCATAAA
>JAMJFZ010002164.1:0-82832 GCA_026225945.1 Cricetomys ansorgei
CCCTCCTCAACACAGGACTGGAGTTTCTCCAAGGAAGGACTTCATGAGAATGTGAAAAGGAACAATTGGTTTAAGTAATTTAGGTTGCAAAATCCTTGATATCCCCATTAGCTGTGAAGCGTTGGGATTTAAAACAATTTAAAGCAGACACTGTAGCATGCCTGTAACCCCAGCACTTGAAAGGCCTGGCAGGAGTTTCAGGTCATCCTTGGCTACAGAGAGTTTGGGACCAGTATGAACTATCTGAGACCCTGTCTTAACAGAAAAACAGAGCAACTTAAGATTTCTTTAGCACTTCAAATCTCTCTTCCCTTAGAATGCTAAAGTATTGCCCACTTGGATGCAATTTGTTAGAGTCACCAAGGGCAAAGACCCTCCTTCCTTCCAGCCTCTCGGTTATTGGTTTATTTTATATTTGAAACATTTCTGCATTTGACACAGGGGACCCGGGCAGACATCACCTCACCTCATAGACTCCTTCTGGCTCCACATCACAGGGCTCCTGGGTATTTTTACATTATTATTGGTTGAAACATATTTAAAATATCTTTCCTCCATAAATACATGCGTGAATAGCTTCCTCATCTCCTACAATACCCACTTTTGGTAGGAAGCAGTCATTGGGCAAATATTTTATGGAGAGGCTTATTACCTCAAAAAGAAAAAAATGTTTCACCCTTAATACCAGGATCCAGATAAAACACTTCATGCTGCTTCTCTTCCAGGTCAGTTTTGCCCTTGTCAATCAAGCTACATAGCTGATTTTATTATAATATGTGATTAGAAAGAAAGAACCAGAGAGGAAAATAGCCAATTAAACTGGTTAGACAAACTGTGGGAAGTAACTTGGGCTCACAACAGTCGTATTTGGAAGTATTCATCTGATCTTAAAACCTAATTCATAACTTTTATTAGGAAAAGTTGAAAGCTTTTGGTCCATTCATTGCTTTTCCAGCTAATATTGAAAAGGTATCTGGTCCAGTGCTGGACCCGTGGGGACAGGAGGACAGCCGGGGAGGGGCCGTGTGAAAGTCCCTTCTGTGTGAACTCCCACAGATGCACACGGTGATCGGCATCTCACATTCCGGTAGAGTTCCCACTCTCCCCGACTCATATCATCTTCGGGCAGGGGAGTTCCACGTTCTCAGAGGTTACAGTGCAGACAGGAAGGAAGACTGCAGCGCCCTCCCACTTTGGCAACTGCTGGGATAGCTAAGGGATTAGGTGAGTAAAACAAGAGAGCAAGGAGACTGATAAGCGCGCGGCTGACAGGGCGGGGAGAGTGAGATCTGGAAAAGTAAGTTACAGTTGTTTGGGAACTGGAGCTTTACAGAAGTTCAGCCCCGGCTACCAGGTTCGACCAACCTTTCTAAGGTTTCCCTTCAACAGAAAACCCCAGTGTCTCTAAAGACTTGCTGCTCCCCACGGGGCTGTAGGGATGGTTCAGTCATTAATAGCACTTACTTCTCTGGCAGAAGATCTAGGTTTGCTTCCTAGCCCCCGCATGGTGGCTCTTAGCCATCTGTAACTGTAGTGCCAGGGGATCTGACACCCTCTTCTAGCCCCTGTGGGCCTTGCATGTACACATACATACATGCAAACACTTCTCTTACACATACAATAAAAACAAATACATCTTTAAAGGAGGAGGCTTGGGCATGGTGACACACGCCTTTAACCCCAGAACTCAAGGAGGCAGAGGCAGAGGCAGGCAGATCCCTGTGAGTTTGAGGCCAGCCTGGTCTACAGAGTGAGCTTCAGGGCAGCCAAGGCTACACAGAGAGACCCTGTCTCAAAAAACAAAAGCCAGACCAACAAACAGAAAAAGGAAAGATGTGCTACTTCTGTATAGGAGTGTCAACCTCCCCAGCCTCCCGTTGCTAATTCCTGCTCAATCTAGTTATTCTGGAGTCATTTATAGAATTGTGTGTATGTGTGTGTACATGCATACATTCATATACATGAGTGTAACTATGCAGAGTTTGGGTTACATATACATTTATATGTTTACCCATATAACGTATCACATACGCGTTATACACACATGTGCATATGTATGTATGAATATGTTACCATTTCTGCTCATGTTTTTTATACTAGGAAAATGCAATGACTAAGAAGTTGAAACAGAGTGCTGAGGGTTCTCAACGAATTCAGGTGTTTTGTGCTGACTGAGGCGTGTGTGTGGTGGGGAGCCTTGTGGCAACAGTCACAGCTCCAAGGCAAGGAAGGACCATTCTTTGGAAATAAATGAAGGTATATGCTTCTAGCCACAGGACCTGATCCAAAGCTCCATGTGGCAGAGAGGATAGCCTCCGGGAGGAGAATGTACCCCAGAGTCAGACTGCTACGCCTTAATCTGACACCCTGTACCCTGGTGTGATGGGATGCTGCCAGGGGGTCCTGCAAGGCAGTGGCACATTAGAATATCCTGAGTAGCTTCCAAAACAGAGACTCTGGTCCGATGGTATGAGTGGGCCCTGCCCTGGGACTGTGCTCATCCTGGGTGCAATGAGAGCATTGCTCCAGCTCTTGGTATCTGGAAGGGGAACAATGAAGGGTTCTATGGAAGGGAACCTACCTTCTCATCTCCCCTTTTTCCAAAGATGGAGATCTGTGGAGGGAAGCAGGCCAGGAACACACACTGCACTTAGGCACCCTGCCTGGAGCCCACAGGCTCTGTGGCTGTGTGGACTCTGCCACTGTATATCTGGTCCTGAGCTCTGTACAGACTGTCATAATTCTGTATGATAAAACTCTGAGGAATGATGAGAGAGCAGCCTAACCTTTCTGGGGTCCCTTGCCACAGGGTAGGGGCACAAAAAACCCCATTTGTGGACATAAAATCCCAAGGACAAGAAGACTCTGTTTCAGCAGATTGATTTATAAGAAAAATATCAGAAGCAAAAGGCACACATGGGAATATTGTTATTGGAAAGAGCATTTGGGGAAAGAATTTTTATAAATGGAAAGAGCTTCGAGTTCAAGCCATATTTAAAAACATAGCCACACGGGTGGCAGGAAGGAGGGTAACAGCTGTGTTCAGATATTTCCCTGAAGTGATGAATACCCAGCCTCACTCAGCTGTCTTCCAAGGGGCCAACGGAGCTCTGTGTGGGCCTCCTGTTTACTTTTGGAAGTGCTGGCATAGCCCCACTGAAGTTAGGGACCCAACAAGCTTCATCAAACATGGTAGCTGTTGTCCATCTTCAGAGACATTGTCACCCTGGGTGATTCAAGGATTCTCTTGGAAGTGAAGGCAAACTATAAATAAATAGTGAAGTTTGCGGGGACACTAGAACCTGAATTGCAGATTTAAGTCTATGGCATTAGGCTGAGGGCATAGCTCAGGGTTAGAGCATCTGTTCAGCAAGCCTTGGGCCTTGGTTGGAGCCCCTGGCATTATGCCCACGTGTGCCCACACACATACCTGTATATCTAGGGTCTTTGGCTCAAGGGTTCTCATGGGAGACTTTTCTCTCCCTTTCTTTGACCCACAGCATAATGAATTGAATCAATCTAGAGTGTTTGGAGAGATGTTTAGTGATGAAGTGGAAGGATTTAGGAGGAGTTGAAAGGGGGAAGGATGGGTTGATATGATCTAAATACATTGTATTTATGTAAGAAAAGACCAAAGAATAAATAAAAAGTCAGATAGAAATTTATTTCCTTCAGTTCTAAACGCTGAATGGGCCCGGGAAGTGGCTCAGCAGATAAAACACACCTTCCTCTCAAGTCTGAAGGCCTGAGTTCAATCCCCAGGACCCACAGCGTCTGTAATCCCAGTCAGTGCTCCTGTAGAGGTGGGAGCAAGGGAATCCGCTGAAGCTCAATTATGCAGTAACAGAAATAAGAAACGCCCTGCCTCAGAACAAGGTGGAAGGAGGGAGCCAACTTCTGAAGAGTTGTCCTCTGACTTCCGAACACACAACAGCGCGTGTGCCTCACAGTAAGTAAATGGATGAGTAAATAAGTAGGCGAATCTTTGAAGGAAGCCCAAGGTCAAGGCAGAAGCAGGGTTGTAGCTACTCTTCCCAGAAGTCGGATGTCATGACCTCAAATGGCAGAGGAACAGAAGGAAGGAATGGGCCCCAAAGTAAGCTGCTCAGGAAGGCAGAGCCCTGAGACCTCCCTACCCAGTGCAAGGGGATTAATTCTAAAACCGAATGACAAAACATTTAAGGAATTGTACACTGCTCTGCACCTTTAAATCCACATCTTGTTTTGTATACAGAATACATGTGCTCCTTTCTGCCAGTCTCCGACAGTCTTAAGTTGTTCCAACATCTATTCAAAAGTCCCAAACCCAGAGTCCCATCTGAATCAGATTTTCAATCCTGATTCCCTTCCCACTGTGAGCTGTCAGCACAGGATACACAGCACTTTCCAAAGGGGAGAACAGGAAAGAGGAGAGGACAGCAGATCTCCAGATGGGGGAGGGGAGGTATTGGTCCTAGTGAGTGGTAGAGAGCCTCAGGTGGGCAATAGCTTGGGTGGGCGGGTAGTCCTGGGGAGCCAGGAGTCACTAACACCTTCCCAGGACACTGGCTTCTGCATCCTTTGTCTCATAACTTGAAGAAAGAGCGAATTACACAGACAACAGAGAGAGTGAATCTTTAAGAATAATTTATTCAAGGTTCAAATGTGAGTGTTTAAGGCACAGGAAGGAGCCTGCCTCATTCTCTGCCTTCTCTGGAACGTGGCCGCCCACCAGGAGACTCTGGGCAGTCAAGCTGGAGGCACTGTCTTTCTTTCTTCAAACCTCTCTCTCTCTCTCTCCCTTCCTTTCTTTCCATATCTCCTTCCATGTGTGTATGTGTGTGTGTATGTGTGTGTGTGTGTGTGTGTGTGAGAGAGAGAGAGAGAGAGAGAGAGAGAGCATGCAGGGATGATAGGAAAACCTCAGGTGTCACACCATGCCTCCTACCTATTTTGAGGTAAACCTGAACTGTTTCTCTGATTTATACACCTGTCTGTGCCAGGGCTACACTGCTGACTGATGCTGCTCTGACCACTAACCCCCACCTTTAGACAGAAGGAAGGTTGGGAAGGACAGTGTAAAGGCTTGCATGAAAGGTTGTAATACACCATCCAGGGGCTTATTGTGAGCCCCCTAGGCTCCTCTACTGAGACAATCCAATCTTTTTACCTTGCCCCTCCCCCTTTTGAGGTGGTGGTTGTTTTTTGTGACAGGGTCTCATGTAGCTTAGGCTGGCCTCGAACTCTTTGTAGCTGAAGATGACTTTGAACTTCTGATCCTCCTGCCTCTACCTCCTAAGTGCTGTGCGACCTTGTATGCAACGTTGGGGTTCATATTTTAGATAAGCACTGTACCAATTGAGCTACACCCCAACTCTTCTTGGCCTTTAGTAGTACATATTTCTGATAAGCATGGGTGGAGTCAAGGGGCAGACTATAATTCATGAGTGATTTGTGGAGTCAGAGAACACAATATGGCTGAAGCCCCTTTAGCCGTGTTCGCGGGAGCTCTGGGGCTTCAGTCCTTTCCCAGCACGGCCTGAGAAGAGGCCTCTCATGCTCAGTCTTTTTCTTCATCATAAGTACATGTGGGTTTTAAAATGATAACTACACAGGGTCTTGCTACAATTCTCTTCCGTTAAGTTTTTCCTCCATCCTCCAGATTAGATGACCACCTATGCAGGTTAACTGCATCTTTCACATTAATTTTAGTGACTGTTTAGCACTGTATCCCAGGACACTTGCATTAATTGCTTTTATCTGTGATGGCTTACAGTTCAAAGGAATATGGTGGGGAGGTACATAGTGTCGGCCGTCAGGAAGCAGAGAGAAGACCTGCCTAGAAAACCATACAGCTTGAGACCCGTTGACCCACTCTCTCCAGTCAGACTCCACCTCTTGAAGGTTCTACAACCTTCCAGAATAGTGCCATGAGCTGGCCACCAAGTGCTCAAACACGAGTCTGTGGGGGACATTTCATACTTAAAGCTGTGACTTCTTAGTGGGTATCATGCTAACCAGCAGAAGCAGAACATGTTGCCGCTTCTTACGCACAGGAGATGGAGCCCAGTGGAAGGGAGCTAGGTCGCTGGGGGCCTTTGGAGAGGATATTGGAGCCCCAGCCACATATGAGCGGTCTTCTCCGCCACACACTCACCTTAAAATGAACTCCCTCTCCACAGCTGCAGAGCAGTATGGCCAAGTCACCATGGACTGAAGCCTCTGAAGATGACAAAATAAACCTTGCCTCTGTGAACTGTTTGCCTTAGGCTTTGTCTCATGGCAGTGGGAAGTGGAGGCTCACAGAGAGCATAGCGTTGGGTTAGCTATGAAGGCTGTGGTGGTTTATATGAATTGTCAAGTTGATAGGCTCTAGAATCACCATGGAAACAGATGGATGGCACGCTTGTGAGGTAGTTTATAGACTAATCGCCACTCTAATGTGGGCGGTATCATTCCACCAGTCCTGGAAAAGGGACCCAAAGCAGCCTGGGCACCTGTGTTCATCTGTCTCTTCCTGTCTGGGGATGAAATGTGAGCAGCTGCCTCACACTGCTGCCATTTCTACCCCACTATGGTGGCTCAGGCTGAGAGCAGAGCAAGCCTCTCCTCCCTTAAGAGCTGTTGTCCAGTTTTGTACAGCAGCGAGGGGACTCACTGAGGCAGAGGCTTTGGATCCAAGCCACCTGGGCTCCAAGGGGCGCTGCAGTGACCCTGGCCCACAGTGCTCCCTCTGTTCCTCTTCCCAACTACAGAGCATGCATGAGCTTCATGACTTCTTACACACCAACAGCAACTGTGATCAGTGGCCATGTGCACAGTGGTGGTGCCTCGAACTGACTTTCCTTAGAGCAGGTGCCCTCTTTAACTGGCTCTGAGGACAAAGATGACATTTTGTGAGTGATAATATAGAGAGACCACAAGACACGGGACCAAGCCATCAGTCACTGGTCTCTGGGGCTGTCACTCTAACACGACTGGAGGAATTGCCATCTGCTGACAGCCATAGACCCTTTCCTGCTGGGGTCCCAGATTAAACTTTAGTCCTGTCTGACCACTGGACTACATACAGCCCATGAGACACCCTGAGCTAGATCATCCAGGTCCTGACCCTCAGAGCCTGGGGGATAAGGGCTGAAGGTTGCTTAAGCTGCTGACTAGGCAGCAATCTGGTAGGCAGTGATAGATAACTGTGCATCTTACTCTCAGTATGACCTTGAGAAAGTCACTGAATCAATTTATACTCCAGTTTCCTCATCTGTAAGGTGAGAATTACGCTAATAATACATACCTATTTTGAAGGTCTGGCTGAGCACGAAGCAAGTTAACTGGAATATGCTTAAAGTCGTGCCAGCCAGAGGTAGCTTGCCACACATAAATGTTGGCTAGTATTTTCATAGCACCAACAGATTCGGTGCCCCTTCCGGGACACAGCCTTCTCAGATCAACAGTTATGGTTGAGCCTTTTGCCTCCCCTCTCTGCTGGTAACGCCACCTACAGAGGAGCACTTGGAATTTGTATGTTACGAAAAGCTTTCTGGTTTAACTGACTAGTCACTAGAGGTTTGTGTTCCCACCCCAGCTGCATTAGAGTTGTTTACCAGTTGGAACGCTTGATGCAGGCAGCTATAATTTGGTTGGGTGCAGTCATTCTGGTACCTGTAACTTGTCTTTGGGATTGCCTGCTGCATGAGTTTATGGGAACTTTTGGCTTAGGGCATAAAAGATCTGAAGCCCTGAGAGTCGGGTGGGTGTTCGTTGGTGGTTTGTTGGTTGGTTGCTGTCATTAGTGTGAGAATAAAGGTTGGAGAGATTCGAGCTTAGGACAGCCTAAAAAGAGGCTGTGAGGATTTTCTACCTTTCTCTCTTTCTGTATTCAGGCCGCTTGTAAAAGCGGTGAAGATTTCTATCTTTCCTTTCTCCTTCCCTAAATTGAGGGTAAAAGATTGTAGCACACTGCTACACCCAACCTCTCCCTTATTTGGATATTTGGTGAGTCTTACTTGCATAAGAGGTTTTCTCAAGGCAGAAAGCATTTTGCTTGGGAGCATGGTCCAGAACCTCCTCTGACACACTCTCTGTGGCTCTTCCACATGGGGTCTTTCAGCACCATAGAAAGGCAGTTAGGGTTTAGCTTGGCTGCAGTGTGGGAATCCAGGAGCAGAGCATGGCTGTGGGTATCTGCTCCGTTCACATCTGTTACAGTGCATCCCTGTAGGGGCCAGCAGAGCATCAGGAACTGTGCCACGAAGCAGCTGGAGAGAACGCTCCCCAGCGCTGCAGACCAGAGAGAGAATCTCCCTGCCTTGCAAGAGTCTTTTCACTGTTCTGCATTTGACCAGCTTCTACCCTTCCTGCCAGTCTCCTTTATGCACCCCTCTCCTGCACAGGCACCTCACCTTCAGATCCATCATTTCCCAGGGTGCAGCTGGGGCCTCTGTGCTGGCTCCCTTTTCTCATAGTACATAATGGTTGTGATTATATCTCTTTCCCATCCGGCAAGCCCTCTTGGTTTTGTGGCAGGAGAATAAGACAGGAAGAGAAAGGTACAGAGATTAACATATGGAAAAAAAATCAATGGCCGAGAAAGGACAAACAAAGCCAACCAAGAGTCACACAAAAGGAACAGAGCAGGAGAAAAGCTCGAGACCTGCAAGTGAGCAAGAATAACCCATAAAGGGCTGAGACACTGGTGACCCAGGGACACTGGGCTTCTAAACCTTCTGGGCTCTGGCCCACATTCCAGGGAGTCTTTTTCCTCCTTAGTAAACTATTCTTTCCACTCTCCATGCATCCTTGGTGCAGCGCTTCCTTCCCTGACACAAGAACCTGAATATTCCAGCACAGTGCCTGGAGGGCTCTGGTCTGTGCCTCTGACCACTCCAAGTCCTCTCTTATCTCCTCTCCTCACCTTTCCCTTGATCTGGTGAGTGTCCCATTTCCCATTGTCCCCCAAAGTCAGTCCCTTAAGGAACCTGAATAGCCTCCCTATGCAAAGATACCAAGGAAAGCTTTGCTGGTTGGCTGATTTACATTCTGCTCAAGGTAGTACTCCAACTGAGCAACTAGCTCAGTGAGACAATGCTTGCCTAGCAAATGGGCTCTGCCATCCACACCCAACACACTCACAAAAGTATGAAGTAACCTCCATCAGTTCTGAGACCCAGAGGAAAATGGACTTAGCCAGGACCAAGTTTTGATCCCAGGAACACGATCCCAATCTCAGGACTCCTATATAGACACGGCAGATTACAGATGGCCACCATCCTGTTGGTGGTATCCAACCAGCCACGAGAGAGTGTGCTCCCTCTCCTCATTCAAGAGAGAGGCAAACTCTCACTCACACTAAGGGCAGCTTTGGACACAGGAAGTGACGATTCTAACTCTAGCTCTAGGCTGAGGACAGAAGAACTTAGGGATAGAACACCACGCTCTGCCTCAGTTGTAGTCTTTGTCGGAGGCGCTTCTGCCAGGGCTATTGTACCTGCCTACTGCTGCCACTCTGCAGACCGCCTCACGGGCGCACAAGTCCTGTTCCCAAACAGGAAAGAGGATCGTTTTCACTGCCCACCAAGGCTTTGTGACTGTGGATCTAAATCTCCTTCCAGAGAATGAGGCTGACCACGGAAGGAAAGAATGGAGAGATCTGCTCACAGACGGGTATTGTTAGCACCAGAAGCACTCAAGCTTGCTCTTAAGTGTCTCCCCGTCTCCCTATATACCAGCCTCCCTCCCATCCTCCCTCTCCCCTGCTGCCCTTGAGAGACACTGAAGTTGTGTGGGTGGGTGGTCGGACAAGTGGGTGGATAGACAGATGGAAGAGGGAGTTTCCTTCTTGAGATTCTCGTAATTGGTATGTGGTTTACATTCCATCCATCTGGAAGGCTGTGATATTAATCGGAAACAGCTTGAGCTCAGCTTGCCTGTAGTATCACAAGGATGTTGAACTCAGGCAAGGGTGTCTGTCTCCTTCCCTACAGGTCAACATTCTCTCCAAGTGTCTGTCACCTTAAATAACCAGCACATGTGTTCTCATCTGGACGAAAAGCACCATTACAAAATTAGAAAAACAAAAACAAACCCAAGCAATGCAAAAAATGTCCAATGGGGTTGGAAAGATGTCTCAGAAGTTAGTATCAGCGGCTGTTCCTCCAGAGGACTTGGGTGTGATTCCCAGCACCTGCATGGCGGTTCTCAACTGTAACTCCCAGTTCCAGGAGATCCAATGCCCTCTTCTGGCTTCCACTGGCATCAGGCACATGTGTGGTACACAGACATACATGCAGACAAAACACTCACACATATCCAATTAAATCAAAATTTTAAAAATGTACAATGAAATTACAGGTTGTTCTTCCCTAGTAAAACATTAGTGGTTGTACACTTGCAAAGAATTTCCATTCTTCAACCTGTGAAGATTACGTACCTTCTATTTTAATAATTTTTCTACACGCACAGCTTGGGCCCCTTCTGATTTTACCTACTGCATATTAAAGATCATTTCAGTCCAGCACATGGACATTCTAGTTCATTCTATTGCCTTACATTGTACGTTATGTTCCCATATACTGCCGCTTTTCTACTGATGGCTGGAGTTCAAGCTCTGTAACAAATACCACAGACTAGATAGTTTTGATAACAAAAGTTCAGTTTTCACAGTTCTGTAGGCTGGGAAGTCTAAGAGTGAGGTCCTGGCAGACTAAGTGTCTTCCTCTGTCCTGCTAATCCTTCATGTGTCTCTTCCTACAAGGCTCTAATCCCTTAATGGCACAATCACCTTCCCCAAATCTGTTCTCCTAAAACCATCACAATGAAGAATAGGGATTGAACATGAATTAGGAACCATGTAGTGTTAGGGAATGTTGTCCTCTTAACATGACATAACTGTTGCCAATCAATCAATCAATCAATCAATCAAAGTGACTACCCTCATGAGATCCTCACAAGATTCCCTCCTGGAAAGAATGACTGCCTCATAAGCTCCTGAGGTTCCTCCTTCCCCAGCGTATTTAAGCAGATAACAGCTGTTAAGGGAGGGAGGGACTTCTTTGGTGGTGTAGCTGTCCCTAAGTTACCCACAGTCCTGTAGGAAGCCCCTCATTCATGCTTGTATATGTTGCCCCAATCAAACTCACTGGTTTACCAGGCTGAACTTGAATGGGATTACTTGTTTGATACATTTTCGTCCTATCAGGAGTGAATAGACATGGAATCCCCAGGAAAAGTCATGCAACACTTGGTGCCTGGACATGAATATGACAGAATCAAAAATGCCCTCAAGAAGAGTTGCATGGCCCTCGATATGTGTAGTAAGACATGCAGTTGAGGCCGAACCATCTGAGGGTGGCCAGTCTGTGGACTGATTCCACCATGGACTCCCTTCCTCGTATGATTTACAGTGGAGTGCCTTTCTCCTGTGCTTAGAGTTTCGAGTAGGGAGTAAGACGTGTAACTAAGGCTGCACTGCCTTGCTTGACTGTGGAATCCCAGATGGTTATCCTCTTCTATAAGGTGTGAGGTGACACTCTTCCTTGATGAACTGGGTCCTCTGCCTGAGGACAGTGTACTATGTATGAATCAAAAAGGAATCAAGAGTTAGAGAAGACACTGCAATCTCTGAAATTAGAACACACTGGATGGGATTGTAAGCAGGCTGCAGCAGCAGTTTGTGGTCTCGGCTATGGGCAGTATGATATGCAACAGAAGCTAAGCTGCCTGTCCAAAAGGATCCTGCCCACAAAGGGGAGGAATTCCCCTGAGAAAAAGATATGTGGATGACACCCTCCGCATTAGCCTCTGACTTGCCAAGAATGAGGCAGAGGGCATTGGATAGCAAGGAGAGACAGAACAATGTAAAGTCACATCTCATCATAGGGAAAGGAGGGGAGGGACCCATTATTCAGCATGCAGACAAGACCACAGTCATAGTCCAGGAAGCTGATCACTAGGGAATACTTTGCCACTGAACTGCTTGAATTGGAAACAGCTTTTAAGCAAGAATTGAAAGAGGTTTTTAGAACCTGGCTCTGAGGTACAGATAGAATACAGATAGCCAAGTGCCACAAAAGCAGAGAAACCCAGCAATCTAATTCCTCATCCTTCCTTGAGACAAGGGCTGCAGGACCTGAAGCACCATGAAGGAAATCAGCTCCCTATGACCACTGGGGATACTTGGTTATTGCCAGCTGAGGTTCCCCAAAATATCAGGGACTGGAAGACACTGGAACAGGGCATAAAAGAGACAGCATTTGATTCCCAGTTTATGGGACCAGATAGCAGCTCAATCACAGGGAAGTTTAAAAAAAGTTAATTCATCAGGGACTTCAGGACAGCAGGCCACATAGGGGTGGAATAGGACTTTAGTGGCTTTGTTGATCCTCACAGTAGGCCATGGTCTGAGTAACAGACTAGCAGGTTAGGCCAGGTATATGGCACACCTTTAATCCCAGCACTCAAGAAGTAGAGACAGGCAGATCTCTGTGAGTTTGAGGCCAGTCTGGTCTACACAGTGAGTTCCAGGACAGCTAGCGCTCTGTAGAAAGACCGTATCTCAAAAAAGGAGAAAAATAAAACCAGTGGGTAAATAGAGTTTGTAAGTGCTAAAACAAGAGAGAAAAGGAAAAGTTAAAAGCAGGAGCCTGAAGGTGTAGCTCACTTGGTACAGTGCCTGCCTAGAATGAATGAGGCCCTGGGTTGATCCCAGCCTTGGGGTGGAGGCAGGATGATGGGAAGTTAAAAGTCACCCTTGACTACTACATGGCAGTTTCCAGGCCGGGCTAAGGCTGCATGAGACTCTCAAAAAGAGATGAAAGAAGGAAGGGGGAAGAAGGGAGGGAGGGAGGGAAGAGAGAAGGAAAGAGGGGGGAGGGAGAAGAACAACAAAATGTAGTACCTGCGTGTGTGCATGTATTCGTTTGTATGTGCATGTGTGTGTGCGTGTGTGTGTGTACATGTGTTTATGTGTGTGTGTGTACATGTGTTCATGTGTGTGTGTACATGTGTTCATGTGTGTGTATACATGTGTTCATGTGTGTGTGTACATGTGTTCATGAGCGTGTGTGTACACATGTGTTCATAAGTGTGTGTGTGTACATGTGTTCATGAGTGTGTGTGTGTGTGTGTGTGTGTGTGTGTGTGTGTGTGTGTTTTGGCAGGGGGTAGGGGTGGGGGTCTAACTAACCAGAAGTCTTTTTAGCTTCAGCAGCCAAGTGCGGCCAGTGGCTAGGCACTGGCCCCAGCTTTCGCCTGCAGGCTATCAGCACTGGGGTTACTGCATATTACCCTAATGCCAGGAGCTGGTTACCCTCCTATGAGTTGCTGGGCTAGGAGCAGAAGGGTGGATGTTCCTTAAGTAACCCTTCAGTCAGACATCGACAGTAACCCCAATTAAAGTCAATGATCCACCAAGTTGGGTGTGGGTAGAATCATTTCTTTAGCAGGTTACTGTTCTCTCCATCTGAGGTGAGTAGTCACGGGCCTCCCAGGAGAAGCCACATAATGCATGGTCTTCTTTGCTGAGACCAATTTGCATGGTAGATTCAGGACAAGAGGGTTCTCTTAACTGGAATTTGGGGCCCACCAGTGGTTGGAAGGAGATGTTGACTTTATGTGTTGGTATGCCGGCTAGTGGTTGAGCCCATGGTTTCTTGGAGACTTCCCAACTGGCTGTGAAGACTGAGGAAATAGGATCTAAAAACAAAGAGAAATGATGTTAGCTGCAAGTCAGGGTGACAGAGGTAGCGCTGGACCCCTGGGGCCTGACTGTGGGCTCCAGACCTGCCTCTGCGGAAGGGTACGTACAGGAGGGGTCTACATGTGAGCACTGTATTTTCCATGAGGGGTTTGAACCCCCCCCAATTTGTTCTCTTGAAAGGGGTGGGTCATAGAGATCATGGAGATGGTTACTATGAGAACATGGTCACTAGGAGACGATTTCACTTCTAGGGCAAGTTAGGGAGGCTGAAAGATAGAAAATTATCGAGCGTCTTCCTCTGCCCCTTCCCACATACCCCAGCTTCCTGCCAGTGGAGGCGCCTCCCCACCTCTTGCTTCTAGCCAACCCTAGGGCTGTCAGCAAAGCTAGAGATCTGCAAACTGCTGCAAAGTTTACGTCAGAGCAATGACAGCCATATGCAGACAGTTTCCAGACAAGGGACTACTTTGATCTATCACTAATCGTCAGAGTAGCCCTTTAGGTCAGACGCACACTTAAATTGTATGGATAGGAAACCGGAAGTTGTGCCAAGAACTGTATCTCAGAACTGGGAGCAGCTGGGTAAGCCTGAGCCAGAGGAGAGACCCTGAGTGGCAGCCTATGGTTGGCAAGGGGTGGCTCTGGCTGGGGAATGGGAAGGCACTGCACTAGAAAGGCCCTTTGGGCCTTGTCCTCTGTGAATGGATCCATTTACTGGTGCATCCGTAATGGTGGGGCCAGCTGAGCTCCTTGGCAAGGCTCTTGGCAGGCCTTCCCGGTGGAATGTCCAGAGAGAAAACGTCCCCTGTCCTCCCCTGTGGCCTGTGTAACCTCTGGCCTGCTCTGCACCAGGCTGCACCCCAGCGCCCCGCCCAGGGGTCTTGTTTGCTCTGGCAGACAGGGAGCCCATTCAACCCCTCGGGTGGCACCAGGGGAGTCTGGTCTGGGAGGCCTGGCTGAGCTCTGGCTGGCTCCGTGGCCCCGGGGGTTCCAGAAGCTTCCCCAGGCTCCAGTGGGGGTGGGGCGCTGACTTTCTTCTGGCCGCTGAGAATTACTGACTTTACAGGTCCGTCTTGCTCCATAAACCAGAAAGCCACTTCCAGCTGGTGGGATGGAGTCTGGTGGGCGGGTGTCTGGTGCCATCCTGTCCCGGCTGGGAGGGGTCCCCAGCGGGTGGAGGAGCTGTGGTCTGTCACAGCCCCTGGCCGGGCGGTTTTTACGACCTGGCCGGGGAGTGGGGAGCGCAGGCCGCATCCACAGGGATAATATTTGCTGTACCTGGTCCTGATGCCGCGCCCACGGCTTCCCGGCTCATTTTCCGTCTCTGACACCCCAGTTTCCTTTTCTCATGGAGGTCTGCTTAGACTTTTACTTTTGAAGCGGGAAGCACTGAGTTCGGCTCAAACCACATCGGATGAAAAGACTGCCTGACGCCCCTTGCAAGCTGCCACAGGGAGGCATACAGGTCTGTGGTCTACGGAAGTCTGGAGGCCCGGCTGGCCCTCGAAGGGACAGCAGACCCACCTGAAGAACACTTGCAGCTCCAGTCGCCCCAGCCAGCTTTCCTGGCTGCCCGCCACTGCTCCTGCATAGCTGAAGGTTATGATGTTTAAATATTAAAAATGCTTAGCTAAATATGCTGGCTTGTTTGCTTTTGCCGATAGTAACAGTCTGCCCACAGAGTCCTTTCAAACCATTTCAGTGTTTAGAAAGTGAATAAGGGACTCTTTCAGTGACGCTCAAGTTTACCAGAGCCAGGAACGAAGCCCGGGATTTCGTGAAGGGAGGGCCAGACTGGGACCACACACAGGCAGCTCTGCTCCCCCCTCCCTCCTCCCCCCTCCCTCTCCCTCTCTCCCCTCTCTCTCAACTCTCTCCCCCTCTCTCCCTGTCCCTCCCCCCTCCTCTCCCCTCTCTCCCCCCTTCCTCTCTCTCCCCCCCTCCCTTTTTCTCTCCCTTCCCTCTCTCTCTGCTCTCACTCTGACAAACTGGCCATGACTGGCAACCAGAAAAATTCATAATAGAAGTCAGAGGGGGGCTTCCAGGGCTTAGGGGGCCCTTTGGTATCCAGGAGATGAATTTAAAAATGGATTACCAAAGTGTGTGCTCCCATGACTCAAGAGAACACACAGAAAAAGCTAGGGCCACCCCAAAACAGCTTTTATGAGACATGGGAGCCAAACAGAATTATTGAAATCACCTTTATGTGGGGTGACAAAAAAAAACCACTCACATTCTCTCCAAGAATTGAGCTGGTTTGGGCACCACCCACACTGCCCTGGGACTTTAACTATCTCCCCAGGCCAGCTGGACTCGTCTTCTGGCTTGGCTAGATGTAGTATTTGCCTTTATCAAGTAAGAAACTGTCGGGCACAGGAGACTGGGGCTGTGGGAGGAGATGATTAGGTGTGAGCTTCCCTCATTTACTTTCTCCTCACTGGTACCCATCCTTGACTGCAGACTTCAGACAGGAGTAAGCTGGATCCAACCAGAGCCCTGTGGGAACTTCGGAAGATGTTGAGCTTCTTTTATTTCAGTGTGAGCTCCAGTGTGTGCAGGAAGAATGAAGCAGTTAAATTCAAGAAGTATTTACGGCACTGCTGAGATGAAATGAAGCAGGGCTTGGCACGCAGAGCCAGCTCTGGCAGCAGAGCCTGGAGCACAGCCCCTGCTGGAGCAGCCCTGGCTCGCTGAGCTGCGGCAGGGCAGCTCCTGATTAAAGAAATCGACTTGCACATTTTTGTTGCGTGAATCAGCTTTTGCCACTGTAGCAAATACCCAGGACGATCAACTTATAAAAGACAAAGGTCTTTTGACTCCATTTTGAAGGCTCTGGATGATGGTGGGCTTGGCCCAGTCCTTGGGGCCCACGGGAGGCAGTGCATCATAGTGGCAGTGTTTGACAGAGAAAAGCCACTCCTGTCACATCCCAGAGAGAAAAAGAGAGGAAGAGACAGGGTCCCGTCGTCGCCTTTAAAAACCTCCCCCAGGTCCCATCTCCCTGTACTGCTGTCTTGGCACTGGGGTAGAGGCATTCAAGATCCACACTACAGCATTCTGCAGATCTGAAGCCCAGGTAGACGTCAGCAGCATGTTTAGTGCTGTGGCTGGAACTGAAACACTCCGCCTCCACAAGCCTCCATTCTAAATACTTGGTCAGGAACCCATAGTGCATTGAGAGGTGGCATCAGCGATGGGAGGTAGGGCTTGGTAGAAGGCACTGGGCCATGCCCTTGGAAGGAGTATTGAGAGGCTGGTTTCTTTTCTTCTTGTTTCCCTGGCTGCCATAGGTATGCAGACTTCCTCTGCCGTGTATTCCCACCATGGTGTACTGGCTGCTGCAAAGCCACGGGGCCCAGGGGTTATGGGTTGAGACCTCTGAAACACAAAATGTCCCGATAGGCTCATCCAGCTGCATGCTTGGAGTCTTCTCAGAAGGCAGTTGTCACTGCACTGCAAAGCTGAGAAGCAATACCAGGCTAGGCAAAGCTTGCATGACAGTCCCTGGCCCCCTCCTCTGGCCCCTTCTGTGGACCTGGGACTTTCTAAGTCACTTTCTAAGGCTTCTATTTGCCTCCACCCAGGCCGTTGCTAGGAGATCTACCTATAGAGAAAATATGCTGTGTGCCTGCTTCCTTTTTCCAACCATGTATTTTTAGATAAGAAGATAATTTTACTGAGAGTAAATAGAAACTTTGGAGCTCAGACCACCAAGAGCCACATGATTCCAGGAAGTCTCAACAGAAAATCCAGTTCTATATAGCTCAAGCAGGGCAGGGTTGAGAGAATGAGTTCTCTCCCCTGGTTTTCCTTGGGTTTTCTGGAAGCCAGCTCATGGCTTACGGCCATGCTGTTAGGACCAGAACCTCAACTCCCTTGAGCATGAACCACACAGGAGGGAGCAAAGGCCACCTCAGAGGTCCCTGCTGTGTGGCCACTACCTACCAGGATGCTTCCCCTTCCATCCTTTCGACCTTTAATGATGGAGTCACCTCCCACAGTAAACATGCCCATCCCTAAGCCAAGACCCGTTTTGGATTCCTTTGCTTCTATTCTTACGATTCCTCCTTCCTTTGCAAAATATGTGTCTGACTCCATCTCCATCGCACCTGCTTCTGCTGCAGACACTGCAGGGTACCCGATGAGCTAAGAGCTGGGTCCATGGCATCCTTTTGCCTTTGAGGTATGGTGTCCCTGTCAGGAAATCAGAGAGGAGGATTCGATCTTGCAGGACAGTGTGAAGATCTCTACAAACCTGTGATGCCCTCTTTGAGCAGATGTGGGTAGTATGGACTTGTGGTTTCTGGAATCTGCACCACATGTAGCTGTTTCTTGTGTACAAGCAGCAGCTCGTTTGGTGGCTTGGTTTGACGTGGTAGCTTTGGAAATCATGTGTGAAAGCTCAACCAAGAGTTGGTTTTCTCATCCTGCCCACCAATTCTATAAGGTATTTGTTTAAGCTCAGTTTACTGAAACCAAGGCAGGGGGTTTTCTCTCTGCAGCTTAGTCAGCCTGGTCATAACTGTTCTATCAGATGACATTGTATTTTGAGCATCTATCAGTGTACATTGCACTAAGCAAGGCAGAACATTGAAGAAGTACGGCAATACGTCATGCCTGCTGTCACATGCAAGTCAATGTAATCCTCGGTAGTCTTATGAGCTAACTGTAGTCAAGTACCACATAGTAATGTCTTGTCAGGAGCAGTGGGTATACCAGTGGTTCCCTAGGACTTCATAGACATTCCTGTGTGTGTGCACAGGCACACATACAAGGAAGCCATGGACCAATGTCAGGTGTCTTCCTCAGTCACTTTCCACCTTATTTTTCAAGACAGGGTCTCACTGAACCTGGAGCTTTCTGACTCAGCTAGGCTGGCCAGCAAGCCCCAGGGATCCTCCTGTTTCTGCCTCCCCAGTGCTGCGATTACAAGCACACATCTGATTGGCTTCTTACGTGAGTGCCATGGATTTAAACTCTGGTACTCAGGCTTCCACAGCAAGAACTTTGCCAACTAAGCCATCTCCTCAGTCTTGACATTATAACCACTCTAAGGTCACAATACAACACATTATTCACATGCTTGTAGTGCTGCTGGCATGAACATGTCTACTTCCTCACCACATGGAACCCTGGCACACACTTGGTAACAGTGGTAAGTGAATGCACCTTACTTAGCCTTAAGTGTTCATTGCTGTTTACTTAGCATTGTTTAGAATGTGCTTTTTCTACTTATATAAAAATAACAATAGAACAATAGGGTTCCCCCGTCCTGTGCCTTGTATATGCTAGGCAAGTGCTCTAACACCAAAATACACTTTCCTACTCCTTTCTCTCATTTTTAAGACAGGGTCTTGTTATGTAGTACAGGCTAGCTCTGTATTTGAGACCTTCCTGTCTCGGCTTCCTGAGTACTGAATTACAGGTGTGGGCCACCTTGCTTCCATGGTGTGTGTGTGTGTGTGTGTGTGTGTGTGTGTGTAGAAGCCAAATTTAGTGGTTTTCTCACACCATTTAGTTTTATGTAAGTATACTCTAGAATGTTTACATGTTAATAAAATCACCAGTGATGTGGCTCTCAGGATGCATCCCATTGTTAAGTTTGAGTCACAGCTATTTAAGAATTACTCCTACTATGGATAGAAAACTGAATCATTTGTGGATTAAACTCTTGCTCATTGTCACTCAGATTAACACAGGCTGTCCCCACACAGCCTGGTTCTAGACTGGGTAGCTTTTATCACCACCACACGGATCCCACTTACAGTCCATACCCGGTCCAATAATTCATTTAATGACTTGTTTCTTTTATACAAAATTAACTCACAATAACTTAAAGTGTGTAGTTATGAAGTAGGTTGGACTTTTTGTTTGGTTGGTTTTGGTTTTGTCTGTTTGGTTGGGAAACTACTTTTTGCTGATCTTAGTTTCAGACTTGAAAACAGTTCATACCCTACCAATTTCAAACAGGGACTAGAAATATTTTCCTCATGGAATAACTCAGGCTCTCTTTCCCATTTCCCTCCTCCCTCTACCACCATCCCTCATTGCAATGATATTCTACAAGCAGCCTGTTTAGTTCTTTTAAAGCTTGGAGTTAAAGGGCATGCCTGTAATCCCAGCACTGGGGAAATGGAAGCAGGAGGATCAAGGAGTTCAAGGTCATCCTTGGCTACACAGAGAGTCTGAGGCCATCCTGGGTTACATGAGACCCTGTGTCAAAACTCCAAAATCAAGCAAAAACAGAAAAAAAAAAAAAAAACCACCAAAACCCAAAACCAAACCAAACCAAACCAACAAACAAAAAAACCCAACCCAGTTTCTTAGTACCGTTCACTGGAAGAGCCTAGATTACTGACAGCACCCTTGCTACTACAGAAAGACACTTTGAGCCAGTGTAATTCCATCACTCAGAAGACAAAGATAGGTCTCACAGCCAGCCTGCTTACCTGGCCACACCCTATCACAAAACCACATTCCAGTCTGTTTCAGAGTAGAGGTGTGAGTGTGAATTTTACACTCAGCATAGCTAGCTCCTACTTTCTTTTCAAGGAAGATAGGCCAGGAAAGAATGAAAAAGGCTTTTCTCTTCATTCTTCCACAGAAATTAGTTATCACTATATGAAGAGCAGCTTGAGTTTGTGGCTCCTTGGTTGATCCAGAGTTGCAAAGATACCCAGACTTCTGCAAAATTCCATTATTTCCCAACTGGAATGCAAGTCAATATACTGATCCCTTCCACAGAGCTGAGTCACTGCCTCATTAATAACAGAGTCCTTGGAGCCCACTTGTACCTAGAGTCTGGCCCTTGAAGGCATTCATAGCTCAAGTTCAAGATTTGATTTCCTGTGTCTAATAACTGCCCCCCAACCCATGCCTCATTCCACCCAGCACAAAAAGAGGTCGTGATATTTAAGTGGAATTTTAAATGCTGAAACCACACTAAAGAATGCAGCCCTGAGTGTAGTACCCATCTGCTAAGTATGAGATTCCCCCCGCCCCCTAGAACTAGTCCTCTATGAACAAGGTCAGCTCGAAAGCCGATACTACCTTAGCCAGGGAGAGGCTGATGGCGCCATTAACAGCTCTTGCCAGCAGTTACCTCAGACAATGTAAATACAAAACTGGTGCTTGTGTTTATTTAAAGTTATTGGCATCAGGCTCATTCCTGGTAGACAAAGATTATCTTGTTTACAGCAGTATCCAGATGATGGACAAGACTCTGTTTAATATAAATCGAACTGTGCAGAGGGGGGACCCATTAGCATAAACAACTCCCCTCAAGCAAAACAAATCCTGCCAAGACTCAAGCTGGAATTCATTTATTATCCAGCTTCAAGTTGACTTGTCTCAACATTAAACAACCGAGGGGGCAGAGGGCTGAAGCTGAGGTCCGAGGGCAGTGAACCCGTCCTTGAGTGTCTCGTGCTTTGCAAAGAAGCTTGCTTCTGGCTTGGTGTCATGGTGTCCACAACTCTGCAAATGCTGTCACCTAGGTCACTTCGCAGGAGATATGGATACAGTCCTTGCAAACATGGATGCGAGAGATGGGGGTCGGGAGTGACCAGAGAGGCATCACTGTCCTTTCAAAATCGTGTGACCCCATGGAACCTCAGTGAGTTTTATGAAGTAGGGACAGACCCAAGGGTCTCAGGGTGAGTGTCCAGTTCTCCAGCAGGGGCTGGTGCTTGGCACAAGGTCCTGAGCTCTGCCCCCTCTTGTTTCAGACATGACTGGAATTGGAGTTCAGGCCCTTATGAGAACTGAGTCCATCCAGGAACATCATGGCCTCCTGGGATAGATTTGTCTAAATGAAGACTAAGTTATCTGACCAGCCAGGCCCAGAGAGTAGTGACTCTAGGTGACCCACAGTGGCTGAACCTTTGGCAGAGATGGCATGCCTAGAGAAGGTATCTGCATCAGGAGGATGGTGAGAGAAGATATGGCTGATAATAGTAGTTTGTCTGGCTGAAGTCAGAGCCAGGAGGTACCTGAGAATAAGAAAATGATGTAGGATTGGGGGGAGAAGACAGGAAGATGATCAGGGCCCTGCCTTGGAAGAGAGGGCAAATGCTACTGAAAGGTGCCTGTGCTCTAGCCCAGCACAAGCTGTGACAGAAAGAGTAGGAGCTGGCAAGGGTGTTTGCATTAGTCATGTTCTCTAAAGGAACAGGATTGATGGAATGTATAAGTATGTTTTTAAAAAGGATTGATTAGACTGTTTTACAGAATGTAGTATGGGTAGTCCAACCGTGGCGGTCTTACACTGGAGAGGCCGAGAATTGGTAGTTGTTCACTCTATGAGCCTGGATGTCTCAGCACTCATTGTCTGGCACCAGAGGCCGGGAGGACTCCTGAGAGCTGCTGGTCTTCAGTCTACCTTGAATCCCAAAGAAGTAAGTTCTAATACCACTGAAGGATGCTTCAGCAGCAAGATGAATGGGCTTTCCAGTGAGAGCAAGGGCAAGCAAGAAGAGTCCAAAGATTCCTTCTCCCACATCCTCTTATTAGGGCTGCCACCACAAGCTATGGCTTAGATTTAGGTTGGATCTTCCTGCTTCAAAATAATCTGATTAAGAAAAATCCCCCATGAGTGCTTGGTGGCTTAAGTTTTAGTTGATTCTAGATGTAATTTGACAACAACATAAGCTATCATGAGTTCTCCCCTATCAACGTGACACACAATCACATCTCCTGATGTCATTTTAAATTGCCAAATGACAACAACAACCATGTCATAATTACACCTAACATGATATAATTATCTCGTGCACAACTGAGAATACATTATATATTTAGAATAGGTGGAAATGCCCCTTGAAGAATGTTGAGTCTTTCAGTGTCTCATAACTTAAATGTGATGATAACCACTGATGCTCTCTCAGTCAGTGTTACATTACATGATGAAGAGTACAGAAAACTGTGTTTAATGTATGTCGATGGGCTTTTCCACATGCAGTCTGGCATGTTTGTTCAGATCATGATTGGCAAATCAGACTTTACAGGTACAGTTCTGCTGTGACAAGGAGACACAATCTCACAGCAAACTTCATGGTCCTCTGCTTCTTACCATCTTCCTGTCCTCTTCTGAAATGTTCCCTGAGCCTTAGATGTGGCAATGTTTTAGAGATGTATCCATTCGGGCTGGACTCTATGGCTCGGCACTGTGACTGGTTTTCTGTAATGGTCTCCCTGTTGCAAGGAGAAGTTTCATTGATGAAGACTACACTGCTCAGGCTAGACTCTGGAGGAGGACATGGGAAGTCTGGTGAAAAGGCTCTTGTGTATGGATGAAGCTAGGGCAGGTCCTGGAGGAAGCCACACATGTTTGTCCAGTAATAAATTGGTACCTGTCTATTTTTTAAGAGATTTAGTATTATATAATTATTATTTGTGGGTGTGTGCCTGAAGAAACCAGAAAAGGGTGTTGGATCCCCTAGAGACTGAATTATAGGTAGTCATGGAGTGTGTGTGTGTGTGTGTGTGTGTGTGCGCGCGTGCGTACGTGTATGCGCATGCACGCGTGCAGGGAACTCAGCTCTGGCCATCTAGAAAAACATCAGCTGTTCTTAATCACTGAGCCATCTCTTTAGCTTCAGGTTGTGTTTCTTGCATATTTTTTATTTTTTAGATTTTTTTTCTGTTTTGAGATCATTCATTAAGAAGGCGTGATGGCACTTTTCCACAACCATGTTCATTGCTGCTCTATTCATAAGAGCCCAAAACTGGAAACAACATAGACCTCCCTCAACAAAAGAATGGATAAAGAAAAATGCATGCAATACATCTATACTATGGAGTATCAATCAGCCATTAAAAAAATGAAATCATGAAATTCACAGGATGGAACTAGAAAAAAATCACCCTGAGTGAGGTAATCCAGACAGAGAAAGACACATATGGCATGTATTCTCTTACCAATGGATGCTGCTGCTAGGTATTTTATAAGCAGGCTATAATCCATAGAACCACAGAGGTTACATATAGACTTTGGGACTGGGTGGGCAGAACCCGTTAGGAAAAGGAAATAGAATAGACAGTTATGAATGGACGGGTGGGGGACTGCAATGGGAGAATCAAGCAGGGAGGGGAAGAGAGGAGAAGGGAAAGGATACGGGAAAAGACAGCTAAAACTAGGGTCATTTGAGGAGTAGTATAAAAACTTAATACAGTGGAAGTTTCCTAAAATATATACTTAAAGGAATGTGATCATCAAATAATGGAAGAGATAGAACCTCAACTAGAGGTTAACAAATGAAGCTTCTAGTACTGGTACTGGGTTCCATCTAATTGAATTGTTGGCCAAAAGAGTCCCCTGGGAACTCCCAAACAACCTAGGTTGTTGCTGGTTGCTCTCTGCAAACTGACAGCAAAGCCCCCTACACAACTCATTAAACATGGAGAAGCTGGAGCATACATAGAGCCTTCACTCCTAGAAAGAGGAGTCAGAAAGAGTGTAAGAGGACATTGATGACATCAAGGAAACAAGCCCTCTAAATCGACAGGACGGATGCACATATGCACTACGCTTAGAGTCTGCACTGTTCTGAATGGATCTGTACCAGATGGGGTCCTAGAGCTGAAGAGACGTGGGCACATAAGCCCTGACTAAACCAGAAGAAATCTCCAATTGATAATCACTTGCCAATGAAATTTTAGCTTTCTCCAAGGGAGTCTTACTGGGGAAACAAACCACTCTTAAGAGTAGGCCCCATGCTTAGCAGTAGATACCAAGTGAAAACAAAGCCAAGGGCATCTTTGGAGGTTCCTTGTCTCATGGTGTGGTGTCCAGTCTATTTATTTATTTGTTTTTCTTTCTGTTTTGAAATTTTGTTATTTTTAATTTTTGTCTTCTATCTATCATCCATCTATATCTATCTATCTATCTATCTATCTATCTATCTATCTATCTATCTATCTATCTATCTATCCTCTCTCTTTTTACCCTACAGGTCCTTGCATGTATTTATGGCTTCCAAGTTCAGTGTTTTAAAAGGATTCCTAAGTGTGTGAATGAGTGGGCCACTGCATCTCTATTTCATGTGCCTATTGGGGGTTCTTTTCTTTCTGTTTGTTTGTTTTGTCCTATTCTGATGTGTTAGGTTTTGTTTTATCTTTTTATATTGTATTACATAATTTTTATTACCTCTTAGAAGCCTGTTTGTTAAATAATGAGAAACAAAAAGGAGATGGATCAGGTTGGGAAGGGAGGTGGAGAGAAAATGGGAGGAGTAGAGTGAGGGAAAACTGTAATCAGGATATATTTTGTAAGAAAAGAATTCATTTTTAATAAAAGGAAAAAAAATGTGTGATGGCTAATCTTTCTCATCAGCTTCACTAGATTTAGTCACCCAATAGGATGCTCCTCTGCAATGTCTGTAGGAGTAGTTCCAGAAAGGTTAGCTGAGAAGGGAATGTGGGTGGCACCAGTCCACAGGCTAGAGTCCCAGGCTGAATAAAAAGGCAAAACAGGGGACATAAGATGGCTACTAGCATTCACTTCTCTCTGCTTCCCACCATGGTTCAGTGTAATCAATCAGCTGTGTCATGCTCCGGCCTCCAGACTTCTCCACCAAAGGCCCTGATGGGCTGCAATCCTTCATAAACCATGAACCAGGAACCTTCTTCCTTGAGAAGACTGTATTTATATATTTAGAAATATATGATGGTTAAAGAAAAAGAGACCATGAATTTGAGAGAGCAAAGGAGACACATGGGAGGAGCTGGGAGGAGGAAAGGGGTGGGACTTGCTGAGCAGCAGTATCCTCTGAGGTCAAAGCCTCCCCTCTTGGAGGGAAACTTGTGTTTTTCTCTTTTTTTAAATGATACTTTTATTAATAACTTGAGTTTCATACAATGTCTCTTGATAACACCCTCTTCCCATTCCTCCCTAGTCTATCCTCTACCCCTGTGCCCTCAAAAACAAAACAAATAAAAGAAAATTAAGTCCAGTTTGTGCAACAGGAACATGGATCACAGGCATCACCATGATTTTTGTAAGCATCAGGCTGCTCTGATCATGGACCTTCACTTGGGCTATATTAGCCCAAAATTAAGCATGATGAAGTTTGACTTGAAGTTTGGCTTCACTGCCCAAACCCACAGGCACTTGGTCATCCTGCAGGCACCCTGACATCCCACAGGCACTAGGGCCTCCCACAGGTACCTGAACGTCACACAGGTACCAGACCATCCAACAGGAACGAGGGCATTCCACAGGTACTCAGACATCCCACAGATATCACACATTCCACATATATTCCACGTATGCCTGGGTATTACTCAGGTATGCATCCAATCCACAGACATCTGGATATAATGCAGGCACCTGGCCATCCCTCAGGTACCCAGACATCACTCAGGCACCAGACATTCTGCAAGCACCAGGGTATCCCATGGGCACCCAGTCATCCCACAGGCACCTGAACATTCCACAGGCATCAGGGCCTCCCTCAGGGACCAAAGCATCCAGCATGCTCCAGGACATCCCACAGATGTCCAAGGAGGGGAACTTCTTAAGCCATAGGATGTAAAGGAAAAGTGAAACAACAGATTTTAAGACAAGATGCTTACATGGTGATGAAATAGGGTGCTCTAAATCTGGGGGAGGAAGACAGTTCATCCTACATGGATGCACCATTAAGACAGGAAGTAAAAAATTCAAGATAGCTTCAGGAAGTCCCTGAAACTGACCAGATTCTCTAGGCCTCTGCTTCCCCAAAAGTATACAAGTAGTACAGACAAACTCACTCTTAGACAAACATAGCCACCTGGAAGAAGCAGGAATCAGCCTTGCATCCTGGGCCACTAGGAAAGGACATTCTCCAACTGCTGAGCTGTGCAGTGTGCTCCAGGTTCCCAGCTTTATGAGCTGTCATAATGCTGGAGTTGGCTACAGTGATGTGAGGGTCTTGGAGTAATTTCTTCCCCTGTAATTAACCCCAACAAAACTCATTGGTTCATTAAGTTGGTTATTGGTGGAATTGTTACTTTGATCTGTTGTGGGCTCCCTTTCTGGGGTCAGTAGAGGTGCATGTTGAATTTTCCCAGGAAGAGTCTGTCACACAACATGGAGAAATGGTATAATTATATTTTAATTAAAAAATTAAATTATGAAAAAAACAAAGTGACCTAATACCAAGAGGCTCCTGATTGGTACATGGCCAGTGATTGACAGCAAAGCAGCTGAACTACGTAGAAAGAGCTAGATTTAACTGATGAGTCTTTAATCTTTCTATTGCAAAAAGAAAAAGAAAAACTTCCCTTACTTTTGAGGCTTTCATACATGTGTACAATGAAATATGATCACACCTGCCCTCCATTTCCCCCTCCAATTCCTTCATCTCATTTCACAACCCCTCCCAATATCATGACCTACAAGGGTCAGTTCAGTTAGAGCTGCCCATGTGTGTGTGTGTGTGTGTGTGTGTGTGTGTGTGTGTGTGTATGTGTGTGTATGTGTATACGTGTGTGTGTATCCACTAAGCGCATGGCTGTGTGTGTGTGTGTGTGTGAGTATCCATTGAGGGCATGGGTGTGTGTGTGTGTGGTATCCACTGAGCACATGGGTGTGTGTGGGTATCCACTGAGCACATGGTATGTGTGTGTGTGTCTGTGTGTGTGTGGTATCCACTGAGCACATGGTGTGTGTGTGTGTGTGGGTATCCATTGAGGGCATGGGTGTGTGTGTGTGTGTGTGATATCCACTGAGCACATGTGTGTGTGTGGGTATCAACTGAGCACATGGTGTGTGTGGTATCCACTGAGCACATGGTGTGTGTGAATGTGGGTATCCACTGAGAACATGGGTGTGTCTGGGGGGTATCCACTGAGCACATGGTGTGTGTATGTTTGTGTGGGATATCCACTGAGCACATGGGTGTGTGTGGGGGGTAGCCATTGAGCACATGAGTGTGTGTGTGTGTGTGTGTGTATCCACTGAGCACATGGGTGTGTGTTGTGTGTGGGTATGCACTGAGCACATGTGTGTGTGTATGTGTGTGTGTGTGGTATCCACTGAGCACATGGGGTGTGTGTGTGTGTGGGTGTGTGTGTGTGTGTGTGTTTGTGTGTGTGTGGTATCCACTGAGCACATGGTGTGTGTGTGTATGTGTTATCCACTGAGCACATGTGTGTGTGTGGGGGGGGGGGTATCCACTGAGCACATGGATGTGTGTGTGTGGCTATGCACTGAGCACATGTGTGTGTGTGTGGGGGGATATCCACTGAGCACATGGGTGTGTGTGTGTGGGGATATCCATTGAGCATGGGAAACCTACCAGTCACCATATCCTCAGAAAAGAATGAATCTCCTTCCAGCAACTATTAAAATATATTTAATAAAATCTCCAACTCTGCTTCACTGTGCCAGTGAGTCTTGAAATTCTTTTTAGCATGAAAGCTGTAGATTCTGGTTCATCTGAGTTGAGGTGCTGAGGGCAGCAACCTGGAGTTGTGTGTCTCCACTTTCCATGCTGATGTTGACTTCTGTTATGTAGCAACCCAGACTGTAGCTACCTAAACCACATACATTCCTGTAGCGATGCCATGGATTTCCTTAGAGCACCCTTTCCTATAGCAATGCCATGGATTCCCTTAGAGCACCCACCCACCTAGAAATCACAAAAGAGTTCCCTGTGCTTCCCAGGATATTCTATCAATTAGGATTCAGAACTGAATCCCTGCGGTAGCAGTCTGAGTTATTATAAAAGACCCTTTTACCTGAAATGTCAGTGCCTGTCTACATCTATCCTGAAACAGAATGTGTGAATTTAAAACACACTGGAGCTTCCGGGTCAGACAGTGAACTGTAGGTTCAGTGAGAGATCTGTCAAAAAATATGGTGGAGCTTATTGGAGGAAGACACTTGACACTGACTTCTGGCCTCCACATCCATATGCACACATACACATGTGTATCTGGTTGTGCATGCACACACACAAACATGCACACACAACACACAAACACGCACACATACATATATACATGTACATGTACATAATGATGATGCTGACAAGTAGAAAGATTCACTGTGGACATCCTTGAGAACTGAAGCTCTGACCTACATAGAGGAACGGAGCTGTTACCAGGCTATTAAATGAAAGGCAGAGCTGAGGGACCCAGAGTTGGGGAAGACAATAGCATGTGAGAGATGAGCAGAACTGTGTTCTGGCCACACAAGAGGCTCCTTCTGGCTCTGCCAGCCACGGGCTCCTGGGGAGATGTCTGCTGGTTTTAAGTTGCTGCAAGGGATCAGTCCTTCTGTATTTGGCTAGCTCAGGAGTATGACATTAGTGACAGACAAAAAGACTCCCAGAAGGCAACTATTAAAGCAGATGGGCTGTGTTTGTATAAATACACAAACAAACCTACCAGGGAGATCAATGGTGGGAGATAAACTTAGAATTCCAGGCAAAGATAAACAAGCCCTGACACAGACAGGTCTTCCCAGAGATCCCAGGAGATGGTCTGAAGTGGGGCTGTCACTGGCGCAGATGCTGTAAGGAGAGGGGAGGCTGCAGACAGAAGCCAGAGCCAGGCGCGAGCAGCCACTTCTCTCAGTCACGTAGTCCTCAAGCCCTGTATGCCCTCAACTCCTACTGCCCCAAGTGGACCCTGGAGATAGCTGTGTGGAGACTGACCAACAGGCTGTGTGTGTGTGTGTGTGTGTGCGTGCGTGTGCGTGCAAGTTCCCAGTTACTGACAGAGTGGGAACCTGTGATTTCAACTTTATTACCCATTATGCATTCTGATAGTTTCCCAAAATAGTAGGATATAATTTTATAAGAGATGGGGGGGCACTAAGGATAGGGTTCAGTTGGTATTATGCTTGCCTAACATGGACAAAGTCCTGGTTTTATCCCCAGCACCACATAAGCCATGCATTGGGGTGCAGGCCTGTAATCCCAGCACAGTGAATTCCAGGCCAGTCTGGGATAAACGAAACCCTGCTTGGGGGTGGAGGGTGGGCAGGGAAAAGGAAAAAAATGTGTGTGAGGGGAGGCGGGAGGGAGAGAGAGAGGGAAAGAGAGAGACGAACAGACGAACAGACGGGGCGGGGGGGGGGGGGCAGAATCATGGACTCAGTGTGGTCAGCCTTCCTTTCCTGGTACGGACACTATGGTAGGGCCCCTCCATCAGGCTTGGCTGGTGCCACTGTCAAATGGTGATAGGGAGTAGGTCTCCAAGGATGATGGAAACAAAAGGGTCCGGAGATCTTCAGTGACTCTTTATTTACAAATTGTGAATGCACGAGCAAGCTGGGCCCAGGCTGCAGGGTCTGGCATGAGGCCTGCCCATCTCTTGGATCCTTGAGAGTGGGGCAGACTGGTGTTGATGCTGGGAAATTATTTTCTCCTGGATTCAAGCCCTCATTTGCTTCTTGGGAAAGAGACAGCATTTATCCTGGCTGAGTATCTACAGCAGATAAAACGTTTTGCTTACTCTTGAAGCTGCCAGGAACTTAGCACAGACCTCTGGGTGCCTTTGTGTGAACAGCAATCCTGCTGCCTCAGTCTAGCACACTCAGACCATGTAATTCTATCTGGATATGCCACATCTGTGTCTCTGCTCCTGAACGGTCTCTCCATGAAACTGTGGACTCCATGAGCTCAGGGGCCTTGTTTGCATGATCACTGTTCTGTCTCTGGTATTTAGAACTACTCCTGGGGCCAGGGATATAGGTCAGTAGGTAGACTGATTACCTAGCATAAAGCTATGGGTCCCACCTACAATACCACATACACTATACATGGCAGTGCACGCCTGTAATCAATCCCAGCACTCAGGAGGTGGGAGCAGGAGATCAGAACTTCAGGCCATTCTCAGCTACAGAGTGAGGTTAAGACCAGCCTGGGCTTTATCCCATAATATCTAAGGATATGGCTTAGTTGGTGCGCATTTATAATTCAGCAATAGGCAGTGGAAAGCAGAGGCAGACAGATCCCTGGGGGCTGGCAAAGTTCCAGGCCAGTGAGTGATCCTCTCTCAAACAAATGGGTGGTAGGCACCGGAGAAATGACACTCGAGCTTGTCTTGACTGCTACGTGTGCATGTACATATGCACCCTCCCCCAACTAAATAAATAAATGTAACAAAAAGAAGATAGAATTCACCAGGCATAGTGGTACACGCCTGTAACACTAGCATTTGGGAGATGGAGGCAGAAGGATCAAGACTTTAGACCAGCCTGAGTCAATACAGTGAGTCCCTGACTCAGTAAAGCAAGAACCGGAGATATAGCTCAGTGGTAGAACACTGCTCAGCATGTGTAACGCCCTGGTTCAAACCCCAGAACCACACACACACACAAACACACACACACTCATACTCACTGTGCAATGAGGAAGTCTATAATCACAGATCCCTAGAAACAAGGCCACAGGCTGTGCAAAGTCACATGGAAAAGGACCAGAGTCAGACAGGAGGCACAAGGGGACTGGAAAGCATGGGTGAAAACCTTTACTCTGTTGGGGCTGAGAGATAGCTCAGCAGTAAGAATATTTCCTATGCAAGCATGAGGACCTGAGTTCGAATCCTCAGCACTCATGTAAAAAGCCAGGTGTAGCCTTGTACATGTAACTCCAGTACAGTGGAGGGCAAAAGCAGAAGATCCAGGAGGCTGTCTGGGGCTTGCTGGCTGCCAACTAATTCCAAGTTCAGTGACGGACTCTGTCTCAAGGGAGTAAGGCAGAGACCTGGATGACTTCCTCTGGCCTCTGTTTGAGTGTGCATACATACACATGGGAACACACACCGCTCACACATACCACACATGCATGCATACAACATATACACAAATCAGATTTTTAAAACGTAATTGTGATTTCAAGTGAAGGAATGGAGACCACAGCTCAGCAGACTCCCAGCTGAGTAGTTCAGCCATGTGGGGAGCTCTGGACTGCACTGTGGTTCCTAGTTGTTCAGAACCTGGTGGTTAGGGCAGGGGTGGTTGGGGTTAGGAGCCACACAGTGATGAAGTGTGAGCTCTAGACTGGGTAGTCCGCCTAAGACACTTGGGCAACTTGCTGGCTGTCTGCAGGAACTGGTCAACACTGAAGAAAGCATCCCTACAAGGCCTCTGACTCACAGCACTGTAAAATCTGTAAAACAAATGAACATGATTGATGGTGAAGTCTCTCTGAGGGGCAGAAATGTAGAAGTGGTGGAGTAGGCATTCCAAAGGAGACAAAAGCACTTGAAGTGAGCTAAGACAGCAGGACAGCGGGAGTGGGGGGGTGCGTCCTGCTGATCCTGAAATAGACTCTTCCTTTGCGCAGTTTTTCGCCTGGGCTCAGCAGTGGGGATGACCTCTCCAGAGTCTTTACTGGAAAAACATATATACAGAAAATTGCATGTCTTAGAGTGGAAGGTTCCTGAATGCTCACAAACTGAACTTACCCAGGAAACACATACCTGGAACAAGGACAGATGGCCTCAGTCATGGAGGGCTTCCCACATCTCCCCTACTTCTAAGGGCTGAGGCTGGTTTTTCTGTGTGTTTCCTGTCTCTGTGCCAAACAGCTGAGGTCTGTGAGAGAACAGAGCTGCATCGAAGCAGAGTAGTCTGCTTTTCTATTTGATGCCACTGAGATGTTGCTGAGACTGAGAGAAGTCTCATTCACTTTGTCTTGTATGTCTGTGCTTTCTTTATTTTTAGAGCATTGGCTAGAGTGCCCACTGTCCTAATGAAAGGATTATAGCACACCTCATCCCTAGAATCCAAAAGTGTCTCTGACCTGTTGTAATAGCTCAGTAAAATCACCACTACAAGCACATTACATATCCACAAACACACAAACCACAAAAAAAAACCAAAAACCAAACAAGCTGGCAATTGCTATCTAAACCTCAGCAGGCAACAGCGATGTTCATGTTCTGTTGTATGCAGGAACACATTTTTTTTTTTTCCGGTTTTACAGAATTATGAGGCATGCCCTTTAATTAATTTATTTATTTTAGCAATTTTCTTTTTCTGTTTGCCAACAGAAGGTGTAGTCCAGGTTAAAGGTGGACCTTTCCACCCAAAGATCTGGACTAAAAGTGGGCCTTCCCACCTCAAATTATTTAATTAAGAAAAAAAATCCCTCACAGGTGGATTTTAGTTAATTCCAGAAGTAGTCAAGTTGACAACCAAGAACAGCCATTACAAGAGGCAAGGAAACTGAAAGGAACAGATACTGACACCGGGATAGAAAAGCTGGGATCAGGTGAGCTTTGCACGCTCTGATGGAGCTGCACCAACTACCACAATAGCCCAGACCTCAGGGAAGAGTTAGCAGCCTCAGCAGGAGGTCTCTGTGGGCCAGCAGTCTCAAGCTGTAGACATCACAGAGGGGACAGCTGCAGATGTTAGTTTTTCCACACTCAGTCAACATCCACACTCAGACCAATTGAAGGCCTTGTCTACTCCAAGCCTGACCTGTATGGGGAAGGCTTTGCCATTCCCGTTGGTCTGAGGCACTGGGTCCTTGACATGGCTGTACGTGTCAGTGTCAAAACTACACAATCAATCACTGCTTCCTAGGCTCCCCACACAAGTGTAGGATGTGTGTTGCAGCTGTGGTATGTATATGGCATCATTAAGGGCATACGGTATGTATGTACCTAGTGTGTAGTGTATGTACCCAGTGTATGGTGTGTGTACCTAGTGAGTGGTGTATGTACCTGGAGTGTGGTTTGCACACTTGGTGTATAGTGCGTATACCTAGTGTATGATATACGTACTTGGTGTGTGGTTTGTGTACCTGGTGTATGGTGTGTGTACCTATGTGTGGTGTGTGTACCTGGTATGTGGCATGCATACCTGGTGTATGATACTGGTATGTGGTGTATATGGCAGGTATGGTGAAAGGCATATGGTATGTGTGCACCGCGTTTATGGTATGTGTGCACCGCGTTTACGGTGTATGCTAATGAGAAGTGAAAGCCCTGCAGGGCATCAAGGAGTTAGCTGAGGCTGAGCAGCAGCTACCCACTTGCTTTTGTGGTGGGTCCTGCGCAGAGAACATCCAGAAGAGCTGGCTGTCCTTCTGTACAGAGAACACCCTGAACAGCTGGCCTTCCCATAACCTTTTCTCTTGCTGCAGACTCCCGTATCCTCCACTTCTCCTATGTCAGTAAATGAGGTTTACCCCATGCTATGCACTGTGCAGCTGGCACCCAATCCGACTCGCTTTTGGGCGGAGGTTCTGCCAACTGGGCCTTGGGAGCTGTTGGCTGAGCAGGTGGCAGGAAGGAACTTGCTCCACACAGGTATTGCCACTTCCCCTGGAGCAACCCCATACTACAGGTGGCTTCTGATAGTCTAGTGCGTTTCCTCAACTCCAGAAGCTGCTTCAACAAACCAGCACAAACTGCCTGGAGAGTTGTGCTCTGTGCCAGGATCCAGGACCAGGATTCTCACTCTGAGAGGCTGATCCGTGGCCAGATACACAGATACTGTATCGGATGCAGAGCACCCGAATCCCTTTGCTGTGCTGTGTTCTCATGCGGTCCTTCTGTTGAAAGCCTAAAGACTGACTGGCTTCCCGAGAAGAGTCGCTGGTGAGAAAGATGGATACACCCAAACGAAAAATCCAGAGCTGGTTTTGTAATTAGGATAGATGCTGTCACTGAGTCTACAGTTAAAAGACAGAAGAAGGAGGAGAGTTGACTTGGCGATGGACACATCCATGCCAGGTACTAAGTAAGGGACTCAGGCCAAATTACTAAGTGGGCCTGAGATTCAAACCATTTCCCACAGGCAAGAGCTGATGCAAGTTATCAATGGACAGGAAAATCCATAGACCTGTTAGATCACAAACCTCTCTCTTTCCCAGGCACAGTTCTGCAGGCTCTCTCCCTGTACAGAGCTGTGATCAGGCATCCTGCAACCTTGCAGCTCTTATAGCTGAGATCTCTCTTTTCCCACCAACGATACAGGACTGTGGCTCCTCCCATTATCGCCCAGATCCAAGGGAGCCTTGAGTTACAGCTAGTTGCCACCAATGCCCCATAGGATAACAGTGCTAGGAGTGGGGTAGGGTGGGGCTCAGTGCTCCATTCTGAAACAGCATGTTTTTGGTATATATCTGAGATTTAACGTAGAAAGCACCGAAGACACAGTTGACAGGATGCAGACTTATAATCGTGTGGCCCATTCCTGAGAGAGCTCTACTGATCAGCTGGACACGGTGACACAGTCCTGTAACCTCTAAGGGCAGGAGAACCAAAAGCTGATGGTCATCCTCACTTATAGAGTGAGTTTAAGACCAGCTTGGGATACATGAAATCCTCTCAAAGTAAATAAATTAAAAACTACCAGCAGCTTACGAGGAATGACAGGATGATAGTACTTGCTCTTGGAAGGAAACTATGTCTTTGTCCTATTATGGATCTATACAGGAAAAATAATTAAAAATTACATAGGTATGGAGAGAGTGGACAGCCTTGTCTTGTTCCTGATTTTAGTGGCATTGCTTTGAGTTTCTCTTCGTTTAATTTGACGTTGGCTGTGGAATTGCTGTAAATTGCCTTTATTATGTTTGAGTATGTCTCTTGTACCTTTAATCTCTCCAAGACTTTTATCATGAAGGGTGATGGCTTTTGTCAAAGTTTTTTTTTTGGCATCTAATGAGATGATCATGTAGTTTTTTTCTTTCAGTTTGTTTATAGGGTAGGTTACACTGGTTGATTTTCGTATGTTGAACCATTCCTGCATCTCTAGGATGAAGCCTACTTGATCATGATGGATGATCTTTTTGATGTGTTCCTGGATTTGGTTTTCAAGTATTTTATTGAGTATTTTTGCATCTATGTTCATAAGGAAAAAGGGAGCCCAAGCCTGACACTAATGATAGTCTGCTACACTCATAGATTGGTGCCTAACCCAATTGTCACCAGAGAGGCTTCCTCCAGCAGCTAATGGGAGCAGATGCAGAGTCCCACAGCCAAACACTAGGTGGAGAGAGTCCAAATGGGAGATCTCCATCAGATCTTCCCCTGTGGAGCTCAGGGAATCCTATGGAAGAGGCAGAGAAAAGATTGCAAAGGGGAATTGTAAAAAAGTTTGGGGGAGGGGAGGCTGGAAAGGGCCCACTGTTGATTCCAGATTTCCTAGCCACAAATTAAAGGCAGGAGTCCACTTTTCTGGGGACAATGGGAACGAGGACTCTTTTACAAGCAAAGGACATGGCCAGAGATTGGTAGGCAGGTATGTGAAAGCCTGGGGTATGGAGGGTTCTGAAGAGCTTGTGTTGGAAGGAGGGACAGGAGAAGAGTGCCTCAGACACTGCTAATCAAGAACACTGTAATGGTCTGAGGAGGGACACTCCAGGGCTCAGAGTCAAATGTGGGGGGACTGTGCTAGCCTGCAACTCAGATCTCTAATCCTTTAAAGGCAGGTGTAAACACAAGGGGCCTGTGAGGTTTGCCAAAGCAAATCCAACCTGACAATCACCTGCCTGGTCCACTTAGCGGCTAGACCCCAGCGTCCATGTGCCTCAGGTCTCAGCGTTGCTGCAGGCCCTGCCACTCAGGATGCTGGAGGCTTCAGAGAGAATCTCAGGTAAAGGAGAAAGAGTTGGAGCAGCTGTTGTTGATGTGGGGCTGTGTGGCTTCCCTTGCCTGTTTCCTCCTCAATAAAATAGATAACACCTGACCAGGAGAGCTGCAGGGCAGATTAAAGGTGAAAACCACTTGAAGTGTTAAACCAAAGACACAGTAAATGCTCAGTAAATGTGAACTGATGTAGGTAGTCATTCCCCAGGCCAATCCCTTTCCCCCTCCCTAATGGAAAGCTTTACTACAGCCGAGGTCCCTGTGTTTCAACAGGCTTTGGGTACACGGTGTGGAAAATGGATTAGAGAGGGAGGAGGCTGAAGCCTGGGAACCCAGGGCGAAGTCTGCAGGCATCCAGATGGGAGGTGGAGGGATGGAAACTCGAGGCTCTTGGCAGTGGGGATTCAGGAAATATTTCAGAGACATTCTCTCCAGGACGTGATAACAGGTTGGGAATGGAGGCTTGGCAGAAGGCGCTGGCTCTGAGGGAAGCATGAAGGTGGGAGGGCAGAGAAGTCGGTCGGAGGGCCTGTCCTAGGGGGTGTGTGGCCCAGAACTGGAGGCCCAGCCAGAAGGCCCAGAGAACGCAGGCTGTGCACCGGCTGGGGGGGCCCGCTTCTCGGGACAGCTGGCCAGGGAATCAAGGTGGAGTTCGCCAAGGTGCTAAGCCCGATTTCCTCCCAGGCAGGCCTGCCGTGTGTTTGCCGAGTGCCTGGCCGAGTCCCCAGGGCGCTTGCTGACACTGAGCCTGAAACTGGCTAGGAGCTCCATCCTGCCAACTTCCCACTTCCTTCCACGCTCCGCAGCTCCAGCTCTGTCTAGGTGCTTGCAGGGATGGGGGCGGGGGTGGGGTGGGGGGGAGGTGGTGTGTGCGCCTCCGCCAGGCAGCTTCCCAAGACTCTGCACATTGTGTTATCAGTTCAGTTATTTGACAGCAGAAACCAGCCTCCAGGCTCCAGGGGGCGGGTGACCAGCCCACCGCACCAAGCTTCGCAGCACGGGGGTCCCCACTTGCCCCTTAATGCCAGTCCATATTCCTGCTTGAATCCTAGGCAGACCACCTGCACTAGGTGACCATCCCCACCTTCCTGCCAGGATACTACTGGGACCCTGCCGGATTGCAGATGCGCAGCGTCTCGGCCTTTGGGCTCAGGCTTCTCAAGCTCCTTGCACCCCCAAAGCTGGACCACCCATGGCTACACGCTGTGAGGGATGCAGGATGCGGCCTGGCTTGCGGCTGGTGGAAGATAAGGCGCCCTCCACTGGCGCGAGCTCCAGAGTTTTCCAGCACTGCTGCCAGAACATAATTCCATTTGCCTTTCTTCTCTTTTAGGGCAGATTCTCTGCCTAGCTAGGGGGCCCTAGTCCCCAGCCTTAGTCTTTGTGGCCCCTCCGCGGGAGTTGCCTGACACTAGAAGTACACAGAAGTCCTCATTTGGGGCCCACAGGGTCTACAGTTTGCCTGCAGAGTGGGATCAGGCCCTGTTGGCTGTGGTCCAGCTCCAACTTACTCCTGTGGCAGGAGGAAAAGTAAAAGTCCAGGAGTTGTGCCTTGCCCAACCTTGGAAGGCCAGCCACCTTCTGAGTGGCATTATTAGCCCTGGACTCTTCTGACTTAACCAGCAACCTGGGTGTGTCCTTGAGTACCCACGAGTTAAACTGTCAACAGCTCTTAGTTTGACAATCCAAAGCCTGCTCCCCTCTTAAAAGACACCCTTCCTGTTCCCTGGGGACTGGGGTGGGGCTAAAGGCCACCAGAGACTGGAGAAGCCTTCTGGGTCTCCCCATCTTTGGGAGCCTGTTTCATCTTGTTTCTGTCAGTGGGAGTGCAGCCTTCACTGGGGGCTGGTTTCTGCCCATGCAAACACAAGTCTCAACTCAGCTCCCCCCTACTCTAGCCAGCAAGAGTGACCATGGCCTGGAACACAGATTCAAGTTACCTCAAATACTGTGTTCCAACATGGTAACAGGTTCATGAGGATCTTAAAGTAGTAAGTTTAAAATACTTCAGTGTAGGTGGAATCTGGAGAGCCTGCTACTTTTTAGATGTATAATTCCTGCATCAGTCCTGTAAGCTTAGCTGAATGTGTGCAGGTACCAACCTAACGGCCCTCAATATGCCACTCACAATGCCCGGAGTGGGGGGCAGGCTGCTATACAAACACGATGCTTTACAGACAGGACCTCCTAGCCTTCACCTGTAGCAGTCACCTATACACTCAAGAGCCTTCACAGACCCCAGCAGCTGAAAAAAATGCTTCTAAATAAATAACTCCAACAGTAAGCACAGTTCAGAGTGTGTAAACCATATGGATTAATTCAATGAAGGTATCAATTAAAATCAAACATCTATTCATTCCCTTCTACTTAAGAAATACTAAGTTAAAATACAAAGCTTTATTTATATTTACTAAATCATAGTAATGTGAAAAGTTAAGGCACCAGTGATAACAGTCCCATTACTTTAGTATCACAGCTTACAAACTTATACATGACTCTGAGTGGTTATACAATTACCATCTTAACATAATACCATATATTCAGTCCTAATTACAACTTTTATCTAAAATAATTTAATAATAATAGAACATAATTCTAAGGAAGAAGGAACAGTAACTTCCCAAAACCAGCGAGAAGATGGCTGAGACTGTCACTTGACTCAGGGACTCTGGAAGAGTTTAGAAGTGGAAGGCTATGTGCTGGTCTGGCTCAGTCTTTCTGATGAGGAATGGGCACACACAGGACACACACTCACGTGAGCCCACAGAGTCACACAGGAGGGAAATGCCCAAGGCTTCATCTGATAACAGGAGCTCCCGAGCGTTAATGACTAAAACAGAAACTAAGGAAAGAAAATCCACGGTAACACTTTAGGTTGTTAAAATAAAACTACAGCAATAATTTAATAAGCAAGTCTGTAAATCATGTCCAGGATGCCACACGCGGTACCATGAACAGGGCTGCCAACTCACCCATACACTTTTAGGTACATCCATGTTCTACTCTCTCTGTACTGGTTTTGCTTTCATCATCGGCATGGGAGTTAAAGGTCTTCCACAAAAACTTCTCGTTTGCTTTCCACAGGGAAGCTCCCGGCTCACCTTTCCTTGTGGAGGCTGTGGCACGGGGTGCTTTCGTACACAGTGTTTCTATCACTGCCAAGTCCGTGAGTTTGCTGAGACTCTCATCATTTTGCTCATTCAAGATGTCCCAGAAATCTTTTGGTCTCTGCTTTGCTTTTGCCACAGGCCCTGAGAGAGCGTTCTTTGGCAGCTGTGTGGGACCTTCCCCATGACTTTTAAATATATCTTTAAGAACAGAGGTGTCACCGAGCAAGCCTTCCACAGGAGTGTTTCCTGACACTGGGTTTTCTACCCTTCTCTTTCCCAACTTGAGCAGTGGTTTGTTTCTGGAACTACATGCTCCTGTGAGGTCCTGTTCGTGTCTTGGGGAATTTTCTAGGTCTGTGTTCAGGGCTTCGGACTCACTGTTTGGACAGAGGACTGTCATGGCTTTCTTGGGTGAGTGGTCATTTCTCACAGCACTGTCAATCTCTTGAGTAAAGCTGACAGGTGATTTCTTAATTTTTGCATCACTAGAAAACGTCTCATCTATATGGGAACCATGACTTTGAAATCTGATTGATTTCCCTTTACATATTTTTGGCTTGCAAACTTGAGACATTTTGTTGGCAGCATCATTACATGACAAAGTATTATGATTTGAGGGCCTTTCTTTTTCTTTAGATTTATTCCTGGCCCTCTCTTCTTCCTTGTGCACAGATTTAATCAATTCTGAAACGGACTCCACAAAGAACTCCTTTACCTCTGGGTGCTGAAGACTGTAGAAGTCCCTGAGCATTCTCTGACGCTCTTGAGATGTGGCACTAGTTACCTGCTTAGCAAACTCCTTTACAGAGGACTTGTAGTAAGAGGCCATTTCTTCAAACTGCTTTCTAAGGATTGATAGATAAAGCCAGTGGTTATTTTTTAATTACGTTTACATTTTAGTCTGAGAGAGATGATCAAGCTGCTGAGAGGGCTCAGCAAGTACAAGTGATGACCCTAGTTAAATTCCTGGAATCAATGTAAGGGAGGCAAGAGAAAGCCAACTCCAAAAGCTGTCTTCTGGTCTTTACACATGCTCTGTGGCACATGTGCCTGCATTCACACACCACAATGCAGTTAAGAACTCTTAACATGCTCATGAGCAGTGACAGGGAACATAAAGGCAGAGCAATGTGCCTTGTCCCTTGGAACATGAGCTTAATTCCACTGTAGGAGAATGTGCCTCTTCCCTGATGCCAGCAGAAATGGTCGTTTAGCTCATTAAATCATCAGCTTTTAGATGACTCTGATTTATATTATTATGTATTTCCTGGGAATTATGAGAACCCAGCAGGCTACTCCTCCAGAAGCCAATTTATGGCTGACATGAGAATCATCATTTATATAATCTGTAATTGAGAATATATATTGCATTCAAGTCCCATAGAATAATATTGTTAAAGAATGGCTTTGATAAATAGAAAATTCTGAAAAAAAAAAAAAAAGAAAGAAAAATTACCCCTTGCCCCTTCTTTCACAGTATAGAATTTTACATGGCCTTTTGTTAAACTTAGGAGAAAGCTCTATAAGTATAGTTGTTTTTCTCAATTGTTCAAACGTTAGTACAGACAGCTAATCTTGGAAGCCAGATACGATTTTACTGAACATGGTGGTGCATATCTGCAAGCCTAGCATTCTAGAGGCAAGAGGATGGAAAGTCTGAGGCAGTATGGGTTACATAGGGTGACCTTGTCTCAAAACCAAATAAATAAATAAATAAAAAGAGTAAGATGTTATCTGAAGAAGTAATTGCCATCTTAAAATAAGACAATAAGTAACACTTCTAAATGTATATGCACAAATGGGTCTCTGGACCCCCGGTAAAGTGGAGGTAGAAAAATTAGATTCCTTGAGCCACAGACTACTGCTTTCCACAGGGAAGGGTCTGAAGCCTGAATTGAGCCTACTCCCGAAACCAAGTTGTGACAGTACTGGCCAATGTAAGGTTATAGAGGGCACGAGTCCACAGGGTCAATGTCTCTATAAGGTGAAAGAATAGGAACTAGCACAATGGCATTTTTAAAAGGTCTCAGTTTTGAGCCAGGCTTGGTAACACCTGTTTGTGATCCCAACACTCTGAATGTAGAGGCAGGCAGGAGGAGGATCGAGTTCTCCATCGTCCTCAGCTATATGTTAAGTCTGAGGCCAGTCTGGGCATCTTGAGACCCTTTCTTATCCCCTCTCCACTAAAAAAATAAGATACACCATTGCTTTGCTGCCGTAAGTCAGGAGAGCACAGTGTCTATAGATATGTCTTCAGATAAAAGCCAAAGCCACTTCTGCTCATACGTTAAAGGTCCCTCAGTTTTGGAGTTGTTTTTCACTTTACACAACAGTTCCACTAGTTTTCACAGAGCCCCTTTATAGAGGAATAGGCCTGTGTGAAAGCTAGGAAGGGTCTATATTCCAAAGGTCTACATTTAGAGGTCTGTGTGGTCTGGATGGAATTTAGACACACCTTTAATCCCAGTATTCAGTAAGCAGAGGTAGCAAACACCTTTAATCCCAGTATTCAGAAGGCAGTGGTGATCCATGCCTTCGATCCCTAAGACAGAAACAGAGTGTGGAAGCAGACACAGGAGGCGGAGCTCAGAAGGAGTTAGAGTCAGTTATAGAAGAGTCAGTTACAGCAGGCAGTATGATGAGGGACAAGACAGAGAGACAATGAAGTGGTCTGAGTGAGGATAAGGCAGAGAGGCTGACTGAGGCAGAATAGAGATGAGAGCTCAGGGAGAGAAACAGAGACACAGAGGTGGCTCAGCAGAAGAAATCAGTATCAGACAGGAGTGAGTTGGGTTAAGCCAAGCTGAGCAGTTCAGTCTGAGGCAGTCAGAGAGTCAGCCAGAATCTGGCAGAGTCAGAAGAGTTCGGTCAGAAACAGTGAGCTGGCTCAGATCAGTTTGAACCAGTCAGCTGGAGAAGAGTTTGAACCAGAAAAGTTAGCTGAGTTCAGTGCAGCTCTGAGTTCAGTAGAAGCTAGTCAGAGTGGCTCAGTTGGTGGTGAATCTTAGAGGTTTAAATGTTTTAGATTGTAAGGAGGCCAAAACAGTTCAGGGAACCAGTGACTTTATTAAGCCAAATAATAAATGGTTACAGCCCCTGTTATGTGGCACTGTACAAACTACACAATAGTGAAAAAGACCCAGTCCTCTGCTTCAAGAAATTCAGTCTAGCTAAGGAGTCAAAGCAAAACAATCAAGGTAGAGTCTCATGGTCAAGGAGTAAATTCAGCTCCATTGACACTCACAGTGGTTACCTAAGTGCTTGCTGGTAGCTAAGAAGAGCGGTGTGTGTGTGTGTGTGTGTGTGTGTGTGTGTGTGTGTGTATACATGCGTGTTTGTATGCATGTGTGTGTGTGTCTGCTGTCACTTCTACCTGCTGGGTAAAGATGAGCCAGGAACCCCTCAAGACTGGTTCCTAGGGACCCCAGAACATAGGAAAACAAGTGAAACTGCAGGTGGCCAGCCATCATGCATCTTCATGGCCAGGTGAGAAGCTGAATTTTCTCCTATATACAATGCTCTTAGGGTAAAACAGTGTGTGAGTGTGTGTGTGTGTGTGTGTGTGTACGTGTGTTTTAATCTATAAAAGTAGGAGCATTGAGACCACTGCTTCCTGTGGTTTCCTGTCCACGTGTTTCTGCCTCCCAGGCCAGGTTATAGTCTTTTGTTGGCATAGTGGCGACCTCAGATGAGTGCCCATGCTCTTTTGTGGCTGAAATGAGTGCCATAGCTTCTGGAGTTCACTAGTGTCTTGTCATGTGTTCTAAACTCAGAGACTCCACATCTGATCAACAGCCACAGCCATCTGCAACAGTGCATTGCACCCTACAGGTAAAAACTCCCCAACTTCTCTCCTGTAAACCGCCAGTGTTCTTGTTGGCACATAAGCATGTTCTTCAACAGTTCCACTTTCATGTCAAATGAAGTAACAGGATGTTGGTATTCTATTAATCATCTCCAATCCATTTCCAGGGCCTAATGAGTGCTTGTATTTATTTATAAATATTTAGTGACCAGGGGGTTTTAAGTGATGTCTTTATTTATCCAAAACGTGGTGATGTCTCAGCAGATGCTGAGATGATGAATGACTTCACCTGTGACCCTGGGGCAGGTCACTCCTGGGAGGAATGCTGCTTCAACACTATTTAGCCTAAGGAGCCTTTGACTGGGGAAATATAGTCAGCTTTCTAGAAGAGTAACTGAACACATTGAAAAGACATATCCTGCAGAAATCACTGCTGCAGGCCAGGCAGGCAGGATGAGGTGCTGCCTCATGCTGCTCCTTTCCTGGGCAGCTCAGGGACCAGCTCTGAGCAAGAGCTGATATCATTTCCACTGTCTACAGAGGCCACGAGGACCAGGCTGGCTGTGTCCCCTCACCACCTTTTGATGCTATTCTTGGTTACGTTAATACCTATGTGTGCAAATCCCACTGAACTCCTGGCTTGCCCATTTCTTCACCTGACCCCTGGAGACTGTCTCATTTTCACGTTAGTCCCACACTCTTACATCTCTGTAATCCCAGATTTCAGCAAGTTAAGGCATGAGATTCATAACACCAGCCTGAACTGTATATAGCAAGTTCCAGGCCAGTCTGAGCTACTTAGCAACTCAAAAGAATTTGTTTTTATTTTTCAAATACAAAAATTCAGATTTTCTGAAATTTGGATGTGGGATTTGGTTTTACATTATACATTTTATCATAAAGCTGTATTTCTTCCGAGAATTAACCTTAAGTCTAGTACTACCACAGACAAGATACCTGCGGATTCCTTTTGGTGTTTCTCCAATGATGAAAGTAGTCTGGTTAGTTCGGTAGATGTCCTTCTTTCTCTGGCTTACAGGGTAGGAAACATACAGAGGAGAGGAAATGCCTCCATCACCTGGTGGCTGGTCTTTCTCTGTAGGTGTCGTTGTGTCTACATTCACCTTATTTTTGTATGTCTGAAAAAAAAGGAAGTAAAAACCAAGCCTGAAAGACAGTTTTGGATCAATAAGACAAAGCATGTCACTCTCATCTTCTAGATACTCTTTATTGTAAAGCAGATTACATTACCCAACTGAAGGTTGTTAGGCTACACTAGCAGTTCTCCTTGGGGGTTGGATGATCTTTTCACAGGGGTTGCCTAAGACCATCTGCCAGATGTAAATACCAGATATTTACATTATGATTCATAACAGTAGCAAAATTGCTGTTATGAAGTAACAACAAAAATAATGTTACGGTTGAGGGTCACCACAACATGAGGAACTGATTTAAAGGGTCAAAGCATTAGGAAGGTTGAGAACCACTGGTCTAGACCTTTAAGAGGACAGAATATGGAAAAATGTAGTATTGTCTACTATCAAGGCTGTGTATGGACTGATAAACAGGCAGACAGATACTATCCTAAGGATAATAACCAATGATTAAATGAATGAAAGCTCAGAATTGGTCTGTCTAGGCCAGGTGTGGTTGTCTACACCTATAATCCCAACAGTTTGGAGGCAGAGGTAGGTGGATCAGGCATTCACGATCATTGTGAAGAATATAGGGCCTACTAAGCCAGCCTGAGCTACATGAGACCCAATCTCAAAAAATAAACACGACTAGAGAGATAGCTCAGTAGGAAGAGAGGCTGGCATGCAGGTCTGATAACTAGATTCCCCAAGGAGGTGGGAGAGAACTGGCACCAGAGAGTTGTCTTCTCATCTACATATGCATGTTATAGCACACATATGCACCCCATAAATAAATAACATTTAAAAATAAAACAGAAAATCTACCTATTTTGTTAAATTTATGTTTTTCTCAAAATTATGAAGCAATTTTTAATTTTACACAACCACATAAACTAGAAAAATGAACCATTATGTAACAAAAAGAGAAGCCAATTTTGTAAGCCCTACTTGTCAACCTGTTAGGCTGAAGAATATTCAGTATTTAAAAAATACTGTCTGCAGTTTACAAGTTATAAATAAAACCAAACTTATTTTATAAATTTTGGGCTTTTTGTTTAATGTGAATTGACCTGAAATAGTGGGTCAGGAAAAAATATATGCTTCTAATCTCCATGACAAGTGAGGCCAGGTGAAAAGTTCTATTCCATTCCAAAAATAAAAATAATAGATACAACTTTACAGCAACAACAAAAACATTTAAGTTCAAAAGTAAGAAAAGCAAATGTTCTAGGTGCTAAAACCAAAGAAATGACATAGAACAAGTGGGAGCCCACCAGGCCACAAGTTAGCACTCTAGAACACTCTAGAACCTTCAGGACCTGAATGGAGCTGGGGATGGAAATTATTTAACTCCCTAAAATAAAGAACAATGAAACAGGCTGGGAAAAATGCAAAAATTGGTAAAATGCTTACTGCATAAACATAGAGATCTGTATTTGGGGCTGGCTTGGTGGGGAGAGGTGCTTGCTACAAGACCTGATGACCTAAGTTTGATTTCCAGAAATCACATGTGGTCGAAGAGAACCAACTTGTGAAAATCTGACCCTATGTGTACAATGTGGTTAATACTTCTAATAGTAAAAGATCCCAGTTTGATCCTCATCAAAGCTGGATGCAGCGGTGCACACTTGTGATCCTGATGCTGGGAGGAGGTGGGAAGATCTCAGACAAGATATGTGTGCACACACATATACTCACTCCCATATGAGAAATACACAGGGAGCAGCAGCAGCAACGCTGGAGATATAGCTCAGTAGTAAAATTCTTGCCTAAAACATGCCCTCGCATGTTCCCAGGTTCCATACCCAGCATTTCCCTCCCAACAAGGATAGCTGATTTACAGAGTAAAGTTAGACAAGCCTAAACTGGTAAACAGAATAGATAAGGACTACCTTCTTACTCTAGACAGAAAGAACCACTTGAGACAAAGCAGAATGGCCAGCTGATGACAAATGGAGAATCTGATTTTAAACCTTCTGGGTAGTGTAAAAAGCTATGCTGAAAACCAACATTAAAAACTGGCCAAGAACTAGCAAAAACCAGCATAATCCAATGAGGTGCAAATACTAAACAGTATAGGAAGGCTTCCATAATCCAAAGAAGGCTTGTGATCATTGGGGAAAATCAGAGTCATAAAGAACACTCAAACCTCACTACTGTTAAGCTACATGTGTAGGATGATGGGGAAATCAGGTGATCAGAGGGATGTTTTGAATTACCTTATCTGGAAAGATTTACACCCCCTCCCCTAAGCAAGGCATTGTATAAGCACATCTTATACAATACAAACTTTAAGACATAGTTTTAAAATAGAAGCAATATGGACTAAACAGCAAAAAAAACAGGTCTGCAATGACAGATGATAAATCAGAAGAATAAAATAATTCAGGATGTAGTGTAGATATTGAAAAAAGAAGAGATGAAAAACATACTTTGAAATGCATGGAAAGAATAGAGAAAATGAGAGCGAATTCAACCACAGGGCCAAGAATTAAAGAAGAAATCAAACTAAAAAAGGAGAGAATATCTTCACTAGGAAAAATGAAAGTAAGTATCTTCCTTTAGATTACAGATAAGAGAATATTTTAAAACCTATTGAAGGGAGACAGGGTAACATCTTCAGCATGCACACAAGGTGATACTATCTACAGTCACATACCAACCAAACTACAGCTTGACAACTGCTCTAGCCAGGCACTGCAGGGCATGACTGTACTTCACAGCTAGTTGAGAAGCTGAAGCAGGACTGTGATGTCAACATCAGTCTGGACAACATAATGAGAGCTGATCTCAAAAACATAGAAAGGAAATTTCAAATATTCAAAGATTACTAAAATCTACTGGTGACGCACTGTTGATAATAGTGTAATATTTTTCTTTGATGGTGTGCTGGCTAGTTTTTTGTCAACTTGACACAAGCTAGAGTCACTGGATAGGAGGAAGCCTCAATAAAGACAAATGTCTCAATAAAATCAGGCTATAAGCACGCCTGTAGGGCATTTTTAAAATTAGTGATTGATAAGGGAGGGCCCAGTACCTGGCGGGTGGTGTCACCCCAGGGCAGGTGGCTCTGGGTTCTGCAAGAAAGCAGGTTGAGCAAGCCAATAAGCACCACCCCTCCATGGCTTCTGCCTCCAGCTCCTGTCTCGAGGTTCCTGCCCTATTTGTGCTCCTGTCCTGGCTTTCTTTGATGATGAACTACAATGTGGTTTATAAACAAACCCCTTCCTTCTTAACTTGCTTTTTGGTCACAGTGTTTCATTGCAGCAACAGAAACCCTAAGACAGACAGGAATCAAATGGGAATGAAGTAGTCCAAATTCACAAGATATGTAGAGAGTACATTTTGATTCCATGGATATTTGAAGTACTTACTATGTTCCTGTCACTATGCATCTGAGATACAAACATACTTAGCTAACATTGAAGCCACAGCTCCCAAGGTTGTAAGTAGTAAGACCACTTAAAAACTATGTACATTTAGTCCCTTCTTTTCATTGTACGACATGTATATCTCAACTTACATTCATAGTCCCCTGCCTCTTAAAGCAACTGTATGCAAACCGTTTCTAGTAAGATAATCAGGCGTCTCCAGAACTGTCAGGCAGACAGGCACAACTGTAGCTCTGCAGAGAGCAGTCAGTAATACTGAAAGCTGCTTTCAGTAAGGACATCGGTTTTTAATACCAGGTTTCTCAATTGTCCAAAAACATCGTCAATGAAGAGAGGAAAACACTGAAATTTAAGATAAATCCAAAAGAGGTGTTATGTATTTATTTCCATCAGAAACAAGATGAGGGTTACACGTTACTAACAACTTCTGAATCCCCAGAAATGGTTATTCACTATTTTAAGAGAGAAGAGTGCTAACATGAACATGAAGAGAATAAGAATAAGCAGAAAGAGTGCCTGGGCAAACCAAGGACTCTCCTTCCTCTCACACTGTGATTCTGAAGCCACAGAGAGATGGTACAGGGCAATGGCTCTTTCCAATTGTTTACGTGACTGCTCTTTCTGACACTACAAAGCTCACATTTCATACACATTTAAAGACTCAGTTTTATAAATCCTTCAGGAACTCAGCCTTTGCAACCACAGATGCTGGACATGTGGGCCATTATATTTTCTGACATATTCCACAATTTAAAACCCAATTCTTAAAAGGAAAAAAATTCAGATTTTTCTTCACATGAATTCTACATCCTATCTTTTATTATTATTTTAAAAGACATGATTTCAGGTTGATATTTTAGTAGATAATTTTACCATTTTGTTGAAATTAGGATGCAAGACATAAATTTTTATCTAGCCCGACTGTATTAAGATTTGAGAAATATATGTGCTGTCACATTTATACTGAATTATAAGTATGGAATGGAGGTAGTGGGTTACATTTTGATTGCTGTATAACAAGTTACCATGGTATTACAGGCTTGGAACAACATAAACTCCTGACCTTACATTTCTGTAGGTGTGTCTGACATGGGTCTCACTGGGCTAAAATCAAAGTGCTAGCAGAGTTATGTTCCTTTTCTGGGGCTCTAGGGGACAATTCATTTCCATACTTTCCCAACTCCCAGATGCAGACCACAGTCCTTGTCTTCCTCTAGCATCCTGTGAATACAGCCAGGGAAGGTTATACTTGTGAAAGTGAACATGACCATACAGAGCCCAGCCAGATACACATGGCAAAGGATCCTGTCAGCTGGCTAGTCTCCTTAACGGTATCCATCCAGTTAACTCAACACGGTCAGCTTGGTTCAACTTGAATCATATCTACAATCTTAATTCTCTGTTGTCAGGTAAGGTAACATTAATGAGTTTCAGAGATTAGCCATGGGCAAGAATCTTAGGGACTAGGGGACTTTTTCTTACTAAGGGTCCTTTGCCAGAGTTCACTGACCCTATGAAGATTCTGGGGACCACGAAGGAAACTTCTGGAGCTGCATTTTCAGGGTGTGTATGTGAGCCTCAATATATTACTCAGCCAGAAGAGGCTGGACTTTTTATTCATTGTCTTAAGGTGCACATGAGTAGAAAGAATTACGAACTGCTAGTTTGTGTGGCAGCTTCATTTATGTAGTTTTAAAAAATCCTTATTCTTTTTGAAAAATAATGTCCATATTGATTTATAATATCTTGGTGCTCTTGTTACAGAGGTGGTCTGTTTTATCATAACGTAGTATCACCAACTCTCCACAGCAGCTGAGATTGGCAATTAATGCCACAGTGAAGCTGTAAATGCACTGACACTGAAGTCAGGACAGAACAATTCCAAATCACCTGAGCCAAAGGTACGGAGTCCTGGTAATGAGGTAACACTAGGTCCCATCAAACAAAGTGGATTAGGAACTCTCCTTTAACATTAGGGCAGAGGGTAAAGCTGCTTGTACGACTCAAGAAAGCAAGCTAAAAGTATTTTCTTCCTCCAGAGAGTAGGAAGGCAACAGCTTGATCACTGTGTTAGAACTGGATGGAAAACTGCGATAACAAGGTGAAGGAAGAAAGCAGAACTCTGTTTCTCCACTTCCACAATTACCCCCTTTCTACTGATTGGTAGAATGGTTAAGACAGTGTTTCAGTTTGTAGCGCAGGCTGGCCTTGAACTCACTATGTAAGTCCCACATTGGTTTTAACCTCACGATTCTCTTGCCTCTTGACATGAACCTGGCATCACTAATACTGTCTCTAAAAATCTGTTACATTTTATATATGAAATGTCCCTACAGGCGCGTATACTTCAACATTTGGTCCCCAGCTGGTGGCACTGTCTGAGGAGGCTGTGGAACCATTAGAATGCAGGCTTAGTTGACAGACACAGACCATTAGGGTGTAAGCCGACTTGAGGGCTACAGCCTGTCCCTGCCTTTGATCCTTCTCTTCCTGACTTGCCAAGATGTGTGGAGCTTCTGCCATAAGCTTCTGCTGCCACAGACTCTAACATGCCTTCCCCTCCAGGACAAACATCGGAGCCAAAAATAGTCTTCTGTCAAGTTGCTTCTGCCATGTATTCTGTCACAGTGACAAAAAAGTAACTAATGCTGCTGTTTAAAAATATCAAGCTTATGGGAACTGGAGAGATGGCTCAGCAATCAAGAGCACTGGCTGCTCTTGAAGAAGACCTGAGTTTGGTTCCCAGCACCCACAGGTGGCTCACAACCATCCATAACTCCAGTTCTAGGAGATCTAATGCCATCTTTTGACCTCTGTGCACATGAGGCAAGCAGGCAAAACATTCATACACATACAATAAATCTAAAAAAAAAGATTAGTCTTGAAGTTGGGCATGGTGGTTGATCTCTGTAATCCCTGCACTCTGGAGTAGAAGTAGGAGGTTGAAAATTTGAGCCAGCCGGAGCTATACAACAAAACCTTGTCCCAAAAGAAAAAGAAAATCAAAGCATCTCAAAAGAAAAAAATAAAAATATTTTCATTATTGAAGTACTTTCTCAAGGTACTGACATACTAATAATTCTGAAGCTACCATTACACGTAAATTCTGAGTTCTAAGTATGGTTTTAGTAAAAATCAGGAGTTATAAAAAAAGTTGTACACTGTTTATTGAGTAGGAGTACTTCTGCTAACCTCTTACTTTAGAAAACATCATACTTTCAACAGCCTATCACGTAGTAATCACTATGTTGATGACCAAGCCCATCTTTGTTAAAAAATAAAACTTACTACACAAATGTAAGAAATGCAGCAACCATTCATCAATATTATAACCACAAAGTTAAATAAATCCATCTGCTGATGAGATGTACTGAATAAAAGCCAGGTTGCTCACATAGTTAAACTTGTCAGAGAACATTAAAGTAATAATTCTAATTAATAAGCAGTAACATCTCTTCCTTCTTTGGACATGTGGAGCCTGCATGGAACAGTCAGTTGAAAATGGAAAGATAAGGGGACACCTCTGTCCCTTCAGACCTTTAGAAGAAAACAAAGAGTAATGGTTGGTGAAGACAATTGTGTGGACCCTCGTCTTCCTTATATCACTGTAACTTTAAATACAGTGTGTTGACTTACAAAAATAATTGATACTAAAATTAAATTTCAGTATTATATAGATTAAGTTAATCTATATAAAACACTTCTATAAGAGACAATTCTTCTGACATAGGTTGATCAAAACTGTCTCCCTATCAACTAAATGACTAAACACTAAATTTGTAAATTGCTCACTTCCAAAACTCCATAAATAATTGCTTTGCATTAACTTTGATAAAGCTACTGAATCACCGTTGATTTTTCTGATTTACCTGTAAAAGTGCTTCAGAAATACCAATCTGCCTCTTAAAGCTGGGTAATTCATGCATTCACTGTGACTTAGGGTTCTAAGTTATAAAAGACATGTGCGAGGATAATAATTGAGGGCTCTTCTGCAGGAAACCTCGAGGGCTGTGTCCACTGTGCAGTCTCCCTTTTTTTTTTTTTTTTTACTTTTGGTTTTTTGAGACAGGGTTTCTCTGTTGTAACTCTGGCTGTCCTGGAACTCTCTCTGTAGACCAGGCTGGCCTTGAACTCACAGAGATCTGCCTGCCTCTGCCTCTCGAGTGCTGGGATTAAAGGCGAGTGCCACCTCTGCTTGGCTAGCCAGTTGATACTTATGCACTGTGCATAATCTGCAAATCTGAAATTTAAGGTAATCCAAATCAACTCTTTTATACTTAAAAAGACAAAGTAGGAAAAAAAAAGTATACAAATAAAATCTCCAAAGCAAAACCTGAGAAAATAAACAAATCCACATTAGGTTTTATCAGCCATAATTATGAACTTCTTACTAGTTTTAGGGCTACTTTTACTATAGCATGAAAGTTGCTTACCATTCTGTACACCATATGAAATAGTCAAATGCCCTTGGATAATACTGGATCTTATCTTTTTTTGTTATTTTTAACATTTATCTATTTAGTTATTCATTTGTTTATTTTGTACTCACATGCCAAAGCATGTGTGTAGAGGTCAGAGGACAACTTTCTGGAGTAAGTTCTTTTCTTCTATCACGTAGGCCCAGGGCTGTTGGCCTTCACCTGCTAAGCCATCTCGCTAGCCCTTTTTTCCTATTTCTTTAGCGAAGTGCATGCTCTGTAATTCAAGGTAAAAGGACTAAGCCAAGGTGCCTTACTTTCATTTCAAGGAATAGTTTTTATTCCAGACTTACATAGAAAAAGAAAAGCTACAGATTTTTCAATGTGAAAGGGTTAAGAGAAGAAAACTGTAGATAACAATCCTTAATGTCAGTATACTTTCAAAAGAAGCTGTTTGATTACATTTGCATTTTTCTGTTTACTTGGCTACATATGGAATGTATATACTAGGAACAAGAATTGCATAGTTAAGAGAATGTTTAAAAAACAAACCCCCCTTTTTATTAACATTAATTAAAGTGAAAAATAAATTTGGAGACAAACTGCTAAAGAATCATGAGGGCACTTACACAGGACTCAAGGGAGTGAGAAATCGACGAGGAAAGACCGCATCCCATGGCCTGCATAACCACATCCTATAACAATGGGGCAAGAGATTAACATCCAGGAGAATGAGGAACTCTTTTTTGACACAGGTTTGTTTTTTTCAATATAGTTACAGGTGGCCTTAAAACTAATGGTATAGCCCAAGCTGGCCTTGAACTTGGGTCCTTCTGCTTCAGTCCCCAGAATGTTGTGCTTATACAAGCTTGCTACAAAGCTTTCCATGAGGGCAACTTTTGAAGATAATCATGAAGAGCGTCTAGCTCCTATTTTACAAAAGAGGGTATTACAGATAATCTCTTTCAGGGCTAATTCTGGAGCACATCCATAACCAGCACACAATATCTCCCCATTGCAGAGAAAGGCTGCTCAGAATGGAGCACAGGCAGGATCGCCTGTCTGTGGCAGGCTACCAAGAACTAGTAAAATCTTTTACTGGGCAGATATGGATTGGATCTGGCGAGCTTGGCTCCTCTCAGAGTGCACCAGAAAAGAACAGTGTGGGTGTACCAGCCATGCCAATGTCTCTAAAGCCAGGTGGTCAGGCTTGATTGGTGATGGGAATCTGGAACTAAAGGGGGGTTTTTAAAGGCAGCAGAAAGTCATGATGGCAGAAGGCTCGACTCAGAATGCTGGCTCTAAGATGAACAGAGATCTGCCCATCCCAGGAAAGTCTGGGGCCTACAGCTTGTTCCCAAGACTAGCAAAGAGCTCTAAAAACACTCTAAGGTCATCATCATGTGTGGCCATACCCTCCCATCATCCTGATCACACCAAGTATGCCATGAAGACTATAAAGCAAGTGTTCTTTCTGTTTCCGTCTTCAGTCTTCATCAAGCCTTAAACAGTAAAGTCTGAGGCAGCAATGTTTTGTTTACACATCTGTTCAAACAAAAGACTTAAAAAGAGATCTCTTTGGTTAAGGGCCAAACTGTAAGCATATACAAAGGCATAAATTTGCTTATCTTTGCAATGCAAGGAACTGGGAGTGCTATCAAAACAAAGCAGCACAGTGTAAGTAAATCCATTCAAATAGCAGCTGGGTCCAAAGTGACAAAACTGTTTAAGGATCTTTGTACAAGAGTGAAAATACTCAAATTAATCATGGAAGGTTATCATAATGCAGGTCTCTGTATTCAACAAAAAATAAGGCTTATGCTACTTTCTGGGGGAAAAACTAACTGGTTAGAGGACCTATCCCAAATATATACTAAAGTCCTACTTTCCGCATATGTTTAAAAATGGCAGTCAGGCTTGAAACCACAAGTGGATTCAAATCTAAAACCTGTTGTGGGAGGAAGAAGAGATTGATAACTCTAATTCCTTTCTTCCCAGAAGGAACAACAGCTGAAGCCTAAAGCAACTTTATTTTGTGATGGTTTTGTTGCTTTTATGACAGGCTCTCTTACTTGCCTAGAAATCAGCATGCAGTATAAGACGATATTGAACTTATAATTCTGCTTCAGCTTCTAGAGTGCTAGCATTATATAAATGTGTACCTTCACGCCCAGTCTGTAGTAAGAAAAACAGAACCTGATAACCTGAGTTCAATCCCCAGACCCACATGGTGGAAGTAGAGTAATGACTGCCACAAGCTCCATACACATGTAACACACACAGACACATACACTAAATGTAAAAAAGAACCAAAGAACTGTGGGAGACACAAAAGGAAGTGACAACCTGACTCTGTGAACAAGATAGGACCACCTTCCTTATTCCAGTCTCCAGGGCTCCTTTATTAAGTAGGCTTCCTTTTCCAGCACTAGGACCAACAATGATGAATAACCAGTATGCATGCTGCTCAAACTTGATAATCTTTCTGCATTACCTGCCAGGGTGACCTCTTTAATTTGCAGAGGTGAGTTGAAGAAGTTTTATTATAAAAATGGTGGTGGGCATCTGCTTTATGCTGGTTTTTTTTTCCCCCTTTTCGAGACAGGGTTTCTTTTTTAATGTGAGATTATCAGTAATAAGCATTTGCTGAATGCTCACTTCCTGTTGGCAGTGCTAAGTGGTAGTGGTCATGTTTAGAAGCATATATTATGGTTTTGATCCTTAAGTCAGTTCTAACATACATACATAAAGAACAGATACCCACGAGGTTAAGTTACAGTAAATTCAATCACAACGGCAATGGTGACTAGCATCCAGAGTGTGTACTGAAGGTCAGCCAGCAGATCAGGTATGGTTGGAGGTGTGGGGCTCCACACACATCAAGGAGTGTTTCTGTACTTAAGGAAAACAAAGCTTTTCCCCTCTGCTCTCACACTATAGTCCACACAAAAGCCATCTGCTTCCAGAGTGTAGGGATTTTTTTGCACTAGTAAGCAGCAGCAGTCATGCACTTTGTAATCTCTAATTTAATTTTGGCACCATCTCTGACTCTCCAGATGCCAACAGAACTTCAGAGAATACTTGCCTCTGCTCACTAGTTTATTACTCAGGATGCTCCACACACTGAAGCAATAAGCAGAGGCAACGTTGTGAGGGCGTGGTATGGAGCTCCATGCCCACTCTGGGTGTGTCACACTATAGTAACCTCCACATGCTCAGTTATTCAGAAGATCAAAACCCATCCTCCTTGGGTTTTATGGATATTTTACTGCACAGGCATAACTGCTAACAGGCTGGATGGGAAAAGCCAGCAAGGCCTGTCTGCACCATTGCTCTTCATAGCCTCTTCCCTCTAGGGATGGGACAGGATCCTTCTAAAATGAGGGTCTGGTGTCAGGAATTTCTATAAGGTTGGCCCTAAGACAAAAAGGCAGTATTGGTGGGAGACAGATACCGAAGGCCCACTTTGGAGAGGGCATACAGTGGCCAAAACAAAAATGTGTGTGTGAGAATATCACAATTTCTCATCCATACAGAGGGCCCCGATCTGGATACACTCAGTGGTATCTCTGAGTGAGGTGATTTCAAGGAAAACTATGAAGTTGCTCATAGAAAAGATGATTCAAGCTACCTGAAGTGTTCAGAACACAAGCTGGGGTAAAGCTCAGTGGTAGTGTGCCTGTCTATCAAGTACAAGAGCCCTGTATTCATCTCCATCACTGAAAACCAAACCAAACCAAACCAATCATGCCAAATAATAAAACAAACATGCCAAGGTCAAAACAGTGTCTGAAGCCATTGGACTTTGACAACAACTAAACAAATTTTCTGAAAAAGTATTTTTTCAGATATGAACTATAGGCAAGATATCATTTTAAGGTCATCAAAAGTGAGTCAGAGATACATCCTACTTTGGCTAATCTAAGCTTTGGGCTTATTAGAAGAGGTAGGTTCTTATAGGCACCTAAAGGATGCTGAGAGCAGGAAAAATTGTGCTCCCCAGGGATGAGTCCTTTCATGGGTTATCTAAAACCCTGAATCTATATACATGTGAATAACTACGCAGATTGAGTAGGCTGTATTTATATATATAGGCATGCGTGTGCGTATGTGCAAGTGTGTGTGTTTAACAGTAAAGTCTAAAGAAAAAGAGACCATGAGTTTGAGAAGGAGTAAGGAGGAGGCAGAACATAAGAGAGGCTGAAGGGAGAAAAGAGAAGCAGGAAATGATATAATTATATTTTGATTTTCAAAAAGAAGAGGTAAGTCTTAACACAGATATGACTCCCAAAAATCTGTTTCAGAGCAAGAACTGGTCACACAAAGTTCTGCTAGAAGAAGAAGAAAAAGCCTAAGAGGAAGGGAGGTTTATTTCCAGCAAAGGGAGAAACTAGTAGAGACCTTGGAGAAGAGATGACACATTTGTGGTGGTACATATTGAAAGACAGAGATTTAGGGGACATAAATGCAAAGCAGAATGTTATTCTAGGTAAAGGAAAAGTACAAGCCAGGGCTCTCCCACTGAAAAGAGTAACACACACATACCAAGGGATTTATTACATTGGCTTGTATGAACAGAGGTTGGATAATCCCACACACAATGGTAGTTGCTCAGTCCAAGAAGTTGAAAGTTTTAGAACAAGAGGGACCCATGAAGCAGCTCCAATCAGGGGCTGACGGCCTGGAAACCCCTTGGAGAGCTGCTGATGTGAGCTGGCATTCAAAGGTTAAAGAATTGACAATGCCTAATGGCCATTGGCAACGGCAGCAGCAATATACCCACTCAGAAAGGGTCAAGTCAGCACATGAGGGAGAGGGAGCTTTCTTGTCTAGCCAGAGCTTAGCTCTTGTTGAAGGCATATCTTCGCCCTTAGGTTACCAATCCTCATATTAATTGTCTGGAAATGCTATCAAAGACATACCTAGAGGCTGACTACCAATGTTCTTGGCATCTCTCAATCCAGCCACATTGACAGCTAAGATTAACATCACAATATTTAGAATGGAAAGGCTAAAGGCTTCAGTTTTGACAAAAAGCTAGTAGGCCTAAGTTTCATGTTCCTGACAACAGGCCTAAATTTACAGTTAGCACAAGCTGTTCCCAGAAGGGCAAACTGAAAAACAATTCAACAATACTGAGAAAAGCCATTAGTACAGGTGCCCAGCAACGCATCCCTGACTAGGAAATCCCTCACCCAACTAGGAATGCACCCCACCCCAAGACCAATCAGTTTAAAGGTCAGCAACTGCTTATTTTGTGAACCAACGAAAATGCGCCAAATACTCTGTAATTGACTTTGTCTCTAAAAATGCTATAAAAACCATGTGTGAGCTGTTTTCGGGGTCTCACTCCTCTTGCCTCATAGGGCTGTGAGTGTTGACCCTAGCGCGCTAGCAATAAAGCCTCTTGCACTGGCGTCAATCTTAAGTTCTGGTGGTTTCTCGGGGGTCTTCACCCAGTGGGCACTTCAAGAAAAAGTAAAAATCATGTCTTTGCCAAAATATCTTTGGTAGGGTTGATATTCCTTGTCTTGTCATGCTGTGTGTGAGTGTGTGTATGTGTGTCTGTGTGTATGTGTGGTGTATGTGTGTGCCTGTTTGTATGTAAGTGATGGCATGTGTACACTATAGTATGTGTGTGTCAGAGGACAACTTTGAATCATGGCCATTAGTTTTCATCTTTAAGTAGGGTTTCTTTGTTGTTAGCCACTGTGTATGCTCATGGATATGTCTGCCCAGGATAACTGGCCATGAGCTTCTAGGGACTTTTCTGTCTCCACCTCCCATATCTCTATGGGAGCAATGAGATCAAAGACATGTGCTACTGTAGAAGGCTTTAGATGAGGTCTCATGCATATGCACCAATTAGTATTTTACCCACTGAGCTACATCTCCAATACTTGCTGCGATTCTTGAGTCCAGGCAGAATTTAACCCTTTGACATACGTATTTTAGAAAAGAAGGATGAATTCAATGTAGTTGCTGCTGTTTTGTTTTGGTTTTTTAAGATCTAACTGGAATAAATTTTTCAAAAACTAGGTATTTTAGAAAATTAAAAGATTAATATGTCACATATTAGAAAATCAAATCTTAAATCTTTAAGTGGAGATCAAAGGAAGTGAAAGGAAAGCACAAGAAAAGACAAATGGTAAGAAAGGTCACAAGGATGGATGCTGACAGTCACTCCGGAGGCCTGAAGGAGAAGGCCTTAGCTTCTCATTTTTAAAATGAACATAGTGAAATGTGCAGATATACTTTCCCAAAATTCTCAAACTGAAATTCAATGATTCTTTCCCAATTTTATGTTTATATAAAAACTCTGAATTGCATAAGCAGAGGCAGTGTTCTCATGACACGACAACAGTGTTTCTATTAAGTGGCCATGTCTGATTGACATTATGATTTTTACACAGGGATGAAATATAGTTTGAAAATCACTGTTGAGTGCTTTTCATTCCTTAGCTCACGAGGAAGCGTCAGTCAGCAAGAGTCCAACGAGGCTTTTTATCTCTGAACTTCTATCCTGTTACCAGAAGGAATTATCTGAAGAAATGGCATTTTGTAAATTATTAAAATTATTAAAATCGTACTACTGTCTTGTTAATGTTTCTTTCGATTGCTTAATAAGAGTCCAACATTGAATTTTCCAATGGTCTTTATTAATCACAAATCATGTCAAATTTCAGGGAATTCTATACCTGGGTGGCCAGGCAGAGACTTCATCTTTCTTCCCCAATCCTCCTTCATTCTCCCCTTCCTCCTCTGCCCTAGCCCTTTTTAACTTTTCCCCAACCCCTTCTATACTTCCAGGCCTTCATTACAACACAATGATACTAGGCTGGGCGTGATCAGAGTCTTTGCTTGTGATCTCCTCGCGACCTGCTCGTGACCTGTCACCTTCAAATGTCTATCTGTTGAGATCTCAAGGCTAGCACAAGGGTGTGACTAGGTAGGAAGCAAGGCCTGCACTGCTGCAAGGCATCTGGCTTCCCAGCTACAAGGTATCAAAGCCAAAACAGCACACAAGAGTAAAATATCCCACAACACTGTTTAAACCAAGAAATTGTTTAAAGCCAATTTCTCTGTGCAATCAGGATTACCAGTTAGGAAAAAAGTTACAATTATACCATTTCCTATTAAGAAAAAATTACTTTTGTTAGATTAACAAGTACAGAAGTTAAAATATGTATGTATACATGTATGTTTTCTCTGCCCCTTTTCATGGAAAACCAGCCATAGTTCAAGGTAAGTTCTTAATAAAATTAGAGGACTTACCAAGTTCAAAAGGTATTCTAAAATCTTTATTGGTACAATGAGCAAAAATATTAATAGATAATTACACAGATCCACAGAAAAGTGTATCTCTCATTCCTGTGCAATTATCATAATTACAATAATAAAAGTCTATGTTCTGTTTTGAGTAATTTCAGCACCTTTTTTGCAAGGAGGTAAATGTGCTTTGGACACTGAGAGGAAGGATGCCACACATCTTCCTGGACCCTAGCTGTAAAGAAGGAACAGGCCTGTGTGTACAAGTAGTACTGCCTTGTCCTTCTCATTTAATACACGGGTATTCTTCACTCAGATGATACACTGTTTTTGTAGAACGGAATGTTAACTATAATCAGTCCACCTCCTCGGGATAAAGACACAAAAGCCCCTTTCATGCCAATAGTAGTACGATGACCTCATGCATATATACACAGTAATCCTATAAATCTTAATCCTACCAGGTGCTGGTGGCACATACCTTTAATCCCAACACTTGGGAAACAGAGAGAGGGGGATCTCAGTGAGTTCAAGGTTAGCCCAGTCTACAGAGTGAGTTCTAGGACAGCTAGAGTTAAAACAGAGAAACCTTGTCTTTTATCAAAAGAAATCTTAATGTTACTTGAAAAAAAAAAACTATCTGATGAAACTAAATAATGTTAATATTGGATAAAGAAGAAAAGTTAATAGACTAAGGAAAATCCCACTAAGAGTTAATTCTGTTAACATGCTAAAACCATAAGCTTTACTCACTAGACCACCAATTACTTTATACCACTGACAATTGATTATCCCGAAAAATAAAATAAAGGGATGTTCTCTTTCCCCAAAGTCTGCTCATTATAAACAGTCTATCCCCCGCCCTGCTGACTCCAAAGGCTGTGTAAACATGCTGCAATCAAATCCACCAAAGCTCATAGAAATCCTTGCTTTAAGTAATCTACAAAATGTCAATCTAACACATACACAAGAGAAGTTCCTGCTAACACATTTTGAGTTTACAGTATTCTCAACAATACTTAAACCTGCATTGGTTATAAAAAGACACTCCCACCCGAGCCTGACAGCTTGCCTAGTTCTCTCATTTACAGCACACTGCAATAATATAAAGAAGGGTTTACTATTAATCCAGGTTTTACTACAGAGCAACCCATTATATTTCTGTCAAACACTGGCAGAAGTGCCAAGTGTCTGTCATCCAATTCAGGGGATTAAGTCTTCTTTTATAGTCTGATACTTGTACCAATTTATAAAAATACAGATATAGTTTCTTAGAGTTGGTCACAGTCTATATTTTGGCCTGAATTCAGGCAATAGAGGTTGACTATGACAGCTGGCAGGAAACTCAGGGGAGAATACATCCTCCCCCTTCATTCACCATATCTCAGTTGCCATAGTGACTAATCCTTAGTTGAATGCTGTCTTTGTACATTCTTTTCAGAAAACTTTATGTAAACGTTAGTTGAAGACATGCAGTTGACTGAGAAAGGAGGCAGTGCATCACCACAGGTGCAGTTAAATTATGTGATACACAGCACCACAGGCACAGTGCAGTCTGTGACACACAGCACCACAGGTTCAGAGTTCTGTGACACATTGTTGTAGAAGTTTATTTTTACTTATGTTTAAAATGTTTTTATGCACTGTTGGGTGAAGGGCTGTCTAGGGCAAATTGTATTATTTGCAGGTGTTGGATTTCTGTGGGGATTGTGTAATTGCTAATGATCTGCATGTGCTATCAGCAGAACAACTGAGTTTTGAAAGAATAAAAATACCTGAGCTCAGTTGCTCAGGGTTCCATTGCCCAGGATAGCACTTGCCCCACCTCCACACAAGTGATAGAAATAATCACCAAAGATGGAAGTGAGTTTTAATAATTTTCTCATCGAAGATCTTGAAGTAATACTGCCCACCCAGTATGATGAAATCAGTGACTAATCACACTCCTCTTACAGAACTTCTGTGAGATGTTTTTTGCAAAGTTGGATGGAATTTTCCTGTACTGAGTACTGCCATAAAGTCAGCTATAGACGTAACTGTTCCTGGCTGGATAGCATTGGTGGCATGGGTGGATCCTTCTGACTAGTGATTCTGTGTGTGTACCTGTGAGTGCATGTGGGTGTAGGTACACAGGTGCACATGGCAGAGGCCAGAAGAAGACATTGAATGTCCTACTGCTCTCTGCATTATACCCTTGAGGCAGGGATTCTCAATAAACCTGGAAGCTATCTGCTTTTCAGCAAGGCTGGCAGGCTAGCAAGTCTCAGCTCTTCTGTCTCCACAGGGCATAGCGCTGGAGTTACAGGCCAAGTGTCCATGGCCAGCTTTTTATATGGGTGCTGGGCATCAAAACTCAGGTGCTCATGCCGTGCAGCAGCACTCTGACTCCCTTAGCCATCTCCCCAGCTCCTTGTTTTAAAACTTTTTCTGTCTTTTTTTTTTTTTTTTTTTTTTTTTTGGTTTTTCAGATGGAATTTCTCTGTTGTAACTGTAGCTGTCCTGGAACTCACAGAGATCCTCCTGCCTCCCAAGTGCTGGGATTAAAGGCACATACCAACACTGCTCAACATTAAAATTTCTTCTAATCTTTATACACCCAGACTTAGCCTGTAAGTAACAGATTTCATCTTATTTCCAGAAAAATATCCACTAAGCTGCTGAATGTGAGATGAGAAGACACTCAAACCTGGAAAACCCAGTACTGAGTAGGGGAAGCGGGCACCGTGTCTCACTCCTGTCTTAGTCAATGTTTTAGTGCAACGAAGATACACTGTAACCATGGCAACTCTTATAAAGAAAAGCATTTTATAAAGAACTTTATAAACTCTATAACTTTATTTACATCGAGCTAGCCTATAGTTTCAAAAGTTTAGTCTATTATAGGCATGGCGGCAGTCAGGCAGACATGGTGCTGGAGGAGTGCTACATCTGAATCTGCAGGCAGCGGGAAGAGACAGACACTGGCCCTGGCTTGAGCTTTTGAAACCCCAAAGCCCACCCTCAGTGACATACTTCCTCCATCAAGGCCACACCTCTTAATCCATGTCAAGAAGTACCACTCCTTAATGACCAAATATTCAAATATATGAGCCTACGGGGGCCATTCCTATCCAAGCCACCACAACCCCCAACCAAGAAGCCATCTGTAAGTGATGGCTGCTGGGAACGAGTGACACTGGATGTACTGACCACATTCCAGGGTAGCCGTATGCTCTGGAACAGTTAGCCAACACAAAACAAACTCCATGGTTGTATGTGTGTGGGGGGGTCTTATGAAGAGGGAGGGACCTGGGATGAGTTGGGGAAGGAGAAAGAATGGGACCAAAGTATGTTGTATAATTTTTTTTTTAAATAATAAAAAAGAAACCCCAGGGGATACATATACCACCTCTTAAGAGATGTGCCTCATTATAAAAAATTGTATGAAAAGACAAGATTTCAGATGAGACTGTGCTGCTCACTCTAAAAATGTTGAGGCCCAAAAAGGTTAGAGGGGAAATGTACTTCTTTCCTCACACTTTTCCTTAAGATGGTTCCAAAGAAGCTGCTTATTGTTTCTGCATGTAGGAGACACTTCTCAAGCTCCTGTCTGGGAAAACTAACTGTGACTTTCTTCTTGTGACCAATATCCAGGTAAATTACTCATTAACTCTTACTGCTGTAAGCATACTGCAGAAATGTTTGGCTATCCATAGTTACTGCAGTACTATCTACAAATAGCCCAAGATATGAATCGGCACACACACACACCCTCCTCAGATGACAACTTTCCTTCAAACTATGTGCTAGAAAAGCTCTGATTCTCCTAGAGCTGGTATGCTCTTGTTTCCATAGTCTTCCCTGAGCCCCATGCTCAGTGATTCTCAGCAGAGTGTTTTTTTTTTTAAAGAATTTGAGATAGAACAGTTTTCTTGCATGTAGAATTCCCTCCATCCCACTCAGTCCAACACAGTCATTTGTGTCAGTTCAGCATCCAGACACTGTGGCCATCCAAACTCTAGCTGAGGCACTATTGGTTCTTTCATTTGTTCTGCCTGCTGGAAAACTCACACCTGTCATGTCAATAACGACCTAAGAGAAATATGTTGTCCTATCTATCTGCTGTCTACTTTTCTCCCGCCCCTTAATGTTTTACTTCACATTTCTCTGGTAATGAGATTTACTTTATATTCTGGTTTTATTGTTAAGACAATCTGAATCCAAATGAAGACAGCTGGAAAGTTCAGAGGGATTTTCCCCTGCTTCATTCTTAAAAGCAACACAACACTCTTTCATTGTTATATGCAACATGAAATGATGAAAACGACCATGTATAAACAAAAAAATTACATGTATGTAAGGCTCTATTTGCATGCAGCAGCAATCCTAAGCAGTAAAATTCCACAGGAATTTTTACTTAAACATAAAAATCCTTCATAAAAGCCTACATGAAGCTAGATTTTTTGTGTTTGTGTCTTTTAGATGAAAAAAAAAAAAGACCTGAAGAAATTTGATCATATAGATATAATTTTCTTTTTCCATAGGAGTAGAAGTAGTTTGGGGTTATGATTTAATCTATACAACTCTTTCAGGTTGTTTTGAATTTGGGGACATAGGCACATTTTTTAAAAAGGGAAACTATTAATTAACTCAATATTATGGACATTTAAATTTATATTTGTCATTTAATTTGCCTTAGTTACTTTTCTATTGCTGTAAAATACCATGATGAAGGCAACTTATAAAAGAAAAAGACTTTACTTGGGGCTTAGAGTTTCTGAGGGTCAGAGTCCATGACCACCATAACAGGGAGCCTGGTAGCAGGTAGGCAAGCATGTGCTGGAGAAGTAGCTGAGAATTCATTTCTTGATCCATAAGCAGGAGGCAGAGAGAACACTCGGGGAATGGTGAGAGTCTTTTGAAACCTCAAATCTTGCCCATAGTGACACACTCCCTCCAACAAGGCCATGCCACCTCAGCCTTCCCAAACAGTCCCGCAAACTGAGGACCGTGTTCAAACACATCATCCTATGTGGGCCATTCTCACTGAAACTACTACAAATACCAAACATCTTCCGTGATTATAACTATTACAATACTATATGGCTTTTCAACACTTAGTTGTATGTCTCAACATAATTTAACAGTTACTTTTGAGGGCGTAAAGAGGAGACTATTGAGAAATTTTTGTGAAAAGTGAGATTAAAAACTAAATTTTCTTACCTTGGAACTGCAAACAGCTACATTAGCAGGGAGCTGGGAAAACTGCTTCAATTCAAATACATCATGCGTTGCCCATCGGCTCATGTGGTTTTCAGCTCTGCTTGATCCGATCACATTCTGATTTGAGTGGATATATGCCACTTCCTGAACGCCATCTAGAAGGCAACAATGTCTATTATGTGATTTATTACTATGAAGCAATTCAACAGCACACTAAGAATAGGATATATCTGTTTTGTTATTCTATTTTTTGAGAGAGTCTTGTTATAGTGCCCAAGCTAGTTTCAAATCTATGATTCTTCTGCTTTAGCCTCCTAGCTTGCTAGCTAGCTTGCCCTTCCTTCCTTCCTTCTTTCCTTCGACAGTGCCTTACTTTGTAGCCCTGGCTGTCCTGGAACTTTGTACACCAGGCTGGTCTCACACTTACAGAGATCCACCTGCTTTTGACTCCCCAGTACTGGGATTAAAGGTGTGCATACCACACTTTGCTATATGCTTGGTTTATTTTAAAATTATTATCTTCTTTGTTTTCTTGAGACAAGGGCTCACTCCATAGCCCAGGATGGCCTAGAACTCATGGTAGTTTTCCTATGTCAGCCTCCTGAGTGTTGAAATTACAGGTATAAAAAAATTATGTTATGATCACAATATTTTAAAAAGTAAACTGAAAAGGAGTTCAAATATGTTGGTCTAGGCTAACCTGGAAATGACTTTCTACTATCACAAATATTAGAACTGCTGAGATTACATAACATTTTTGTTGTCTTTTCAAGACAGGGTTTCTCTGCTGTAACTCTGGCTGTCCTGGAGCTCACTCTGTGGGCCAGGCTGGCCTCGAACTCACAGAGATCTGTCTGCCTCTGCCTCCCAAGTGTGGGATTAAAGGTGTGTGCCACCACCGCCCACCTTTTTTTTTTTTTTTTAAAAACTTGCTAAATATGTACGAATGCTCTGTTTTATACATTTCCTACATAAATGATCATAATGAAAGGCAGGTGTGCGTGTGAATGAACGCTCTATCTGCATGTACATCTGCATGCCAGAAGAGGGCATCAGACCCCATTAAAGATGGCTGTGACCCACCATGTGGTTGCTGGGAATTGAACTCAGGACCTCTGGAAGAGCAGCCAGAGCTCTTAACTGCTTTGCCACATCTCCAGCCCCAAGTAACAATCTTTAAATTTAAATCTGAAACAGATTTTGTCTGTGGAAGTCATAGTTAATGAACAGTCCTCTATAGATCTTTCTTCTTTGTTAATTTCAAAACGTTGTTTGTGCATTTAAGGAGGTGTCCTGGGCTTATCTGTTCCTTTAAAAAAGTACTTGAAGGAAGTGATGGAAGAGAACATGAAGGTTTATGACCAGGAAGTTGTGCATGGTTGGTGCTCAGTTCTATGGTTTGTATTTTGTCTTTCTTGCACACATGCCCAGAGAATGTCAAGATGAGAACTCTTTAGGAAATGAAAAAACAAAACAAAACAAAAACCCCAAAAACTCATAGCTTTTATCTGAAAGAGGTTTCAAACGTGGATTTTTTTTCTTTTTTCTTTTCTTTGTTTTTCTTTCTTTCTTTCTTTCTTTCTTTTTTTTTTTTAACTGCTTTGCTTCTAGGCTCTAATAATTTATTTTGGAATTGTGGTCATAAGAGGCTAGAACTGAGTCCTGTAAAATTTCTCTCAAATAGCCCTGGCAATGAACCTCAGCTGAGACCTCAACACTCTGCTGTTTTAGCCCTGAACTCTCCCTCAATAAGCAATCACCAAGCACAAAACACTGCGACATCATATAATCAAAACGTACCAGGAAAACATCTACATGCTACACAAAATACTAGTAATTCCAACTGCTGACACCTGCAGCTAAAAAACCCAAATGATTATTTTTAAAAGCTTTTTTAACAATTCCTTAAGCCTTTAATTTCACTATAGAAAACAAACCAATTGATAGTCCTGTATTGAGTTAATACTAGTACCAAGATATAGATACATACATACATATGTATATATCACAATAAAATTTTAAATGAGTCTTAATTGTAAGTGAAAGCCTAATGTGTAAATAAATACAAAAAAAATAAAAAAAATACAAAAAAAAAAAAACAATTTTAAGGTGTCTTTAGCACCTTATTTTGTCTTTCTTCACATGATTATGGGGAGTAAGTAAGACACTCAAAAGCAATGCTAACTCTTAATCACTAAGCAGATTCTGAACAAAGGTTGTTCATTCCCTCTGAATCCCCAGGTGAAACCAAACAGCAGCTAGACAAGAGTAGACACCTATGGGCCACATGAAAACAAAGCTGACAAGACATCCCCGTGAGTCCTAAAATACAACCAAGTGGAGGCAATCTGCCAACTGTAACGAACTATATAGTATCAGCATTTGTGTTATGGAAGAAGGAAGCAACAGGGTGCAGCAAATGACAGACCTAAGAACAGGAGATCCTAAGATTGCCAACAGGCATTTGTGGGAAGGTACAAAGGGTCACACAGAGGTCAGCAGCGTCTGGTACGGCATACGGCTCACCACGGTTGAGGGGATCAGGGTTTCTACAGTAAGAAGACTTCGGGAGACTGTAGCAGGCTAACTATATAAATTCCCACACTGTGCCACTTACCAGTGCTCCTGAGCAGGCCAGAGCCCAGCAAAGAGAAGCAACCATGGGGAAATAATCAAAGTGAGCAGGATATCAGGACTCAGCAGTAAGTAAGAGAGTAATTCCCCATTTAAAAAAAAAAAAAAAGTCAAGAGAGAATTATCTGGGTCAAATCCCAAAACATGTGAGAGGAAACAGAAATAAAAGAAGTAAGTGGCAGAATGACATCCCTGCCGGAAACGACGGGCTCACAAACCAGGCAGAAACTACGACCAACGTCAAAACAAGGCGACACACTGAAAATGAAAGAATACACAAACCGGCAATACAAGTTAGAGTTAAGATAATTATAAATGAGTGATGGAACATCTCAAAAAGACTAAGACATTGAGAAAATGCTCTTTGTGAGTGAAGACTGATCTAGAAGAAACGATGATAGGAAATAAAAACAACAGATAATGACAAAAACAGACAAATGAAAAGATAAAAGTAGTTGAAAAGACTGATGAATTCTCAAGACCGAGCATCTGAACAAGAGACAAGACTAGAACACACAACGAGCAACAGCACAAATGTCCCTGAAAGACTGGATGGAAACTACACCTGACTCAGAATAAACACTAAACACAATTGGTGATATTAGAAATATCAACAAAGTATGAACCAAAGAGGTTATATTCAGTAAAATCATCTTTCAGGATACAAACCATTATCATAAGAACCTCAGAAGAAAACAAAAATCCCTCAGCAACATGTCTTAGAAAACTTACCAGGAAACAAGGTCCAGATGATCAAAATGAGTGAGACACTGAGACAAGGATTGAAAGGAACTATGAAATTTCTAGTTACCTGTACACTACAAGGGAGTGAAACCAAAAGGGAAGAATATATAGACGTGTCAATGCCTCTGATATAGTTTAGGCATAGTGCACCCATTGTAAAAGTGGAAAGAAATGGAATAGTATGTCTAAAAAAAACTAAAAGAATGTTTGTAGTAATGCTATTATGGTTAATAATGCTAAGCAAGTGCTCTGCTTCTGGAATATATATCCAGCCTTTACTGCGGTATCATGCCAACTCATTCCTTCACTATTGTGCAATACAGGATAAAACAAATCAACAGTTCTGAAACATAATTAAATATTCTTTTAATGTGGCTAGAATGATCAAGATGAAAGAAATCGTATTCAAATATAATGGAGGTGAGAAAAAGACAACTTTCTAATTAAGTACCGATATAAACATAAAAGTATGAATATCATGAGGTATATTCATTATCACATACAACTATGTATAAATACACACACATATATATTCATACATGTGTGAGTATATGTGCAACACACATATTAAGATTATATAATTATGTAATTATATAAAACATAAAATATACATGCATACATACAAATAACATGACCACTGAAAAGTCCCAGAAATACTACTCATTTGCAGGTAATACAGAGGTCAGAGACCATGTCTGACTACTGAGAAAGCGAGCAAAATGCAGACTGAGGAAACTCTGTACAGAAATTGTTTAGTAATGAAAGGATAGAGGAAGACTCTTACAGTTTACACAGACTACATAAAATGGACTAAGTGGACAAGACTAAACTAGACTATCACAGAATACACATCCATGTGATAAAACCTTAACAATACACATAAGGAATTATTACACAAGTCAGAATAATCGGTTATATGACACAGAAAGGCTGTGGCGAGGGCGGGCCACATGGAAGGACATTCACTAGAGGGGAGATAGCAAGACTCTCTATCCTCTTGTGAAGTGGCCTTCTCTTTATCCTGCCACTTCATTATCACTCATTATTTCTGCCTCAATGCAGCGTCTTGATTTTAGAGCTATTTTACAGCTAACTGAAAAATCTCTCATAGAGTATGTGACTGTGAAAAACAGTTATTTATAGAAATATCTTCAGAAGTTCTATAGTTACCTAATATTTTATCCACTGAGTCGCACATCTTTTCTTGACTGACAATGCTTTGGTTCAAAAAGCTTGTTGGTTTTCTTGGTATAAACGTGCTATTTTTCTTGTCTGGGTCAGGCAGCTTGGGAAACAAACTGATTTTATCTTTTATAGTTTCTGCTCTGTGACTTAGTTTAGAGACACCCAAGTGGCTGACAGGTAAATTGTCATCTGAGGAAGAAAAATCATCAATAACCTGAGAGCTACAATCGCCATCTGCCGCACACGCTTGTTCTGCTTTCTTTGCTGTTTTAGGAGAATTACAAAGTTCCCTTTTGTTTTCCTTTTTTCTCTTAAATTTCAAGGAAGCAGTACATCTTTGCTTTCTTATTCTGGACTTGGGGAACATCTCGATATCATCAGATTCATCGCTAACATCATCTGTACCTTTTCTTTTCCTAACAGATTTCAAAGTCACGTTCTCAGAATTTGAGGGTTGTGAAACTGGTCCATTTCCCCTGCCACTGTTCTGTCTAACATCACAATTTACTTTCACAGGGTTTTCTGTTTCAGAATCTTCAGATCCACCTAAGAGCAGCTTGAAGCGTATACGGTTGTTAGGGACTCTCTGAGCTGGATACTGTGTGGGAAAGACAACATCACTGTCTTCTGACCCTGAGTCGCTCTGTCTCATGCCACGAGGCCCAGCTGTACTGTGACACTTCTTCTCATCATCAGATTCAGAAGAAACGTTCTGTTCTACGGTCTTCTTACTTTTATCAAAAACATATTTTTCATTTGGGTTTTGGATGCTATCTGATTTCTGAAGTTCTGAGGTACAAACAGAGTCCCAAGTTTTCTGACGAACAGCCTGTTTGGCTTCTGCTGGAAGACTTGTGGGCTGCTCATCAGAACTTTCTTCACTGGAGGCAGCATTTCCATCACCATCCTGGACTGACTTATAATTTGCCTCAAACAATTTAGAGAAGCCACACTGTAGCAAGGTGAGCGGTGCTGTGGAGCCCAGAGTTTTACTGGAGTCAGAAGCTTTGTGTTTTGCAGTCTTTCCCATGGGACAGCCCACTGACTCATCATCACTGAAGTCACTGTAGAGTTCACAAACTTCTGTGGGTTCTTGACAGTCAGGGTCTCTAGGCTACATGAAAAGCAGACAGAAACATCAGAAAACATAAGGGAAGGGCTGTGTGCACTGGTGTGTGTCTGCACAAGAAAAGCAAAGGACTTGGAAAACAGACAGGAGGGGCAGGGGTTCAAGACCACGTCTACTTCACCTGCAATTTAAGGACAGTTTTGAGACCCTGTCTTAAGAACAAAATTTGCTACAAACTTAAATTCAATTCCCTTTTTCATATTAACCCAAGTTAAGGATAACCTTCAGTCCCCTAAAACTGAGGCTTAATTTGTTAAGATTTTTGGGACAATAATCTGATACTTCTGCCAATATTTGATATTCATGTTATCCAAGTAAAAAAAAAAAATGTTCAGCCTGGGCCAGCAAGATGGCTCAGAAGGAGAGGCACCTTTCACCAAGCCTAACACCCCGAGTCTGATCCCCAGGGACCGACCTGGTGTGCACACAAAATAAATGAATAAAAACAAGTTCCCTAAGTTTAAGGTCACTCAGTTCACATAAACTTAAATATCAAAAACGGACAAGAGAAAGAACCACAAGAAGAGCAACATAAAACTTTTGCATGTTTCTTTTATCATACACCTAACATGGTCTCTGGTACCAATATAGGTTCGTGGATGTGTGATGAGATCCTAAACCACAGACTCAAACCGAATACAATATTTCCTTTGATTTACAGAACGATTTTGATACTTGGATTTACTCTTAGATACATATTAATAGTCATTTCTCTAACATGTTCCTTACTTAAAAAAAAAAAATAGTGCTGGAGTGTTCACTTACAGAGTTTTGATTTGGGGTTGACTACTCCTGAATTTGTTTTTTATGAATACTGTTTACCTTAGATAATTAATTTCATTCACCATCCTGTGACTTTGTGTCCCTGAGTTTTCAGAAAAGCTTCTTTTTACATACTGAAAAGTGAGGAAAAAAAGTAAAAGAAAAGATTGTCATAGTTCATGTTTTCTGGTTACTCACTGTTTCTAGTTCCTGTGCTGAAGGTCCCCTTTTCAGCCATGTTGTGGCTGTCATGATGCCGGCTTCCACTTGGCCTTCTCTCTGTAAACACAGGGTGAAACGACCAGAAAACAATAGCAAAGGCAGGATAAGTGTAAGTGGCATTCTAAATGACACTTTCTCATTTGCTAAGAAACTCAGACAGCTTCACCAAACAGAAAACCAGTGCCTGTGTTCAGTTCCACTAGAAGCACTGTTGGGAGGCACAGAGTGTCATACATCTTCCTAAGAGTCCTGCCTATAACAACTGCTCTTATATAATTAAAGAGCACCTTGCAGCATTGAAGCATCACGATGATGAGTGTTAAAACTGTGATGCTCTAGTTTGTGTCACTAGTGTACTTGCTGTTCATATCCACTATAGACCATTACTGGACAACCCGGAGCCAGTGGTTACTACAGAACGCCAGAAGAGGTGTTCTACAGAGCAGGACACAGACAACACAGGCCTTCTTTCCCATCTACCCATACGTATCCTGAATGGCTAATGAAATGCTGACATTACATGTAATACTGACATATGTGTCCACTGTGTGAATGTCCTCAGCCTCCATCAGTGCTCACCCTGAATGAGCACTGAAGCTTTACATGTAACACTGACATACATGTCCACCATGTGAATGTCCTCCACCTCCATCAAGACTGGAATTTCTCAGACAAGAAGTAATTTTTTTCTGGAACTTTATTTATGATGCTTACCAAATAAAGCACAATAAGAAGCCAAAGGAAATGGAGAAAGGAGTTCTCCTTGGCTGTTTCCTCATCTCTGTAGTAAGGAGATGGAAAAGGATGCTATTCCAGGGCTTTATGATATCCACACTAATATCTGATGGAAACAGGTCAATGTCCTCAGTGTTCTGGTAAATTAATGAACTTAAGCAATTTTTAAAGCCATGGTAAATGTCTCATTTGAAGGATAAGAAACATCTGTACACTGAGTATGAACATAGCTGAGAGCCTGAAGTATTGGTGTGGAATTTTTATTGGGAACAGAAAACAAAAATCTCTGAGACATGAGAGTACATCTCAAGGAGCATTCTGTAACTTCTAATCAAAACATATTTTACAGTTTTGTTTATTTAGGAAAATCTTAATTTTTAAGTTCTCAATTTCAACAGCAGTTTTCAAACTAATAAACTCCTCTCAACTTTGTGTATCTGAAAATGGCCATGGAGGCCATAGTATCTCATATGTGGACTGGGTATATCCATGTGTGTTATCATGTGTATTATGACGTGTGCTATCATCCATGTATTCATGAGAAAGCCTTGGCTTTGAGGTACAATTCATTTCCTATTTCTTTAAAAGTAGAAATTCTAAACAGGTATTTTTAGAAAAGAAACCAAAACTTTCTCTAAAAAGGAAGCACCAATTGTATTTCAAAATTCTTGAGTGATAAAACTGTACTTAAAACATCATTTAAAAGGTCACGGAATAACTTCACACCTCCAGGATGTCTCTCGTAAGACATGACCCTTGGGACCTTAGTTTGAAAAGGTTGTGAACACCAAAGAGCTCTCCTCGATGTTCTTTTGATCCTTGTACTGCTTCAAAGTATCGCTTAGCGTTTTCACTTCCAACCACCACACAGTGAAGTTGCTATAACAGAAAAATACAAGATATTTTTGAAGTGTTTGCTCCAACAGTAATGTCAGAATTTCCTGGCACTCTCTGCATACATACAACTTTAGCTGGGGCTGGCTAAATCCCTTAGGGAGATTTTGTTTTGATTTCCCTGCAGATGTTGCCATTGTGGTGAAATAATAATAATTTGGCCACCTCACTCTTATATTTCCTATTTTATCTGTTTTTTTTAAATTACTGAGTCAAGATTACATTATTATAAATTTAATAATGTAATGTTTAATAATGAAAACTGACATCTGAATACACTTTTCTTCTTTTAAAATTATTACATTAAAAATTAATATTGGCAGAATTACTGTATCACTTATGTTACAATCTAAAGTAACTATACAATAAGCATGCTGATGCTAAGCGAACTGTAGATTTGATTACACTGCCAACTACCATCAACCCTAGAAACACCATCTTCCAATTTTAAGAACAGCAACAATAGCGTCATTAAGGATATATACCATTTTAGCATCACCACAAGGATGCACTATTTGCGGACTATTTCATAATATGATGTAAACGTGTAAAATTTAAACATGATCTTTGAGGAAATACACACTGATGCTAAATCTATGAATGGCCCAGAAAAAAGAAGAAAAATAATAGCTCTAAAGGCAAACATGGAAAATGTTTCCAAATGGGAAATTTTGGCAAGTTTGGAGTTCTTTGAGCTGTTCTTCCCATTCTTCTGTGAATTTTTCTAAATAAATTGCACAAACATGTATGTGTATACCTATGTACATCCATAAATAATGAGACAAATTTCAGAATGCCAAATTTGATAGCATATGGTGCTCCAAAGGTGAAGGACACAACTGCTGTGTAAATGCTATTATAAACCACAGGCTCTATGAATCAGTGTATGCGAGCACAGCAGACCCAAATCCAAGTCCTTCTTGAATGACAGTGCCCCTTGGATCCTTCTAGATGTCTTTGCATTGCAGTTGCAACTACAGAGAAATAGTTCTGTGCATGAACATGACTTGTTATATGAAGTAATACCGTTCCAGGATTAAGACTTTCTAGCTGTAATCTCTCCCACTGTCATGCTCTTCATTTCTTTAACTGGTCGGTAGTATGTTTAAATATATGCTCATTTCAGCCTACTGCCATAGTTACTTGAAGCAGGGTAGAGACTGTCCAAGCATTTAGTTTTCTGGGTGAGGACAGTGATTTCCTCAGAAGTCCTTTTTTATGGCAGTGGCTGACACTATGATCAGAATGCGTAAGTTGTGTCTGATTTTCTGGTAGTCTCCCTCTGGCTGAGTTTCACTGGGTTTCTTTCTTTTCTGTCTTTAAGGATTCCTTAAACAATTCCTAGGCCCTTGAGAAACTTTCTGTGTTCCAACATATTCATAGTTGGGTTTATTTCCTTAGTTTTTTATTCTTTTCTCCAAAGAATGTGAGGCGCTCGCTCTTCCCCCCCCCCCCGTGTGTGTGTGTGTATATATGTATGTATGCACATATGCTTGAATGCATCCTTGTTTCAACCAAACTATCTTTAAACCACGTATTATACTTTTTTCTTATATGATTGCTAACTTATCTTTGTATGTATCATACAAAGCTCTAAACACTTAAATTATACTGTCTCCTAAAAATTTTCAATACTATATTATTATATAGTATATAATAAGCTATTTTAGGTAAAAGCAAAATGCATGTAATAATAGGTTGAAAAACACTTACATGATTAAGAAAACATTCAGTCTAAGACAGAACTCAAAACATTAGGTCTTAAGAGATAGCCTCCTGTTTTTAACAAGTGGCTAAGCTAGGAAAGAAATTCTTTCAAGTAGTTGTATCAAAAAGCAGAAACCTGTTTCCTTTAGAGCTAAATGATTTAAGAAAATACACAAACTGCTGTACACAATTCTATTTTTAGAATGAAGAAGTTAGCATGACTTTTAAAATTGGATCATTTTTAGGTTCATTTTAGATCACTACCATATGTGACAGATGTTTGTTCTTAAATAGATGCCAGCCAAATATACAGGGAGCAATTAAAATTTAATATTTGTAATTAAACTTGAACCTTATTCCAGAGCTTCTCAAATGAGCAGTTCTAAACGAATGTTTTTATAGGTATAAAAGAACATAAATTACTACCCTACACATATTAAAGAGCCAGTGAGATTTCAGATGAACAGTCAGAGCACCAAGCAGCAGCAGCTGAAGCTGCAGCTGCACAATCTCATTGACTGAGCATCTCTGTGGTCAGTTTCCCTATTATGCATCTCATGTTGCCAAGGCAGTATTCTGCTGTCAGGCTTCCCTATGGTATATCTCGTATCTCTAAGGCAGTGTGCCTCAATCTTCTTCATGTTTCCACACATACAGAAGATAGTAACACCTGATCAACAGTCTGAAGTGGAAAGAGGAGGTACCTTACAGCTGTAAGGTGGCTCAGGCATTCTGGTTACCATGAATAAGCAAGATCAGTGCCTCTGTGCACCTGAAATACACCTATGGCACACATAGTACACCTTGGCTCACTGTTTGGGGAGGTGTGACCTCATTATTTAAATCATGATCAATGGAATAGCCAAGTACTGGCATTCTTAGGAGCTAGTTAAAAATGCAGTCTTGGGCTGCACCTCAGACCTTCTTAATCAGAACCTGTATATCAACAAAGTCCTTAGGTGATTTAAATGCATATTAAGGTTTAAGAAATATTGCTTTAAGAAACTTTCAGGAATAAAATCCAATGAACTTGCCAATTACTCTGTTTCACAGACGAGTATTTAAGAGATATTTTATAATCTTTGTAAATTCCATACTAGAGTAAAATTCAAAACTTCTTTGTACAGATTTGTTTGTAATTCCTGAAAATAAACAAATGTTTACTTCTTACTTAGAATAAAGCATATCCTTACCTGCTTGTAGACCTGTCGTAAGTACATGATTTCCTCCACAGTCCCCAAAGATATCAGCCTAAGCACTTTAACGTCTCTACACTGCCCAATCCTATACGCTCTGAAAATTAAAAAACAATTATGTTGAGGTTTAAGAGGCATCTTTTTAAAATAAAAGTGGAACATCAGAACATTTTTAACACTTTATTTAGGTATGTGATGGTATTTAGTTATAATGCAAATATATCTGGTCATATAAAAGACTAGTTACTGTAGAAAAGGTATATAAAACTCTGTTACAAATATCATTTTTCATTGCCCAAAACTTTTTTCTAAATGTAGCTTTTTCTTTAAGGGGAAATGATCATTCCTTACAATCATTCCCAGATGATTTAATTTCTAGACGATTCCTTCGAATGTAGATTGATCCACAGTGACAAAGTAAGATTAGTAACTGCTTGGGGATAAACGGCTGGAAGGGGGGCAGGAGAGACAAACTACAAAGAGTACAAGGAAACCTGTGCTCTCGAGAAGGGGATACATTCATTATCTTGATTGTGGTGATGGCTTCACAAGTGTACACAATCATCAAAACTTAACAATCATATATATTAAGTATGTCAAGCTTACTGTACAAATGCCAATTATACCTTAATAAAATGGTCTAAAAATAAAAACAATAAAAAAAAAAAGTACCCCCTAAAGCAAAATAAAAATATTGTTTAAAATACTTAATTTAAAAGTCTATGGAGTGCAGGTTTAAGAGCTGACATCCATCTACTGGGTCTGAGTAAATCACTCAGTTGCCTAATACCCCAGGTCATGATATAGACCATGATACTAATTACCAATCTATGTTGATTCACCACAGTGGTTACCTATGGGTCTGTTCTCTATGAATTCTCAAAAAGGCTTTATTAAATGCTCTGAATGAGGTCATATCCCTAAACACCTGTAGAGTTCCTGAAGTTGAATGGGGCAAGACTCTATTACTTAACAATACAATAAAAAATGTTACAATTTGGGGGAAAGTTGAATTTGAGAGATTACTGCAAATACTATTAATATTTGGCATTCTCTCACAAAGAAGACTTGAGTCCTGCACACCTTGTTTCTGCAAAAGGGGATAGAGGAACTGTAATAAAAAAAAAAATCAGAAAAGGATCCAAGAAAGTATCTTTTGGATATGTAAGTGTGTGAGTGTGAGCGTGTGTGTGTGTGTGTGTTTACAGCCTATTATTTTATGTTAAATGCTTGTCCTTTAATCTCCACAAGTGAAATTTGAATACTTGTTATTTTGTACATGTTTTAACAAAGTTCTTAGTCTATCAAATAGGGACCTGCAAGTGATGAGCCTTCTACATGTAGAAACAAATACAAAGCAACCACTTTACAATACATAGGTCAATGTCTTGATTTCTCTTTGTTATTCTAGAGACTCAGTGGGGGGAGATGGTGGGGAGGCTACTATGCTTTGAGGGAGAATGGGATAAATAATAGGTTCTATTAATATATATGAAAAAGTAAAAAATTAGGAGCTAGGGTGATAATGAGGACCTGAGTTTGATCCCCAGTCCCTATATAAAAACCAGGTGTGGTGGCATATGTGTATCAACCTAGCACCGGGCAGGTGGAGACAGGAGGATACCTGGGGATAGCTGAGCAACAAGATACAAACCAGTGATAGATCCTATCTCAGGAAACAAGGTGTCACTCCTGAGGAACAAGTACTCATACCACACACACATGCACACACAAACATATACACCAAGTATAAAGTCACACCAAATGTTCTAAGACTTCTGTTTCTCTGTAGATTCTACTTGACTACATAGACTCAAATCCTGACTCTGCCATTCTGTGATTGTGAAAGTAACTTGGGTCACTTTGCTTCAGCTTCCTGCAACGTAAGACAGGATGATGCCAGAGCCTGTCCTGCATAGGTTTTACGTTAAATGAGAGATTTCATGGAGGTCATGGAGTGCCTGGTTCATAATAAACATAAGTGCAATTGTTGTTCCTTTGTCCTTCTTGTACATGCATCTGCACAAAATTTTATGTGAAAGGTTCAATATTGAAATAAAATATTATTATTGGTTAGTAAGCCTTTCTGCTTTGGGTCTATGTAGCACTGGCTGGCCTGGATCTTGCTACATAGACCAGGCTGGCCTCAAACTCACAGAGATTCACCTGCCTCTGCCTATAGAGTGTGTACCACCACACCAGGCATCTTTCTGCTTCCTAAGCTTTTTCGTATATTTGCCCTTTTCCCTCCCTCCATTCAAAATTTTACTCTATTCTTTTTCAATTAATGATTTAAATTTTGTCATGCTAATAATATTTTTTTCTATAACTTTCTCTTATTTGCTTTTCTTTTTTGTCTGTTTGCTTGTTTTCTAAGCTATATCAACCTTTTTATTCACTTGCAGTCTTTTCTAAGAAATTAATTTAGAAATTGGGGCAGGAGAGATGGCTCAGGGATTAAACACACTTGCTGCTCTTGCAGAGGGCCTGGGTTTGATTCCTAGTACCTATCAAACTGGCTCACCACATCCAACTGCAGTTCTAGGGGATCCAAAGTCCCCTTCTAGCCTCAGTGGACACACTACGCATGCATACATACACCCAGGGAATCACTTAATACACATAAAATAAAAATAAAATCTTTTTTAAGATTAAAAATATTAGAGAACTTAGTTATCCACAGTGATTTCACTAGAACTTACTTCCAGAAAAGCCAACACCGTTCTACTTGGTGCGTGTGCATGTGTAGAGGCGAGGACATCCATAGACGTTCCTCAGACACCTTTTTGGAGACAGTTTTTCGCCAGCCTGGAGTTTGCCAATTTGGCTGGGATGGCGAGCCAGCAAGCTCCAGGGATCCACATATTTCAACATCCCCAGTGCTGGGATTACAGGCCAGCTCCCCCATTCCCAGGTGTTTTGTTTTAGTGCTTGGTTTTGTTTTGCACTGGTTGATGGATCAGTCGTGTCCTCAAGCACTTTACTGAGGTTATTTTCCCACCACTACTATGCTACTTTCTCTACAAATATCATAATTCTCTGTGTAAAACCATACAGTGTGTATCTCTTCAGGTAAAAACATGCAGCCTTTCCTTGTTCCTGAAAAATCTAGAAAAAGCATTCAGCTTTCAATTTTTTAAATAAATGGTTTTTATGTGAAGGTAATTTTCCTCCACTCTTAATTTATTGTGTTTTCTAAATCATAAAAGGCTGTTAAATTTGTCAAATGTGTTTTCTGCATCAATTGGGATAATTGAGCACTTTTCTCTCCTTGTTAATGTGGTATATTATTTTGTGTAGTATTTGACCATCCTTGCACATCGAGAATAAATCCTTCTATCAGCCGTTCAGTTGTTTATTAATTTGACTCGAGCACTTAATTCTTCTGCATTAATATGTACAAGGATGCTGGTCTGTCATTTTCTTATAGAGTGAGTCTGTCACTGGAATTAGTTTACATAATGGAGATCTCACAGAATAAAATATAAAGTAATTCTTTGGGATCAATGTTTTGGAAAACTTTGAGTAGCGTTAATTCGTTATTTGTAGAACTCACATGACACTATCCAGTTTTGGGTTTCTGTTTGGTGAGAGCTGTGACCGTGAGTCCACTTCTTTACACACAGATATCCTCATTGTTCTCTACTTTTTCCTTAGTCAGTCTTGTGTTTTTCCTAGGAAACTGTCCATTTCTGCCAGGCCACTTGATGTGTTGGTATAAACTTGTTCACAATACTCTCCGATAATATTTCTGTAAGGTAGGTAGCAATGCCCTTTTTTCATTTATGATTTCTGTTACTTAGGCCTTACCTCTTCTCTCTGAGTCAATCTAGCTAACCGTCTGTCAATTTTTTCAACATTTTCAAAGACACAATTTATGTTTCTTTAAAAAAAAATACTATTCTTTATTTCTTTTCTAAACTGTTACTTTTTGTTTTTTTGCTTACGCTGGAATTAATTTGTTCTTTTTTTTTTTGTCTCAGAAGTAAGATAGATTTCAAACTTTCTTGGTAAGGATTTATAGCTATAAATTTCCCTCTTATTTCTACTTTCATTGTATCTCATAAGGTTTAGAATGGCATTTTCATTTCTTTCAAAGATATTTCAAATTTCCTCTACCATTTCCATTTTGACCTGTTAGGAGTTTTGATGAGTGAGTTGTTTTATTTCCATATATTTGTGAATATTTGAGATTTTCCTTCTGTTGCTGACTTCTAGTGTCAATCTACTGCAATAAAATACTAAGTAACTAAAGTGTTTTAAATGTATTAAGGCTTTTTTGGAGATTAATATATGGGCCATTCCAGAGAATGTTCCATGTGTACTTGAAGTAAACACATTTGTTGATGCATTGTTGGAGGACGTGTTTGGTTATGACTGATTTGTCTTCAGTGTTGCTCAAGGCCTCTCTTATACATCTGCTGTAACTTGTATATCCACGACTAAGTAGGGCAGTCTCCCACTACTGCTGCAAAGCTATCTGCTTTCCCTTTAATTCTGTCAGTTTGCTTCACAAGTGTTTGGTCTCCGATATTTAGTATATTATTGTTTGTAACTGTTATAACTTGTTTGTACACTGACTTTTAAAAATCACTGCAAATGTCTCTTTTATTCTTCTAGCAGGTTTTTACTTAAGAATCTATTTTGTCTTCTATTAACACAATACTTCTGCTCTTTTTTTGGTTAATATTTTCATGAAACATCTTTTTCCAACCTTTTATTTCCAATTTACACATACCCTTAAATCTACACGGAGATTTTTATAAATACCATGTGGTCAGACATTCCTTTTTAATCTGTTCTGAGATGGTATCTTTTGATCTGGGAATTTAATCAATGTTCAAATAAGAAAACAAAGGAAGTCTTGCTTTTGTTTGTTTATTTGTTGAGATAGGGTCTCTCCCTAGCTGTTCTGGAATTTACTATGTAGACCAGGCTAGCCTTGAACTCCGAGAAATCTGCTTGCCTCAGCCTCTGGATTGCTGGGATTAAAGGCTTACACCACTATGCTCAGCTGTTTTTGCTGTTTTTAACTATTTCGTCAAACTTCCTCTTTTACTGATTTTTCTTTGTGTTTTAAGTAGATCTCTTTTCTAATGACACCTTATGATTCCTTTCCTCTCTGTTGTTTCTACATATACAAAGTACACACACACATATATATATGTTACAAATTACATCTTTATATATTCCAAATTCACAGACAGATTCATAAACATTTTATGGATTTTCCTTTTGAATACTGTTGAAAACAAAAAGTTACAATTCTATTGATATTTATACTTATCTGTGTATTTGCCTCTACTGGTGAACTCTGTTTTCATAATATTTTGAGTTACTGTCTGCTGTCTTTTCATTCCAACTTGAAGTTTTCCCTCCAGGATTTTTTGTAGGGAGCATTAGCGATAAAAGACTTGTTCAGCTTTTGACTGTATGAAAATGATCTAAGTTTTTTATTTTTTGAGTGATTATCTTGTCCAATAGTAAATTCTAGACTCGTATTTTTCCTTTTTGTTGTTTCTCAGCTGACAGGTTGCTTTATTTTTATTCACTTGTACATTTATTTAGTTTTGTTGCTTTCTGCTCTGCCAGGTTAGTGCTGAGATAACTACTGAAATGCCTTTTGAAGACTAGTTCCACATGACGTGCAGTTTTCTCCTGCTGCTTCTGGGACTTTGTTTTTTTATCTGCTGACAGTCTGAAAATGTCTTGGTGTGAGTCTCTTTGGTTTTACCTCATGTAGAGGAATAGCCCCATGTGAAAGCTAGTGTTGAATCTACACCTACAATCTCATCTTGGGCTTTTTTTCTTTATGTTTTTCTTTAAACTCAAGAAGCTTTTCAATTATTTCTGCTTTTTTTTTCCCTTCTGCTAAGAATTCCATAATGTGCAAAGTAGTTTATTTGGTGAGAAGGAGGAAAAGAGGGAAAAAAAAGAACAGTAAAGGAAAATATTTCTTGTCATAATTTTAATTTCTGTTGATATACTCATTTTGTCCACCAGTATTTTTCTAATATTCTTTAGTTCTTCTCTATGTCTTCTTTCAGTTTTTAGAGAACTTAAGATGGTTATTTAGGTCCATCTTTTATGTCCACTGTCTGTCTTTAAGGACAATTTCTGGAGATTGGTTTGCTGTTACTCTGAATAGACCGTATTTTCCTGTTATAACTTCAAAACAACATAGAACACTCCCAGTATTTTTACTTTCAAACATTTGTATAGTATTTTTTTTTAAAAAAATGACCATAGCGGCTGGGACGTAGCTTAGTGGTAGAGCACTTGCCTGGCACGAGTAAGTCCTGTAATGCCAAGAACTGGGGAAAAAAACAATAATACATTTTAGTAGAAATCACAATGCAGGTCTCTTGACAAAAGAAAAACAAAAAGCCTTCTGTTGAAAATTTGTCATTTGAAAAAACAGCTATTTCTCTCAATCCATGCAGACTAATGTGGAAGGTGTATTCATATGTGTTTATGCATCCAAGTATGTGTTTAAAATGTCCCCCACCATTTTACAGCAGTTTCTTCCTAACAGTCTATGTAGGTTGTTTTCCATCTAATGTTTTACCATGAGTGTCCAATGTTAGGTCCCACAGTCGTTTGCATGTACTATAGGACTCACCACTGTCTTCCACAGCTTCTGTAGGCCTTATACCAATCCTTCAGGAAGCCCAAACAGGTTGTAAGGATACAAAGGAGTTGTGCACTGTCCTTTCCAGCCTCATGGAGGGACCAATAACCTGCCTTTCTCTTTGTTGCACTGGTCTATGTGTGTGGGAGGGAAAAGGTGAGAGTTGGCAAAGATGAGTAAAAAAAGATTACAAAATTTCTAATGTAACCTTTGTTGGGAGTTCACCTGGTTGCTTGAGACCTTTGGATCTTTGTAGATCTTACTAACAACAGAGAGAACAAGCACTTGTGCCATCTGTGTTCACAAACTCCTAACAACATTTTCATGTGGATAAATTGCAGTAGCTGGATGTTTCTTTTGTTATTTTCTAGACACACACACACACACACACACACACACAAACACCGTATCCACAGAACATGTCTTTATGATTTCAATTATAATGCATGG
>JAMJFZ010002165.1:0-140698 GCA_026225945.1 Cricetomys ansorgei
AGAGGAGTCTCCCTCTAGAACTCTAAGCCAGGAGCAGTGACCCTTAGATAGGTGCCCCCATTGTAAATTTATAAGAATCCAGATGTTCAGCTCTAATTCCGTACTGCCCTCCTTGCAAAGGACAGCCCTGTACCCATCACCAGCTCTGAGAGGTGTCACCTAACTCTCCCCATCACTCTGGTGCCTTGGAACCTCGGGCACAAGGTTTTCAAGGTCCTTCTAGAGTGAAGTATGTTTCACAAAGCGAACCTCTGTTGTCCCCAGCAAGGGACCCATGCAATGGTCCATGACTATAGTCTTCTTGGCTCTGAGGAAGGTCCAGAGTCTGAACCCCAGGACCTGCCTCCACCCAGATACAAGTTGCTCAGGGCTATGTGAGCAACAGCAGTGGCAGCTCATTTCCTGAGTCTGCTGCAAGCTGGGTGGCTTCCTTTTCGTTCAGCTGTATGTAAATGTTGAGAGTAGATGTATTGAGTCATTACCCTTCCTCTCCTGACCTTGTCTCTCTGAGATCGTTACCTCATGACCCCAAAATGGTGGAGGCAGCTCCTGACATCAGCATCATGTCCTCATTGTAAGAAGGAGATGAGGTAAAAGCAAAGAACAGAACTTCCAGTCAGCTGAATCTGTCCTTCTTTATCAAGAAAGAATATGGCTCCTGGAAGCCTCACTTAGCAGACTTCTGCCTATGAATCATTGGTCAGAGCCATGATCATCTGACCACTCTAGGCCAATTTACTCCTTGCTTTCTTAAGAGAAAATATTATCTTAGGAGAAAACAGGACTGACTTAGCTTGGGCTTTCTCCATCTTGGCACTATTAATATTTAAACAAGAAAATTCTTGACTGTGGGGACCACACTGCAGGGTGTGGAGCACCGTCTGACCTCTCACCTCTGGATGCTGGCAGCACCCTCTCTGGCTGCGACAGTGATGATGTCTTATCTCCTGGGGACAGGAGAGAGGTCACAGCCAGCTGGAAACCTACTTAGTCCCTACAACTGAAGGAATGCCGAGCTGCTGCTTACATAACCTGTGGTTATGCTAGCAGGAAGAGGAGGCTGGGGAAAGACATGGACTGTCAGCTGGCTTGTTCAACAGAGGGATATGAGGCAGCTTTGATCTGCAGCAGGTAAGCCACCCTTTCTTTAGGTTTTCTCTGCCAGGGTCAGTCCCGTGCCTTTAGAAGTCACTTTTCATACGTTGTTCAGGTGCATAGCTGTATTGGCGGGAAAGCTGGCCTGATCTAAGTTATCTCACCATGATCAGAAACCAGAAAGCTCAATATATTCACCAATGCATTCATTATGTTTGGCTGAATAACACTGAATTCATTCATTGGGTCAATTACCCTAACATCCTATAATGAAGTATTGGGGTCTACATCTTCTAATCCTGGCATCTATGAATGAATAGAACGCATTCTATCCCCTTCAGATGAGCAAGTGACTGCATAATGACACATGGCATTTATTTTTGCTCTGAGGAGGAACACGTAGGAAGTAAGAGTCCCATCTAGCGCTCCATCCTGACCTTGGCTCCTTCTGGAACTCCTTTGGCAGGCTGGCCCCAGGCATGGCTGATTTTTCCTGTCTTTTGTGACTTGGGACCTCTTCCAGCATTTGAGACCATTGGCTCCAGGTTCTCTCCTCTTTGTTCATGGCCAAGAAGGGCCTCTGGCTTGAGCATCCATGAGCTAAAAGGTTGATTTTCCTTTCCTTAGCCCTTAAGAGATGGGACTAACTGTGAGGAACCACAGTAAGGCCCCAGCCTCCCTAGTAAGGAGGGGAATTTAGAGACAGTGAAATGAGGAAGCAAGCCTTGTGGCTCTGCTTTCCAAGTGGAACCAACAATATTAAAGAGACAGGAACAGTATCTATAGGAGCAAAGCCCCAAGGAGGTTGGGAGTGCTAATGCCCTCCCTGGGCCTCAGTCATGCATCCTGGCCATGGAAGCCAGCTGGGTCATCTCCAGAGACTTTATAGTTAGAACCAGTTCATAAACAGGATGAGGAGAATCCTCTGTCTCTCTGGCAGTGAAGCTGATACGGGGGCCTTGTGGTGGAGCATGATGTTGGTTCTCTCTCCTCAGTTGAAAAGCCATGAAGATGCCCCAAATAACACAGCCAAGAGGCAGGAAGAGTCCAGCCACTGTAAAGCTCCCAGCTCCAGGGTCCCCCTCCTCCTCTGTGACTAGCTACTCAAGACTATCAGCTTCCTCTTGACTGTGACACATCTGATTTGGGTTCCATCACTCTCAAACATCTAAAAGCCTCTGTCCTTTACTTGGCAGTCTATAATACACTCAATGCTGCTGTCCTCAAACTGTTTCTGGAAATGTCCCATTTCCCCACTAAGAAAACGGCATCCTTGACTACTGTAGCTTGAGCTTCTTACCCCATCATACCCCAGTGAACACAGAAGGCACTTCAGATGTATCTGTCGATGGGCCAGGGTGAGGACTAGGGAGATGCAGGGACAGAGGGGGACTCTTGTTTAAATCTCTCCTGGTTCTGAACTTGAAGCTAGCTGTCCAGACCAAGAGACCTGGCTATTTGATCTGGGAGCTGGTCCACATGGTGTAATTCATTTTAAACCTTGGTCGCCTTTCTTGAAGTGTATGAACTTGGAGTCCCAGCTTCACTGTTTCTGTTCCTGGGTGTTACTGCCCCCTCCTCCCTGCTTACTCCAGGTCAACACATGAGAGAATATTATTCACCGTGACCGAGTCTGCCCGGTCAGTAAATTAAAACATTTGCCCTAAAAGGTGCCCGAATTGCCCCTACAGCCAAGCGATTTGTCAGAAGAGAGACCTTCCTTCATCAGAGTGGTCAAGTTGTTTGATAAGAGTACGCCAAGTCCCACCCCCTTCCAAGTCAAAGCCATTGCCACTCAAGTCCCTGCTCTCAACCCGGCTGTCAGAGCCTCGGGGTCATAGGTGGACAGCTGGTCCGCAGGCAGCTGCAGAGAGAGATGGAGACTCATGCCCACTGGTTAGATCTCCATTGTCTCTACACTTCAATATTGTATACCTTATTCGAAGGTCTTCTATACACTGAGGTTAATGTTGCTTGGCTCCCTGCTGGGCCCCGTGAAAGGAACAGACACGCAGGTATCTGTAAACATATCATTTATGCGCTGCTATTGAACCTCACAAGTAGATGGAATGCTGGAAGAACTTAGTTTGGCTTCTGAGCACAAACCGAAGGTGTGTCTCTCTGAAGAAATGAAGTCAGCCGATGGAACGCCCTAGACGTGCATTCCTGCACATATGGAGATGCCCAGCAGTCCCAGGAGCCCAACCTTGGCACAGGCTCCAGTGCTCACCTCTTCTAGAAATGGGGAAAATGTAAAGAAATAGCATTACAAATGTGTTTCAATGCATCAAAGCAATATTTTCATGGGGTTCTGATGGGGGGGCTTGTAATTTCACAGCACCCAAGATTTAGCCATAGCTATTTGACAAATAACAATAATTTATTATTAATAATAACATCATTAAAATGATATCACCATTAATAACACAGTAACTTATTATTAATAATAACAATAATATTAGTAATAACAATATTATTATTATTAATACTACTGGTAGTGTTAACTTATATAAGACAGACAGTTCTAGGAACGCTGGCTGGGGACCTTGGGGGATGCGGTGGGGCTCTGTGCGGACCCGGCAAGCCCTTCTACTTCTCTAAGCACTGATTGATGAGTGCTGACTTTCCTGGCAAACCGCAGCAAGCGCTAACACCTTCTCCCTCCGCCTCCCGCTACTCTGACGGATGTTTTCTGTTGAATTCATTGTTCTGGCCACCTTGCCAGAGTCAGTGCAAAATTCAGCAATGGTCACGGTGCTGTGACACCTGGCTGCCAGCCCTGCCTGTCCACAGCTCTGCCTTCTCTTCCCTGGTCGCTCTGGCAGATCCTGGCGGGAGTCCTCACCACCTCTAGAGGGTACTGTCTGAAGAGATGCTCTGGAAGTGTTTTTCTACATCGGAGTGCTTACATGTGAAAAAAGAGGATCCGCGGGCTTTCCCTGATGCCCAGGACCCTTTCTGACCCCATTCGTCAGCTCCACACATCCTGTCCCCTGCACTGAGCCCTGTGGAGGCAGAGCTTTGCTCATGCCTGTTCTCCAAACGTCTCTAACGCATGGCATGTAGCCGCTCCCAGAACCTGTTCGGCTTCGTTGGTACTCACTTGGCTTTGTGACCACCTCCCCCTCATACAAGGGGATGTGTTTGCACAGATGCTCAATAGGCGACCCAAACAGAAACCAATCCACGTTCATGATCAAAGACTTGAGAGGGTTGTACTTGACCCAGGTGTACTCTCTGGAGTCCATGGTGGTCATCATCTAGATGGCACAACAGAGAAGAACAGTGTTGAAGAAACTGGGAAGCTTGGTGACATTACCTTAAATCATGACTAGCTTTCTCTTTCCAGTGGTTAAATAGAGGACATCCAGGGATTTGAAGCCATGGTCTGACTACGGTCTCTCTGACTACTCTGTCTGGAGGAAAAGCTCATCTTTCCCACAGTATTTTACTGCAATGAAACCCACAGAAGGTATATCTCCTGATAAAAGGGGCACAGACGAGACAGTGTAGACGGAGCCTAGGCCAGGTGTCCAGCCCCGAGCAGAGTGTGGTGGCTCTCACTCGTTGGTATTATTTGTCTGCATCTGTGTATCATTGAATACTATAAATTTACTCTTTTTTAACCAAACACTGTATCTTGCTTAGATCTCACCTTCAAGAAGAAAGGTTCACTAGCTCCCTCTCCAATGATGGTTCATTTTAGTTCTTATAAGTTCATGTATTCAGAGCTCTATGGTGAAAACTGAGCTGGGATGAACTTCCACTCCACCCTCCCCCACATGAGAAAACACAGTAGGAAGTTGAGCATCATTTGCCTGGAAATATATATTGTAATACACACACACACACACACACACACACACACACACAGACAGAGAGAGAGAGAGAGAGAGAGAGAGAGAGAGAATATACTATCTCATTCTCATCTCTCTGCGGGCAGCAGAATGGACTGGCTCAGGAGCAGAGCTTTCAAGGGACCCCAGTGACCTGCTTCTCGTAGATGAGCCGTTGGAGTTTGTCCAGAGCCGGGATGGCTTTGTGGTCCATCTTGAGGATGTAACAGGCTCTTCGGGAGAACACCCGGGATGCAATGTAACCCTGAGGAAGCAGAGCACGGTTACTGAGCCTGCGGTTCCCAGGTTCTGACTTGGTGAGGTTGACTTCGAGTCTCAGAAGAAAGGATTTGAGTATCCGCTATGAGTTAATGTCGTGGTCTATCAATCTGAAATTCTGCCCACTCATCTTTGATAAGGAGTTTTGTTTCTCCACTTGTCATCTGCACCCCTGTGAAAGTTGGCACATGCTCTTTGTGTTCTGGAATCGAGGTCTACGGCAATGTAGGGTTTAAAGATTGAGAAGGAATAGTCCCCTGCCCCTTTCCATTGACTTTTATCCACCCTGTTCCTCAGTTTTGGCTAACTCCAATATCCCTTAGAACTGCCTCACTCAAAATCATGATTCCTCACACGGCCATTTAAATTCAAATCCAATGAAACTTGAAACGTATTCATGACACACTTTGAGTACATAGCAGCCACTATGGGTGGGGCTTCCCTCTTAGAAAATTCAAACATAGAACATCTCTGCCGGGCTTGAACTTCTCTTAGGCCACACTGTTCTAGAAGTCTCCTAGGCCTGCCCACATCCATCCGCCCTCACTCCACATGCTTTACTTGTCCTCCCTCCTTTCCCTCTTCTCCATCTTCTCTCTACCTCACGCTGCACCCACTTCACTGGGGGTGGGGTGGACTGAGCCAGCCGCGTTAGAAGAGCAAAACTTTCAAAAAATTTTAGTACCTAAAATTTAACAATGGATCCAGGTACTGAGGCTGACGGCAGAGGAAGGGACTTAAAGTCTCCACGACTCAATTTTTTTCAAAGTCACTTTTGTGATCTCCATGAACTCTATTTAAAGACGATTACAGCAGCACTTCCTGTCGGAGACTCCGAAGACTATATCTAAGCAGTGGCACAAAACTCCCAGCACCACCAGGGAGAGTGCTTACAGGGCCTTCGAGAGGGGAAAAAGAGGAAACCAGCTTCAGAACCCAGTGGTGGTGTCTATGCTGGGTAGCTCAGGACAAGGTGGCCCATAATAAGTGTTGGAGGAAGAAATGATTAAATTAAATCCGATCAGTAAACGGATGGAGGACAATAAACTTTTGGAGCAAGCTTCTAAGGCTTATCAACACCCATAACCAGCACTGGGAGGCCTCATGGAGAGAGGTCATGTTGTCTGCTCTACATAAAGAACTCGGGTGTGTGCTTTGTTCACTTGTGGTTGCTCGTTTTCTGTATGTTTTATGTCAGAAGCTCTCATTTATTCATCCAACGGGCGTTTTCCAGTCTGTGCTCTGGGCATCACTCTTCCAGCCCATGTCTGGGCCGGCAGTGGGACAATAGCATCACTATTGACTAAATGCACGGCTTCCCTGAGAGACGGTTTCATTTACCTGATTGGTTAATTAAAGGTAAAGGAAGAAATGAGGAAAATTTTACAGATGTGTGATTTAAAGATAGATGTGTGATTTAAATATATGCTAAATGGCTGACCCTGCCTTTACAAAAATAATCTTATGTAAAGCTCCCCTTGCTGCTTACATGCTTGTAGTCAAATATGGTGGTGGAAGAGCATGACCCTGCGTGAACATTGATGGTGGCAGTGTTCTTCTGGTTGTCGATGGTCACTGTCTCCTGGATGATGCCACCATTGTTGTTTGGGGTGAAGATGTTAAAAACCTAGAATTAACAGCAAAGATAAATACGCTTTCCATAAACCGCGTGCATTTGAAAAGCAGCTATTTCACCAGGGTGAAACCTTCTGACTTCAATGAGCAGTTGGCTGGAAGCCCATGCAAGGCTGGTGCTGAGACAGAGCACAAAGCTTCTCTCGCTGCTTTATTATATTATGTACAAGAGAATTAAAGTAATGTCATTGCAAGGGAGGTGGGACTCGCCACTTCAGTGCGGTGGGGTGCACTGTGAAGGTATTGCAGGCAGAAATAAATAGCCACTTCATCTTTTCCATCCCTGAGATTCCAGCTCAAAGAAGGCACGTGGTCTGTGCGGTCCTTGGGATGGCCTGCTCTCGCACAGCTCTTGTCTTCTCCACAGACCGAAGAAGACAACCTACCTCATCTGCCTGAGATTGTATTCCAAAGATGGACAGCGCCACCAGAAATGCCACCTGAAAAACAGACAGTGTTCTCTGTGGAGTAATCACTCATGGGGGGCAGTAGGAGACAGTGGGCACCTACAGACATCAGCCAGACATCATAGGCAGCCAGCAGTCTTTAAGTAGAAAACACTGCTCACTTGGCAGGCACCTGTTGAGTTCTCCGTGACCACCATTCCTCGACAGTACATCATCTAGATGGCAGGAGAACCTTGGGCAGGTGAGCAGGGAAGGACTCATTTCCGAGGGGGAAACCTGGTGTGAGTCACACCGGCTTTGGATTAGTGGATAAGTAATGTCCTCTGATCTAAGAGAAAACTTCAGTTTTTTGAGAATGGGGGAAGGAACCATTTAAAAATGAATCCGTGAGTGTCATGGACACAGAGGGTTTATGAGAACAGCTATGGAAGGAGGCTACTAGGAACACAGTTGACCTTTGAAAGGAAGGCATCCATCTGCTGCCATAACCCATACCTCAGTGGTGTTAGGGACATGGCAGGGCCAAGGGTCATGAACCTACACAGAGGGAGCTCTGAAGCTGTGCTGAGGTTATTTCTAAGTCTGAACCGGCATGGCCAGCAGGTGTTGTCTTCTCTCTACTGATCACCACAGTGAACACCACAGCCAGCTTAAGAGACTGGCGGGAGGAAGATCTGTGGGAAGGGAAGACGCTTCCAAGAACTGCCAGTGGGGCTGTTCTTCTCTGCTCTCCACACCTTTCTCACACTTATCTCCTTGTGCCTTGGGTAGAGACTAGCAACCACCTATGTGCAGACACCCTGCAGCCCTCTTTACACAGGGCTCCTCCTCCCCACCTCAGGCCAGCCCTGGAGCCTGAGGTGCGCCTGCGTGCTCTAGTTGGGGGTGTCTATAATAGAAGTTTGGACAAGGGGATCGACTACCCGTCTCAGCAGATGCCTAGAGAGAGAGCAGGAAGCGCCCTCTGCCCCCAGATTCCTCCAACCACACCAAGGTGGATACATCTTGGTTCTAATTTTGTACTTTAGGCTTAGATCTCCTCCTGGAAAATCGAGAGGCCCCTGGGAGAGGACACTGCTCAGCTGACAATCTTTGTCTCCTTAGGGCTGACTTAGCATGCTGCCTTCTCTCTTAGTAGCTGAGCAAAAACAAGAGGCTGAGAGGGGGAAGAACTTCCAACCTGTACCTGAACACACATGGAATCTGGTATCAAACAGGGAAACGGAGTCATTAAAGGGGTTATTCTACTTTGATAAAGAATGCAGACAAGAGAACGCTCTGATTGCTTTAAGTTCCCCTAGTTATTCCTGTGCACAGGGCCCAAGAGAGAACACCACACCCTGAACCCCTCTGCCTCAGTCTCCTCGGCTTTACAACGAGGGCAACAGCACCTGCTGTACACGTTGGCACAACCAGCGGAAGTGATTGTCTGTGGGGAAAGCTTTGGCTCAGCATGTTTGGAGGGAGCTGCTATCGTTCTTTCTACAGACATTGTTCATTTCTAAAGTATTGCTTCTCTTTCAAATGGCAGATGCAGGTGCTGTCAAATGTCAAATGCCTAAACCCCTCACAAAGTGATGAGAAGGGGTTATTATTAAACGTCCTCCAAATAAAATCTCTACATATTTTTCCCTTTGTACATTTTGAGTAACCCTAAGAAACACAGACAATGAACACACAAATACTCAACTTAGTAGCCTACATTATTCTCTCCCCACAGTGTTTCTCTGAGACCCCTGAAATCCACAGCCCATTGGATACAAGCAGCAGCAAGGGCAGGAAGAACGTGAACGCATACTCACCAGGACTTTCATTTTGCCTGAAGAGAGGGAGCCGGGGCGACTGTGGATGCTCGTGCAGCGTCCAGCTTTTATAGTGGCTTTAAGATGTGGAAATCTCTTTTCCAAGTGAATATGTCAGAAACGATCGGGTCCATATCTCTGACACACCCCTGCAAACCCCCTTATCAAGACTGAGACCTAACCACATCCCAGGTATCAGTGAAGTTTGTTAATCAGTACTGAAAACTCCCCATTGGTCACTCTGCAAACACCTCTCGCTTATCTGCCCTGGGTTGTACAGATTGAGCTCCACCCTGTAACAGTAGCACAGGACACTTGCTCTTCACACATAGACACTGAAGGAACTTTCTAGCTCCTTCTCCCAAGTGTAAAATCCTTATGACTTCTGGGCCCACTCAGAGTCTCTACCACGACCCAGCTTGTTGAATTCGCCCGCCTCAGCATCAGACATGAAAATAGAGGTGAGGACAGAGGCTGGGAGCTTTGCCTCCACCGTGAACAGCCCCGCAGCTGCCTTTCTTTCCTTTAGAGTCAGTGGCAGTCTGCAGGGATTCACGAGGAACAAGACTTGGGAGTCTACCAAATGTGTGACCAAATGTGTCAGCTGGGCCTTGTCCAGGGCTCCACAAACACTGGATGACACATCTCCCCTTACCTTGAGAGAGTCTCAGATTTCAGAAAGATTGAGAGAAAAGCAGAGCTTAGTTTAAGCCATTTGAATGCCATAATTAGAAACTGCTAGTTAGCGCTGTGTAGGGAGATTTTGCTTTTAACACAGCTACAGACAGTGAAATATCGAGCATGGACCTAACATGAGCAAGCGCCATCTTAAAGAAGAGAGTTTTTAGAAGGGGCTCGGTGGTGCAGTGGATCTCTGCTGCCTTGGCTGCTTGGCCAGGATGAAGCAAAGGGCGTGTCTTTACTAAGTATTTCTGAGGTCACTGCATTGGGAAGACGACAGTTTTGTAGAACATCTGCCAATGCTCTCCCGCCCCTGGCTCCAGGGACACAGAGAAGCAAGAAGGCAAGGGCTCCAGACAGGATCACTGTTAGCTGTGCAGGTTATGTCTGCCTCGTTTTTTCCCCTCCCAGGGAGCTCCCAGTCCACAGACTGACGACAGCAGTATTAGCATTTATGGAACATGTTCCAGCACTTTCTAAACACATTGTGCATATTAACTCAACTGTCTTCCTCATTCTGCTCCCATTTCCCAGGTAGGAATGCCAAGGCGCAGGGAAGGTAAAGTAACTGCTCAGGACTACACAACTCCCAACGGCAGGAGCTGAAATTTGAGCCCTAGATAGTCCACTCTCTTAACCGTGAGCCCTGTCTGACCTGCTATGGGACAAGCAGGAGTTCTCACCTTGCTGAGGCAGGAACGTGTGCAGGGTTCTGAGACTAGACTGCTCCCAGCTCAAAGAGAGCCTCGGGGATTATGAGACTTGGTACAACTCAAGTGCAAACCTCCCCGGGGGGACGTGTTGATAAACATTGCTAAGAATGATCCCCGCCTGAGCCTCCCACTTTCAGCGGGCGTAGGATCACAGACACAGAGGGGCCTGTGCGGAGCAGGCCGTGCCTCTGATCGGCCGCAGAGCAGCAGGTCTGTGGAGCCGTGTGAGCATGTGGACCCCCAAGCTCTCATTTACAGAGCTGTTTCAATTCCCACAGGCATTGTTCTTTATAATCTTAGCTCTGAGTCTTGTTTAAAAACAAATGTTTCCAATGTCCTTAATGCATTTTCCTAACGCCCTTACTCTTGAATGTAGCATGAGGTTCCGAGACCATTTTCTTCCCCCATTTGGACATCTAGAAGTCCCAACATCTGCTAGTGAACAGTTAGCTGTTTCCCACTAACCTCTAAAGCCCTGCGGCTTCTGTGGAAGTACTCCCCTGCCTGCTGCCTCACTGCTCCCTTAGTTCATGTATTATCCAATGACAAGGACTCCCAGATCTACAGCGGGGTTCTGAAGCGCTGCGCATCAAATCTCCCAGCGTCGCTATTTCCGAACGTCCCTGCCTGCTCTGTGAGCTCCTTCAAGCACCTGCTCGCTTTCCTTTTCATCAATTTCTACCTTGGTTCTTAGAGAAAAACTGTTGTTCTTTGTCTGACATCTCGTGCTCAGTGTTGCATTGTATCTCTCTTGTTGCTTTAAATGGAAGCACTCAGGAGGCGGAGGCAGGAGGATCTCTGAGATCAACCTGGTCTACAGAGTGAGTTCCAGGACAGCCAGAGTTACAACAGAGAAACCCTGTCTGGAAAAACAGAAAGAAGAAGGGGAGAGAAAGAGAAAAAGAGAGAGGTAGAGAGAGAGGAAGGAAGAATTTACCACTAAGAACATTTTATTTGCATCATATAACTATTTTATCTTTAAAAAATATTTCTTAATTTCTGCTGTAATTTTTCTCTTTAACCTAGTTATTAAGGTATTTCTCAGTTTCTTCTATAAAGTCTTGTTTCTGTCTGTCTCTTTATCTCTGTCTGTCTCCCCGAGCTTCTGCAACTCTTCTGTGTTTACCAAGCACTTACTCTAGTGTACTATACCAAGTTCACAGTACCTAACGTGAAGGCAGCACATTCTCATCCCGGAAGTGGCTCTTTCACGTATAGAATTCCTCTTAGTAAGTTTTTCAGCTCACACATCTTGAGGTCATCCTTGACTCTTCTGCCATTTTTCCTCTGCAATGCCTCTTCTGTTGCCATCTCTCCTTCCCATCCATTCCTTGCCCTCACCACACACCCCACTGCAGTGGCTTAGAATGCCGGCACCAGCTCCTGTAATAAGTAACGCCGAAATCTCCGTGACTGGCAGAAAGCCCGTGTTTAGCGTTTGCGTGAAGTCTCGCACAAATGATGTATTTGGTGAGCAGTTCTTCTCGGATCAGTGACCTGGAGGTTTCAGTCCTCCTTCCGTGGCTTCCTGGTCCTCGGTGCGTGGACTTGGGATCATCTGGGCTCCGTTCAGGTGGCAGATGTATGGAGCAGGGGTACGAGGAAAGCACACCTGCTCTGGACTTCTTCACACTGGTGCAACCAACTGAGCACACGGCTCTTGGTAAATCGCAGTCGCCTGGCCCCGTCTGGATGTGAAGAAGTCTGTTGTCCACCTTCTCACCCTCAGCGCCGCTGTCAATCCAGGTTCTGAAAACATCACCTTGCCTACGTTTTTCTCTTTGTTCATTCAGACTTTAAAAAAAAAATCTCCAAGTATGTAGTAAAGTTGAGAACTCTGAGCTTGGCGTTTAATTAGCTCTATAGTCTTCTTCCAAAGGAACTTTGAAAGTGAGATGAGGGAAATTGTGCAGATCGCAACTGTACTCTAAAGATCAGGTGTTAAAGGCATGCTCTTCAGTCTGCCATGCTACGGAGGTCAAGGACAGAAGCGGGACATTTCTGAAACAGAATCCCTTACTAGTCTGACTTGTCCCAAATAGGCTAAGCTGTCTGACCACTGAGCCCCAGAGAATCCACCTGTCTTTGCACCCCCAGTGTCAGAACTACAAGCACACACCGCCGTGCCGGCCTCTTCATGAGGCCCCTGGGGTTTGACTCAGGCCAGCCTCGTCAAGACAGGCCCTGTGCCAGCTGAGCCGCTTCTCAGGCCTCAGATGCTTTGCAGTTGTTGAATGTGTGGATAAACTAAAGACTGCTGTGTAACAGGAAAGGAAAAGGAACAACACCGTGAAAGAATTCACCATGGCTCCCGACAATCTCAAATTAGGTTGGGGACCTTGAGAGATGGCTCAGCAGTTAAGAACGGCAATGGCTGTTCTTTCAGAGGACATAATTTGGGTTGGGGGTGCAGATTTCATAGGATTTCCAGCAACAGAGAAACTTGGCAGAATTACAAAAGGATCAGTCCTCCCGTAAGCTATAATAATCTTTAACACGTATGTGTGTAACAATTGGCCATATATAAGATAAAACAAAAACTACACACACACACACACACACACACACACACACACACACACACACACACACACGAAAAACCTAATAGAATTAGAATTTGGCTGTGCTTTCTCATCAGTTTTGCTATTAAACTAAACTAAAGAGAAACAGACAAACTTACTCTCATAGTTGGAGATTTCAATATTGCTCTTACTATCATAGATTGATCAAGTCAGCAGAGTTTGGTAGGTATATAACTAAACTACGCAGCACCATTGATAAATTGGTTGTGGTTGACACTCATGAAATACTTCATTCACCGACAACAGAACACTTGTTTCAAGTTCCTCTGTGGAAATATTTTTCCATGCAAGATACGGAACTCAGGGTTGTTTGCTTTCTACGTAAGTACTCTACCACTGAGCATAACACAGCCCCTGAGCACCTATAGAATGTTCGCTGAGGTGGACCACACTCTGGGCCACAGAACATACCCTAGAAACCACAAGAAGTACATTCTCAGACCACAGCAGAATTGTTAGAAGCTATCATAAAGAGAACTGGAGAACCCCAAATACTTGGGGTAATATCACAATGTACTTCTAAATAACACGTAGATGACAGAAGCATTAAGAGAAACTATAAAGAAATAAATTCAAAAGTCACTGTAAATATTTCTGTCGGGTAGAATGATATATATCAAATTTTCTCACCTTTTCTACAACTTTCTGTGACTTCATTTTTTGATCAGGAAAAAAAAAGTGTTCTATTGTTCTTTACAAGTGATATTTAAATTGTAGAATTGAAAAGTGAGCAACCATACTAAGGCAGGATGAGAAGAGTTAGAGTTTTGGGGTATCTGTATCTATTGTGATAGATTCATAGTTTAAAATCCATTAAAATAAATACAGACTGGGAGTCTGAACAGACCATCTCCTGTAACAAGCAAGGCTCCCAGTGGTGGGACTGGGACACCATCCCAGCCACAAAACCTTCGACCTATAACGCATCCTCCCTACAGAACCCACTGGGATAATGGAGGGGCAGAGCCTCATGCCAAAGGAGAGAACCCATGCCTGATTCTGCAGGGTAGGCCAGGAACTAGAGCCTGGACAGCCAGGAGACGATTTCTAATGATATACTGTTCTACTCATCAATTGGTACCTAGCCCAGTCTCCATCAGTGAGGCTTCAACCAGCAGCTGATGGGAACAGACACAGAGGTCCAGAACCAAACATCATGCAGAGCTCCAGAAAACTTGTAGAAGAGGGGGAGAAGGAATTTCAGGGACCAGAGGGGTCAGGGACATCAGGAGAACAAGCCCCACAGAGTCAATGAACCACTCTTGGGGTCCCTAATAGCCTGAAGCAGCAAAGAACCTGCAGGATCTCCTAGGTATGTCATGTGGTTGTCTGTCTTGGTGTTCTTGCAGAGACCCTGCAGGCTAACCTACAGGCTACAGTGCATGTGGGGGTTCTCTGATGCTTTTGCCTGCCCTTAGGACCCATTTCTTCCTGCTGTGTTGTGTAGTCCACCCTCGATGTAGGGACTAGTGCCTGGTCTTGTCCCATCCTGTTGTGCCCTGTTTGAGCAATAACCCTGGGAGGACTGCTTTCTCTATGGGGATGAGCGTTTGGGGTGGGGAGGAGAGGGAAGAATGGGAAGCTGGGAAGAATGGAGGGAGGGTAGGAGGGGTGTTAATATGTAGTACAGGAGAGAAGAAAAATAAAAAATACACTTTAAAAAGAAAAATAAATAAGTAAATAGAAACTGCAGATAAATCAGTGTGTTCGAGCCCTCATGATGATGGCTTGGGTTGGAGCCCAAAGCTTGTGCTGTGGGGTCTGTTTCTCTAGTGTGTTGGAACATCTCGCTGGCAACTTGACTCCGCCCCTCTGTTCCCAGCTGCTAGATGTCTAACTTGTAACTTTTTAAACCTCAGTTAGCTCATGGGGTTAGGGAGGAAATGAAAGGATAGGAAGGAAAGAGAAACCTTACAGGCCTTTTCTGGCTGTATTAATCTGCCTATGTCTGGAGAACTGAGCTAACTCTACCCCACTCTGGTTCAGCTTCTCCCAGTGTTCAGAACAGAGTGGCTCATGCATGGAGAAACTAAAGGCCAAAGACAGGATCCAGTGGCATCATTGAAGAGGGCAACAGAAGAAAAGAAGACAGGGTTGGTAGAAGGGTAGGAGCAGCAGCTGAAGGGAGGAGGCCTCAAAAGCCCAGGGAACAGCAGTTGAATGTAGGAGGATCGTGAGGGGGCAGAGAAGATACCACCGTATCGTATTGGAGATCCCAGGGCTGAGCTCCCCAAGGTAGCTTCTCCTCTTACCCTGATGTCAAACTGCAGTAGGCGGAGCTATGACGAGGGGACTCAGAAAGCATAATTATTTTCAAAGTTGTATGGGGGTGGGTAGGGTATCCATTTATGAGGAAGGTAGAGTTAAGGGACGGTTTTTCTGCTTGTTTTGTTTTCTTGCAGTTGGAGCTGTTTGACCACCCATCAATGGGAGCACGCCAACAGGAAGAAGTGGAAGTTTGCAAGAAAGGGAAGTTATTGGATGGAGAAGGTAAAGTCAAGAGAGGGAGATGCTAGTCTGGCAATGACATAGGAATACATTTGCCTGGGTGAGTTGTCACGGAGACTAGCTGAAGGAAGGCAGAGGGGAGGATGGGGAGGTGGCAGTTCAAGCCTGATGCCGACTGGATTAGGGGTAGGGAACAGACTTGGGGGCCCCACTAGTCGCAGAAAGGAAGAGAGGAGATCTGGGTTATAGACGAGGAAGGACAAGTTCTGCTGATGCTGTGGCAGGTCTTAAGTTTACTTTTTCTTTTCTATTTTAACCCTCATTCAAGAAGAGGGAGGGAAGTTTCTGGAAAATTATCTGGCCTGTTGCAGATATTGGGAAAGAGACTAATGCCATGAACCCATTTGTTTCTGATTATTGGATGAGGTAATCCTTTATTGGGCTCTCATCATGCAGCAGCAGGTTTAGGCTACAGACCAGCCAACAGGCAGTTGATGGGTACTGCAGACAGCATCTACGTGTGTGTTTCTCACTGGGGTAGATGTACTTTCTTATAGACTTCCCTTGATACTGACAGCCCCCTATGACATTTAAGGGTGAGCCAGTTATGAAAAGGCTAAGCCAGATTGCTCCTTTTAGGGAAATGCCCACGGTCATGAACTAAATAAAATGTTAATTTAGTAGGAGGAGCTGTAGCCCGTCAGATTGTGGGCATGGAGAGAAGGAAGGACACGTGGGGAGCACTGGGCTGAAGGAAAGCAGGTCAGGAAGAAAGCAGCTAGCGAAACATAAATCCTGAATTGCCTTGGCTCGCTGTGTGGGAAACTGTAGGCTCTTGGTCAGCAGAGTAGTTCTGACTCCATTTCTTTTTCTCTTACGATGGAGTGGACTAGTGAAAGGTCACGAAGTCGAGTCTGGGAGGATCACAAATGTGACATTCTAAGGAGGTTCCTATCAGCTGGCTCTGATATTACTCCAGGGAGCTGCTCAGGGCTCAGCCGCAGGTTTGACTGCTGGGGGAGCTTTAACCACACCAGCTTAGTGAGGCTACATGTCCCAAGAGCTCATGTCTCTACAGCTCACGTGAGCCCCAAGGCATGAAGGGAAAGCATGGGCTCCAGAGTTTTTATGAAAGGCTCATTACACTCTCAGCTGCCATGTGTCTCATATAAGTTTGAAGGCCTCTCAGGACCTCTTTTTGTTCTTCTGCTTCAGGGTATATCCTATGCACGTGCCTCACCTCTCATCAGGGCCTTCCCGTGGAGCCCAGTGCATGATGGGAGTACAGTATGCACTTTTTCTTCTCTTTCTCTTTGTGTGTATGTGCATACGTGTGCGTGTGTGTGTGTGTGTGTGTGTGTGCATATCTGTGCATGGAGGTCAGAGGTCAATGGTCAATATCAAGCGTCTTCCTCAATTGCTTTCTACCTTGTTTTGTGGGTCGAGGTCTCTTGTTCAGCCTGGAGCTCACTGATTGACTAAACTGACCAGCTAGCAAGGCCCAGACAGTCTCCTGCCTCTGCTTCTCTAGCGTTGGAGCCACGGAGGCCCGCATTGCCACTCCCGGCTTTCTGCGTGGATCCTGGGAGTCAAAGCGCAGGCGCTCGCGCTTGCGCATCAAGTGCTTCGCTTCATTTCCCCCCCCCCAAGTCCTCTCAGGTAGCTTTTACATCTCAGCCACGGGTCTTCTCTTTCTCTCAACCTGTGCCAATGCTTTAATCGCTATTTAGCACCACAGTTCCTCAGGCAAGGACGAGCTTGTGAGGTAAGTCTGAAGTGTCTCAGACCTACGCAGAACTGGTGTGTCTGACCTGACTCTACCTGCTCTAGAACACCGGCCCTGGAGGACCACCCTGGTCCCGTGACACTGAAGCAACACAGACTTTCCGGCAGACCTCAGTGTCGTGTGATGTGAGCACTGCCTGCTTACAGTTTTACATCTTCTGTAGCATATCGGCTTACACAGGGCTTTGCCCCATGAGAGCACGGTGAACCGTTCACTATTCAGTGGCTTCCAGTATGAGCACACAGTAGGCAGCCCAGAAGCCCACTGCAGAGCGCTGAGTGGGATGGGTTTCTTGGAGTAGATGACGGGAATTGCTTTTTGTTTAAATCTGGTGGAAACTGAAGGAAAAATGCCCCAGAATATGGGCCTCTCACTAAGCACTTTCAGGAACTGGAGATTTGGGGGTGGGGCGGGGTGGGGGGTAGGAGGAGATCATGGGTGAATAATTGTAAATGTCAAATGCCCTGAAGCTGTTCTGAGGATGGATTCATCCAGAAGTGAAGACAGAAATACAGATACGCACTAGCCGCAGGTGCTCCAGTGGCGCAGTTGGTTAGCGTGTAGTACTTATCCAGCAGAGATGCATGATCTAGTTGAGATGGAGGGAAGGGAACCGGCTCTGACCAGTCATCCTGCAGAAAACCGACTCCCTGTTCATGGAGAACTGCGGTCTTCTGCTAAGGAAGCCATGGAAGGCAGGGTGCTGTGGGTCACCCGGCTCTGGCTGTGGCTCTGGCTGTGGCTCCGCTAGCTCTGGCACTCTGGGTCTACCGGATGCTCACCTTTCCATGAGAGGCGCATTCCTCTAGGCCTGATAGCTGAGACTGAATGAAGACACTTTTTTCACACGTTCTTTCCCACATCATCATTGAACGACTGCAATATGAATGAGCAGGGAACAGTGACATTCGTGCTGTTGCTTCCGAACTGCCAAGAGGTACTTATAAACAACACCCTCATCGCCGTGGTGTCTGTTCTTCATTTGGGCATCTCGTGTTTTCTAGAAACCTCTTCTCAGAATCAAAAGTGCTTGGCCCGCTTTGACTGTTTTCACCATGACAGAAAACAAGGCTGTTGACCAACACTATCTTTTAAATGGACGATGAAATTACTTAGGAGACCTTTCTTTAGGCAGTCCCGACAAATTCTGTTTACAGCATTCACACACTCAAGGTAACAGCTAATTTGAGGCACCCTTCAAGGCTTGTCTCTGCAGGGACCCAGAAGGCTTGGCAACTGCAACTGGACAGGCTGGACTTACACGAGCAGCCGCCGCCACGCAGAGCCGTGAGTATTTGGAAGGGGATTGTCCCAAGAGAAGCAGCTCAGAGATGCCTTTAGAAAAAATGCCGTAATTTGGAAAGAATTTCTCTCCTGTACAAAAACAACTATGTAAGAAGTTTGGATCTTCTGGAATTGGAGGCTTTCTAGCAAGAATTATTCAAATGTCACTTTATACTTCCCGTTGCTGTTCTCTGGGTTCGTTGTTCCTGGCCAGAAGTACAAACAGAAGGAGCGGCAAGGTATGGACCAGCCCACAGCTCCAGGGCTATTGGCACTAGGGCTTGTGCTACAGTCTTAGCAACAAGAGGGTAAACAAAGGCACAGAAGTATAGCTCTTTCCCAGGGATGAAATGTGTTCAAGTGTTACATAACATCTAACTTGGGGTCATCATAGGATCCATCAGACTGATAACCAGCTTCCCAGAGAAGCAATCAAGGCAAGGAGAGAGACAGAATTTCTACGCGAGGGGCCAACCTGCACTCAATTGATACGTAACAGTTGTCATTTTGGCCAACAAGCCCTAAGTACCAGAAGATTAGCACAAGACAGCTACAGGCTTCAGGGTGTTAAAAACTGCGACCAGTCCGCACAGCAAGGTGAATCTTCAATATTTAAGGATGGAAATACGTCATGGTGGTAAACATTCCACTCAAAGAGAAGGAAAAATGCACGCCATCTGCCTGATGCTGTGTGAGATTCGAACTTCCCTCCATGTGTGAGCGTGTTGTACATGAAACGCATCTGGATTGTTCCAGACAAAGGGAGTTTTCGCTCAGCCTCACGTGGCAGGGTGTGGGCCGAAATGAAGCCATGGGTGTGTGCCGTGGATGATAAGTCATGATAGGCTCTTGCTTGGGGAAAAGCCCGTTGTTAACTTCCATGGGCAGGGCAGACTCTATTTACCCATGACCTGATTGCTCCACACTAACCCCGGGGTACTGGGGTGCCTCTATCGCTCGAGACTCCCCATTGTGTGGCCACAGCCAGCTCAAGGCAGCAGATCTCCAGATCACACCCCAAACCAGAAATAGGTGAATAGGATGTACACTGGAGTCTCTGGCTTGATCTCCTTCTGGCTACTCAAAGAATTTACAGGCACCTAGTAAGCACCATGTGTGTGTCCATCCGAGTCCCACAGAGGTGACAAAAATCATTGCCATCCCTTCGGGAAGATGCAAGCCACACAGATCATAGCTCAGTCTGAGAAAGAACAGGAGCCTTGCTCTTGCTGAGGAATTTAGGCCTTAAAGGGGACCAGAACTGAGGTGGGCCTTTGTGCTCACATGTGTATACACATGCATACACACACACACACACACACACACACACACACAGTGAGACCACTTGTTCTCCAAGACCTGGCCAAAGTAAAGCAACTCTACCATGTAGCAAACTACCATTTCTGTGTTCTGTGTGCCAACTGCAAGACAAACTACCTTTACCACAGCTGGACAGCGTTTTCTGAGATCACAGAATCCCCAGTGGGGCAAAGACAGGATACCCTTAAACACATAGCTTTTCCAGAGCCTGGCTTTGTCCATGGCTTGTGTTTCTGAGTCTACTGTCACCTCTAGTGCCCCAACATCAGGTAGTGGCAGGGTGAGCCCAGACTTATATTGATTCTGATGCAGACTTACAGCCTTATAAAATAGGAACGTGGTAGGAGAGGTGACTTCTGGAAATTGTGGTTGTGTGGTATCATCCACCACTCCATAAGTAATTCTTAATTAATGTTTTACTCATCGGGATGAACCAGTATGAGTTGTGAAGTTGCCAGTGGCATCCCAGCTGGGAGGTAGATGTCCATTGTACGTCTTCCTGGGTAGCCACACACTCACACCACACAGAGGCCACAGGAAGAACATCTCCAGGCTTCCTTCTCTTCTACCCACAGAAAGCTGAAGGCTTAGACAGGAAAAAGAAAGGCCTGGCTGGATCTGAGCCTCCTGCCTCTTGGTTCCATGCCAAGTAGCTCCCCAAGCAGGTTTTAATCCTAGATATATCCTGGGGGCAGACTTTCCCCAAGAAATGAATCCTTATAGAGGCTAACGTGTGCTTGGAAAATAATGAACAAAGACACATAGCAAGGTTCTGTTCCCATTTATGTTTAGGATGTCACAGTGGAGCACAGAATGTACACATAGACATGTTTTAGATCATTTGACACATGAATACAAATTGTTCTTATCCCAAAGAGAAGTCCTGAACAGTATCTTCTGTCCGTCTATCTACCGTCTATCAGTCCATCACCCATCATGAGCATCTACCACACCAGCATTTTACTGATCCACGTGTCACCTTGAGGCCTTAGTAAGGCATGACACACAAAACAAATGCTTGGAATTGAAAAGGTGCCCACCCCGCCAAAGGCCAAGTCTAAAAATAGGGCCGATGCTGCCTCTCTGACATCCGCAGCACTATGATGGTCTCTGAAGCAGAGGAAGAGCCCTCCACAGCTCCCTGCTCCAACCCCAGGCTTCTTGACCTTGTACAGTTACAGAATGAACTGAAATCCTTTGGGGATGAGTGAAAAGAGCAGCCATCTTCCAATACCACCTCCCTAATCTAGCCATCCCAGAGAGAGTTCTAGAAGAGACATTGGCAGTGAGCTGGGCTGCAGAACCACCAGAAGCAGGCAGAGCCGTGCAGCCCTTTCAGCTCCAGCCCATGCAGGAGAGGAAGGCTGTGTGCACCAGCTTCAGTTATAGAAGAGACGGGAAAGAACATTAAGTGTTAATTCACCTTCAAAACTATTTGGAGCATTTACTTGCTTTCCCAAGTGACAGTCTCTGCTTCCTCTCCAGGGAGAACTCTTCCCTTATTTTAATACAATGTTTGAAAATTGACTAGAGGCAAAAAAAGAAGGCAGTGTGCTTTGACAGCATCCAGAGAAGATTCGAGAAGTTTCCGTGCGGAAAATGAGGAAGATGTGGTAGAGACAGTGGTGTGGAGTTTGAAAGCCAAATGCATTTTTCCAACTGACAGTCTGGGAGAAGACGCGGGGTGTGAAGAGGCTGAGTGTCCACGGGGCACCGTGGGTGGTACAGCAGTGTTGGAACTCTGGCATGCCTGGAATGAGGTGCCAGGCGCCCAGGACGTGGGAGCTGGGGGAGCTGGAAACCCCTTTAGGACGTGGATGTCATTCCAATGAATTGAACTTTTTCTTGAGGACTGCCAGTGAAAGTTTCTAATCTCTGGAAAGTAATGTTTATTTATTTACTTTCCATGGTCTGGGGAGAGAACTGTGGGGGAAATGGAGGGCGTACATTGAAATGTCAGAGACCTGTGGTGAAGCTGGCTGGCTGGCTGGTCTTACAACTCTGGTAAAAATCCACCAAAGATAACCCTTGAGCAAGGCTGGCGTGAGAGACATGTGTGAGATGTGATGGGCTGTCACTGGATATGTAGATGGGAAGACGGTGCAGCCAGCAGCCCCAGGGCTCTGACCCAGTGGCTGGTATTACTACCGAGAACCCCGGGGATGAATGAACGGTGTGAGATGGCTCTGGTGCAAGCCACTCGTGACATGGGTGAGAAGCTGCACTGGCTTCCAGGCCATATAATTCCTCAGAGAAATGACTGGAGAGGTGCAAGGACCAGCTTTCTTGCTCGGAGATCCATTCCACAGCAAAGAACACCATCTCTCACCCACTGGTTTTGAGAATAGGCTTTTAATATGACTTGAGCATGCTCAGGGGTCTTCACAAAGGTGCAGAAGCACTGGAACAAACACACAGGAGAAATCTGGGAAAGGGGAAGAGAAGAAACTGCTCACACGTTCCTGTAGGAGCCAGTACCTAGACAGGCAAGTGTGCACAGAGATCTCATTGTGGTGGTGTTTGCTTTTAGGGATTAATCCTTTTCCTGCATCTGAGCAGTGGCAATGCATAAAATGCCCGCACCCACGGCTTCGATTGGAGCAGAACTTATCACAAATCACGTTGAGTTTACTGAGATACCTTCTGCAGGTGATGAGTCAGATCGCCTCCTGTCCAAGCGCCATGCTGATCAGGCAGCTGTTTCAAAAGGCTTCCGGGGACTGAGCGGCTGTGCAGATAGAGGAGAGGGAGAGAGATAAGCTGTGGACTCCACCTGAGCACACCTAGCTTGAGCAAAGTCGGTCAGGTACAAATACCGGGAGGCTGCGTGTCCGCAAGCACGCCTGCTCCTGCACTCCACCACACTGCCGACGACATGAGGTTCACAGTAAGTCAGATTTTCCTTTTAAACGCAGTACCATACAACTGGAAGCCATTAATAGTTGGGGGTGAGAGGGTCTGATTCTTATGGCACTATTATCCTACGGAAATATTTCTCTTTCCTTTTCATGGGATCATGGCATTTACAAGCACATTCACAGAGAAGAGCGATTGCCCTGGGAGAGTCTGACACAGACCGATTCTAATAGAATTGCCTTTTTCACTTCACCTGCTCCACGGTTCTACTCAGGACGCACAGTCTCTTGAGCTCCAGAAAGAGCCCCATCTTATCCTTGATTTCCCCCTTTACCAAGAGCCCCGAGCTTACTCTGGTCAGCCTGGAAGGTCACTGTTGTCAGTGATCATCTTCAACAATCTTGGCTGCTAAATGGTCCTCCAAGGAAGGAGCTTCCTCAGGTCCCACCCAGGCATTGATTCAAAATAGTGACTGAGGATGAAGCTGGTTTAGTTTTTCCTCTGAAGTCCTGGGATGCAGAGGGCGGCAGAAACCTATTTCAGCATCCTCCGTGGGCTCTGCTTCATGATAGCATCATAAATGTAGAGCGTGACCTAGAAATGTCCTCCCCAGAACAGGTTGGATAAAAGCCGGGAGAGCTCCAAGCACAGGTCAGAGGGTTGGATTTATCCTCTCGCTCTGTCAGGAGCAGGGGCGTGCCTTGGTCCGGGGCCCTGCTTATAGGAGATAACGCTGCACTCAGAAACTTCCTCCGCATCTGACTGTTGGGGAGTGGCAGAGGTCAGAGACAGGGTTTGTCTGTGTAGCCCTAGGTGTCTTGGAACTCACTCTGAAGGCCATGCTGGGTTCAAACTCAGAGATCCACCTGCATCTGCCTCCAGAGAGCTGGGATTAAAGGTGTGCGCCACCAGGCCACATCTGGCTTCTTAAGATGCAAATTATAATTCATTCTTAAACTGAAAATAAAATAATAGAAATGCTTAATCTAGTTTTTTTTTTTCTTTTTTTTTTTTTTTTTTTTTCCCCAAAAGAGGTTTCGTTCTGCTGGAGCGAAACATCCCAGATCAAAAAAGGAAACAGTTTTCAGACGTGATTTTCAGAGCTTTCCTTACACTGTGTATGCATTAGTTTTACATTTTATTCATCAGGTTTCATTTCAAAATTTCTAAAATGACATATTAATATGATTACAATGAATCAACAATTCTATATGATTTTTAAAAACTTCTGTAGTTAAAAAATACAAGTGGAGGAACACACGGATGGTTTGGCACATTGGTAAAATCAGTAGACATACCTGATGAGCTGGATGGAGGGAGAGGAGGCAGGAACCGTGTGGCTACGGGCCCTGTGGTCTCTGTTTCAGGTGGTCTTCGTCGGCCTGCTCGGGCTCCTCGCAGCTCCTGCTTTTGCTTATGTAAGTGTCATTTTCTGAAGTTTATTACCCAAAATGCACTTTAAAAAAAGTTAAAAACCAAACAAACAAAATGATCTCCCATCGCCCTTCGTTTCCTGCAAACTTTAGAATATCAACGTCAACGACGAGAACAACGTAGCTGGAAGTGGGCAGCAGTCAGTGAGCATCAACAACGCACACAATGTGGCCAATGTGGACAACAACAACGGCTGGGACTCCTGGAACTGCCTCTGGGATTACGAAAATGTAGGTAGCGGACGCACAGGTTCCCCTGGGCGAAGACACGGCATTCCACGAGCCATTGAAAAGATTCAAAGTGAAGTTTAACTGTACAGGAGCATCACAGTGACCAGTAAAAGCACCCACTGTGCAGGAGCATCACAGTGACCAGTAAAAGCACCCACTGTGCTCAACCAGTTTTACTTCTTCCACATAACTATTGCTAGTAACCGTCGCACGACACGTTAAGATTCGAATCTTACCAGTGAATGGTGAGAGTAAACCATACCAAAGGCAGATCAAGCTTCCTTTGGCTATTCCTTCCGAGAGCCTCAGAGGCGTAAAAGGCCCAATATTTCATCTTTAACTGAAAGAAACTGAATGAAACATGAATGTCAATATTAGTTGTAAGAGAAGGGAAAGCTAAGCAACATTTAGCTCTCTCCTGCAATGATGATTTTTGCATTTAAATTTGTTCCTTTAGAAAACAAACCCCACCTTCCCTGCCTGCTGAAAATGTTGAGGGTACAAGTAAGCAAACGTGAGACCGCTTTTAAAAGTTTATTCCAACAAAACACACGCACACCGCCTCCTATCCTAGAAGAGCGTGTGTTAGAGCCCTATCTCTGCCCTCTGAGAGCCTGCAGGCCCTCTATGCATGTTAACCACGGGCCCAGCTGCAGAACAGCTGGATGCAGCACACTCACCCCTGCTCTGCGTGATCTTGTAGTTCCATTTCCCTCAGCTTGTGGAACTGACTTGCGGCAAGCGGCGCTCCTGGGGAACCTGCACCTCACTGCCTTCTGTCCTCTTTGACAGAGTTTTGCCGCAACCAGACTGTTCGCCAAGAAATCCTGCATCGTACACAAAATGAACAAGGATGTCATGCCCTCCATTCAAGAACTCGACGCCCTGGTCAAGGAGCAAAAGGTAAAGGCAAGCCTTTTTATTTGGAGTGAGAGAAGGTCTTATAAGGAAGCCACACCCATTCCAGCATGTTTGTCTTGGTGGTATGTTAGGTGACTTCCTGAGTGGGCAGCTTCCACTGTATGAGAAGCTGTGGCTCCGCAGGGTGGAGCAGGACACCCGACTCCCTTGAGTGCCAGAGGCCCGAAGTTCTACTCACCTCAGTGCAAGTCCCCAGTGCTCCAAGGACACATGCCTGCAACAGTTAGAGTTATCAGTACTAGCATAAATAGAGAATATTAGTTAAGTGGATTTTCAGACAAAAACAAATCATTTAAAAAGACTAATACGTCCTATACAATGTTTGAGATGTTCTTAACACTAAAGAGGGTTTGTTGCTTGCTTGAAATTCAAATGTAACCAAGTGTCCTGTACCCTTTGCCAACCACAGCTGCAGTAGAGGGGAAGAGGGGTCCCTGGTTCCCATAGTCAGATTGCTATCTATAGCTGACAAGGGAGATAATGTAAGTAAGCTACGTTCTTGGCGGTTATTGCATAGCCCTACCCTAGAATCTAAGATAGCAGGTGTGCTTCAAATTTCAGAATAAATTTTACCCCAGCCTTCTGTTTTTATGAGCAACTAAGGTTTTAAATTTGTATAAATCCCTTGAGGCAGGTAAAATACCAAGACATTCAGAGTTAGAATTGTCTCTTCATTTGTTAGAAAGAGAATAAATGGCAGCCAAGACACGCCCCTGCCGCCCTCATGCTCCTTCAGATCGACAAACCCCTGGGCTCAGCACTCATTTTTCTTTTCTTCACATTCATCTTCAGGGAAAGGGTCTGAAGGTCAGCCTCCCAAGGACTTGATGTATTCCATCAACCCCACCAAAGTGGAGGACCTGAGTACATTCGGAGCCAAGATTGCTGGCATGTGCCGGGGCATCCCAACCTATATAGCCGAGGAGATCCCAGGTGTGTACCCCTGACACTGTACCCCGAGTCAGTGCTGGTGGAGCCATCAGAGTCTCTACGGCGTGCCCACAGATGGTACCATCTCCTGGGGTTGATGGTCAGAGCAAACGCTTGATTAGGGCTTACTCCACGCCACACAGTTTCTATGCTTCAAAACTGTCAGTTCATAAGTTCCTCACAGCAAGCTAAGTAGAATCCACAGGTTCTAGTATTAGCCTTACTTTATGGAAACTGAGATACAGAGAAAGTTCACAGAGCTCTGTCCGGGACAATCCACGCGTTTGGGTCCGGTTCTATGTCTTAAACTTTATAGAATACTGTCTTTCTTGGGTGGGTGGGATCTAGAGTGAACTCCAATGTGTTCAGAAGAAGACATGAAAAGCATGGGTGGGTAAATGGAAGGAAGGTGCCAGCAAAGTCTGGTGACTTTCTCCAGCTCCAATACTGAGTTTCTTGGCATTCAAAGAACAGTATCCAAAAGGTGTGAGCCGAAGGACCTAATACAGAGACTTTCCAGATCCCTGAAGTGAAGACGAAGTCAGAGAGGGACAGAGACAGAGACAGAGACAGAGAGAGACAGAGAGTGGCAGACAGAAACAGAGACAGAGAGACAGAGACAAAGAGACAGAGAGAAACAGACAAAGAGACAGAGAATAGAGAGGAGAGGGGGGAAAGGCAGTGAGAGAGGTATCTTGAAACTATTGCATACTTTGGAAATTATGTGACACTCCTCGCAGTCCCCAAAGCGTCCTAGGACAGCCACTGATCCTTTTCTTTTCATCAGGACCAAACCAGCCTTTCTACTCACAAAAGTGCTACACTACTAAGATACTCGGGATCCTGCGGCTGTCCTTCTGTGAGACCTCAGTGGAAACATACTAGAAGTCACTGTGGATTCGGCCATCAGAGAAGTACAGTGTGGGCTCTGACCATTGCTGCACCTAGTTATGAGAATGTTTCTGTGATTAGCTCCATCAAGGCTCAATAAACTCACCCAGCACCACATACAGTTGTCCTGACAGTCCTTGTGATTTCTACAGGAGAGCAGCGTGGCGTAAGTTAGGCCCACCTGTCAGCCTGTATTCACAACCTCAACCCTTCAGAGGCTCCAGGTACTACAAACGACAGCCAGGGGCTGGGCTCAGACTGCCACTGCTCTCTTGCAAAATGGCATTTCAGACCAGCAAGGACCAAGACGCACTTAAAGTGGCAGTAATGAGAAAAGGGGGGGGGGGGCGGATTCCTGCAGGGACCCTGTAATAACACACGAGGAGACTGGAAGTCAGAGACTAGAACCACACTCCTGCTGACACTGAGACCCCCAGACTGCCCCTCTCTCCCCAGAACTGCACATCCCACCTCCATGAACTCTGCTTCCATCTTTCATCTGAAGATGGTCCTCGCCTTTCTCGTAGGACAGGATAACTAAACCAAAAAGCCAGCTTCATCCTTCACATGTACATGTCTTCCCAGTTCAGGAAATATTGCCTAATGCTACAACCCACTTCCATAGTCCCTTGACCACATTTGCTTCAATAGTCCACAATCTCCATTCCCTGGCAGACCAAGAGGAAGATCACATGGTATCCGAGCACAAGGGTCTCCACTTAAGGAGAAAGGTCTGGAAGGAAATAGACTCCCAGCATGTCGTATCTTAACAGGAACCTGCACTTCATTTTAAAAGTTGCTCCCATATATTTTTGTTTAGTTCCTAGAAATCATTAGAGAATTATTACTCCATCCCTCTATCTTTACATGGACTATTTCTAGTTCTATCCTTCGTGCAAGCCTAACAAGACTAAGCAAAACATTGTTTCCCATTCAGAAAATGATCTACATCGGTCAGTGCTTAGTGGGAGAAACCCTAAATGAATGTCTTCATTGTGTTGAAATTTCATCACTTTTAGCAGATTAGTGTAATTTCTGAAATATTCTGAGGCCCCAGAGGCAAATGCCTGGCAAAGACCCACCAAAGGTCACAGTTGTAGGGGCTGGAGAGAGGGCCCTGTGGTTAAGAGCACTTGCTGCTCTTCCAGGAGACCCAGGCCCAATCCCCATATCCACACGGCAGCTCACAACTACCCACAACTCAGGTTCCAGGAGATCCAACACCTTCTTCGGCCTCTGCATGCACTATGGACACTGACGTTCACAAAGGTGAAACACCCACACACACGAAAAATGAGTAATTTTAATGCGGGAAAATACATCTAAAGTAAAAGTAAAGATATTCACTAATATCACAAATCACTAAAATAAGAAATAAATGCACAATGCTGTAGGACCAGAAAGAGCATTGTTTAGTTCTACTTAGTTAACATAGTTAGTTAGCCTAGTTTAGTTAGCCTAGTTAGCATGAGTTCAGGGTTTCTTCTCACACAAACTTATTCAGTAACTATTATTGAGAAAGCACGCATGGGTTTGGGAAGACAGAGCTCTGATCTGCACCAGCATCATAAACTAAGACTTAGATGAAAGCCATGTCCTTTATGCCTATTGTGAGAAGTGTCAAAGACCAGAGTTCTAGGACAAGCATATATATACATACATACATACAGGCAGGCAACACACACACACACACACACACACACACACACACACACACACACACACACACACACACCACATGATCTCATTAAGATCTAGGCTGCCCAGAGACTCTGAATCCTTTAGCTAACCACACAGGGAGGCCGAATCATGCCGTTCATGCTCCAGGAAAGCAAACAGTTCCCCCCTCTTCCCCGCTCCTCCTTTAATTCATTCCATGGAAATTGCTCAAGAAACAGTGAAATTCAGCCCAGACATCTCTCCAGCAATTTGCTAAGAATCTAGATAAGAAATACAGAGAAGGGAACTTCCCACAGAGAAACTCTTCCCTTCCTGGCCCCTCCCCACAGGGTCCATCTGAGTACTGTTGGAGCCTGGGCACAGCCGGCATACCCCATCTCCTAGTGTACCCACTGCAGACAGTATCAACTGATACATTAAGTAAAGCTGGAGTCAAAAACTGGATCTGAAGTAAATTAACTAACTGCTCAGGACCAGACTGTGTCACCTGCATCAGTCAACTATTACCCATCATGGGATCTCAGCAGCATTCAAGAGTAAGCATTTCCTCCTGGCTGTGGTCAGGAGCTGGTAGACTGGAGCCCAGGGTGAGGTGGGTGGGGTAGCTTCAAGCCACAAGCCAAGCTGACTCCATTCTGCTCCAAAAGTCTCATTCTGGGCTCTAGGTAGAAGAGGTGTCACACCCCAGAGAGGAAACCCTTCTTAGGGGAAGAACAGGGAGCCTGGTCAACCTTGTAATCACATTTCAAATTGCTATTTGCATCACATCTGCCATCCTGTGGGTCATCCTAAGCCACACGGTCAAGCTGAAGATGCAGGGAGGTGACTCTGCCCTTCTCAGGTTAGAGGCGCACAATGGTCTGGTCAGAGTGTTTTATCACTAGAACATATGGTGAGTGGAACTCATCTGAGTTTGTTCTCAGAATCTCACTAAAATCAAAGTCGGAGCATTAAAAGCAATAAAACTCACGAAAATAACTTGAGAGAAGAAGGTTTATTTGACTTACACTTCCAGGTCACAGGTCATCATCGAGGGAATTCAGGGCAGGAATTCAAGCAGAAACTTAAAGCAGAAACCATGAAGGAGCACTGCTTGCTGAACTGCTCAGGTTTGTGCTTTCTTACACAGCTCAGGACCACATGCCTAGAGAGTAGTGCTGCCCACAGTGGGCTGGACCTTCCTACACCATTAACAATCAAGACAGCCCCCCACAGACCCTCCCACAGACAGCCTGATGTAGACAATCCTTCAGCTGAGGATCTCTGTACAAGGTACTTCTGAGTTGTGGCGAGATGATATTTAAAACCAACCACCACGCCTCTGCCTCGTGCTGAATGTCAGTTTACTTCGGTGGTGGGGTGGGTTTTTCTCCCACGCCTCACTACATTCATAAACATTACCAAAGAACTTCCACTGGAGATCTTTCAGTGCTCTGCACCTGTGCTCCAATTGGCACACATGACTGTTTTCTCCTGGAAGAACCTTCTCTTTCTATGCCAAGCTCTTTAAAAACATCGACATTCTCCCAGATTCCCCCATCAGCTCTTATTTCTCTTATTTCCTTTTCATCACCCAGGAAGACGCTCAAACTCACACTCCAGATCCCCCGAGCATGACTCCCAAGCTCTGGTAGCCATGCGTTGCTCCCAAGTGTAAAACGCACAGAGCTACTTTCTGGATTATACTTTTGTAATTAGAGATAAAGCTGTGGTATTAATTAGGAGTGAGGGACAATATATTGGAAGCCTTATGGTGAAGACACATGAAGGGACATCTCAGAGCAGGGGCAATTCATCTAACTGGGGAGGCACAGCTGGACTGCAGCTCATAGAAATAGATTTAAGAGTGACGGTGACTAGCAAATTCAATTGTAACAGCTCTATGTTAGGAAAACATGATTTATGGGGGACCATCAACATGCGGGAAAAGCATTCCAGAAACGTCTACTGCGTATGTCTAGAGCACTGCTGTTTGCTGGCTGGGATGTTATTCTTTCCCTCCTCTCTTTCCCACAGTTCCTGAACTGAGTGCATGGCTAAGAGCTGTGTTTTACACTGACCCCATTTCTTAAGAAGTGTGTAATGAATTCCCGTGATGCTTCTGCTTTGTAAGTTTCTGTTCTGACATTAAATCATGGCTCCTCCTTATCTACCACCCAAGGTTTTCCTTCTGCCTCTGGGCAGATCTGACTGCTAAGGGACAGTTTTCTGACTTGTGGGTCTTTATTTCTTCCTTACTGGCTCTTGGGTGTGTAACAATTCCATTGAGTGTTTCATCTATTTCAATCCAAAGACAATAATTCCCCCTTGGTCTCTTTTTATATGTTTATTCATTGACTTCACTGTTTTCTTTGGGTTCAAAGCACAATTTAAGTAAGATTGCACAGCAATCACTCATGGTGAGAAATACAATGGAGAAGAAGACAAAGGCTGAATCACAGCATCCTCCATATCTCGAGTTCTCTACGCTGACAAGTGCGCTCTGGTTTCAGAACTGGTCCCTACTCTGGAAGCTTGCTGACCCTTGCTCATAATAGGTGACACATGGTGTCTCAGCTTTTACCTTGGCCTCAGGAAGGGCAGATGCTAAGGATCCAGGATGAGACGACCTCTTAGACATCCATCTGGCTTGGGCACACATTTACTTATCTCTGAAAATCTGCTCCAGTTCTTACTGCTCTCAAGTATTTGGGAATACTTGGCTCAATGCTCAGACCAAACACATCAGTAAATGCACACTTCATTCTTAGCTGCAGCTCTGTGGGCACACCCCTGTGCCCCACTGAGTTCTGATGGGTTAGGATGAGTGTCCTGGGTCTCTCTCACAGCTGCAGGCAGTTGACGTAGCCCGTAGCTTAGTCTTACCATCATAGGCTCCTTCATGGCCACTCTTAGGTCTCCTAGGGAAAGGGTAGCTCATTGTGACAGGAAGAGACATTTGTGCTCTCTTAGTTCATTCACCTCTGGACAAGTTGTCCTCATGAGTTAATCTCTTGGACTTGCCATGGTGGGGTAGAAGGCACATCTTGAGTCTCCTCTATAAGAAAGGATAAAACATCTGTGCCAACCCTGGTTACACATTTCTGCCTCCCCGAGGTAATCTTTGTGAAATCCCAAGCTATTATCATGTATCCCCAAAGCAGAGGGACTTCAGCACAGCAAGTATATTTGTTACGTTTTCTCATTTCTCTTAACAAAAAATACTGAGAAAGCAACCTGAAAAAGGAAAATTGTCTCTTGTGGGTCACAGTTGGAGGATACAGTCATCATGGAGGCGGGGTGCAGGCAGGACTGTGAGGCAGCTGGTCATGTCCAATCAGGAAGCAGAGAGTCGGCGCTCATCAGGCTTCCCAGCCCCTCTCTCCTCTGCTCATTCAGTCTTGGCAACCAGCCCATGGTTAGGGTGGAACTCCTCTCCTCAGTTAGCGCTCTAGAAATTCTCACAGTGACTCCCAAGTGTGTTTCCAGGTGGCTCCAAATCTAGTCAAGCTACCATAAAGATGAGCCATCACAGCAGGTGTCTGCCCAGTGTCCGGATCAACGAACAAATTAATAAGAACGGATAGTAAGTGTGCTTATTATTACCATATTGTATAGGGTATTTGAGAATTTCACATGTACATGCAATGTGTTTTCATGGTATCCACCCTCCACCCCTACCCCTAACTTCTCCCAGATCCACCCCACCCCCAAATCTGTGCTTTTTAAATGGATCTATACATCTCAACAATCAGGATGAGGGCCAGCAAGATGGCTCAGTGGATAAAAGCACTTGTTCCACAAGCTTAAAGACCTGAACGGACTCTCCAGACCTCACAAAAAGGTGGAAGAAGAGAGCAGACTCCACAAAGCTGTCCTCTGACCCTCACCTGCATGTTGTAGCATGCATGTCCCCCCACTCCCAGCATGTACACATGCACACACACACAAACACACGTATGCATGTGTGCACACACGTGTATATGCACACCCACACACACACACACACACACACACACACAGAGTAATAAGAAAACACTTAAGTAACAGAAAGGATCATCAATCGTTATTAAATGCACTCAGACCTCTCACTGGAGTTAGCTTTTGAACATTCTTGGCTGGCAGAAACAGGGCTTTTGCCAGTGGATTATTGATAGCCTAAGTGTGTTTTCCACTTGTTTTCCACACACATCCTAGGAAACCACGGATTCCCAGTCATTCCAAGAGGAACTAGAGTCTTCATCTTTGCATTTTTACAAGTTAATGATATGATAGCCTACACACAACATGAACTTTGATTCATTGTTCATAAAAAAAAAAATCACATGATCAGCAAATGGTTCCTTTAAATGCATTCTTATTTCTAGGAGAAATTCAACTGCCGTTTTTCAGAGTCTCCCTATAGCAATAAAATCCAAAATCCATTGAATGCTCCCTGGGGCTGTGGATGACGTTATCTTGTTGAACCACCGAACGGCTCAGTGAGGTAGGAAACATTATTCTCTATGATGCAGTTGGGAATTCATCTAAAGGTAAGCCAAGGAACTTCCACAGTCTGCTAGTTAGCATGGGCTGAACTGGCTTTGTCCTGAACTACTTGGTATGAGATTCTGTTACTAACTTGCAGGTCACTCTGACTAGTTCTGGAGAATTGACATTAATTCTTCATGTTTAGATAGCCTTCATCAAGGCAGAAGCGGATGTCAGACAAAAAAGGAGACAAAATGGGTCACAAAATGGGGCACCACTTGTGTCCCTCAAACCCCTATACCCATTTCTGGTATTCTACAGATATTTGTACTTTGAAGAGGTTCCATGTTGTTCACAGCACAGACTCACACATCCCATCCACACGTGCACCACATTCCCACACACTCTGAGGGTTATTCACATGCAGTCTAGCTGATGTAACAGACCCTTAGCAGGCTTTCAGATCTTAGCACAACTGACGCCATGATGGAGTACCGTTCAGGCCTTGTAACACAGCATGTTGGCAGCAACATCTGCCAAAGCAAGAACATTTAGGGACCTTCCTAGAACTATGGACTCTAATGGTCCCTAAATGCACAAAGCTTGCCTTTTAGCTTCTGTAGTTCCGCTTCTAGCTAACTGTTCTTGCTAAGTGAGGTGTGTCAACCCAGGATGTGGGTTCCATTCTTAAAAGCTCATTTTGAAAAAGGCTCAGGATTGCACTGGGGTCCTGAACACACCAGAGTTCACAGAAAGTGGTAAGGACTTTCTGTTGGCTTGAACCTGTGTCCAAATAGTCTTCTCTGAGTGGATACAACAGAGGCCATTAGAAGGATCAAAATGATTATGGACAGGTCCGGAGGGATTTTACTGCTATTATCAGTTGTGAATTGGTCTGGAATCTGTGAGTAAGACCCTTAAAAATGCCAGAGTTGAACAGAATTGGCACTGAACTGACTTGGTCTGTGTTTAGCTTTGAGTTGGCTTTAGCTTATCTATGATAGTCTTCCATTGTGTGTATGCAAGCTTGTCGGGACCCTGGACTGTACTGAGCCATGTCAGCCATTGAGTTCTGAGTCAGTCAGCCTAGTCCTGATGTACATGTACATGTTTGTTCAGCAGGGGCAGAAAATGGAGTCCTTCAGAAGGCTGGGTTACTAATGATTGTAACATTACTGGACCCAGGATTACCTGGTAGATAAACCTTTAAGCCTATCTGTGAAGGAGTTTCCATATTAGGTCAGTTGAATTAGGGAGACCCTCCCTAACTGTGGGTGAGATCATTTCACAGGCTGGGACCCCAGCTGAGCTCTGGTATCCATCCCTCTCTGCTTCCTGACCCTAGATGCGATGTGACTGGTGGCCTCAAGTTCTTGCCATCATCAGAGACTGTGTCCCTTTCTATTTAAAGCCCCCATTGCCTTTTTTGTCACAATGGTGAGAAAAGTGACTAATCCAGATGGTGTGTGGCCCTAGCAGCACTGGCTTGTGAATCAGGTTACATAGGATCTAACTTGGGCTGAGCATTGACCCATCTCCAACGTGAGCTTATTTTTTGGAGGGCTCTGCATTAGCCAGGGTGGGGTTACATTCCATCCTGAGTGGGTTTTATCCCTGCACTGCAAAGGTTGTGAGCAGGGCTTTAGGCAGGTGCACTAGGTTGAATCAAGGGCTATTTTATACTGAGCTTACTTGAAGCTAGACGCAGCTCGACTTCGGCGGGAGTGTTAATGTTCTTGAGTTGAACAGCTCTGACCATTTCTGGCTGCCATTGTGGATGCCTGGCTTGTGGGATACTCTCAGGACATCTTCCTGTAGACTACTTCCATGGCGCCTGATTGATTACTTAGCTTGATTACTGGTACTTTTGTTTAATCCCATCACTAAAGCCAATATGGCCCAGCTTCTTCAGAAATTCTGTTGGTCCACATGATAATTGTTTCTCGTAAACATTCTCCGGACCATTTTACACATAGTGTGTGGTCCCGGGGACTAGCGAGACGTCCAAGAGCCTACAAATAATGGACTTACTCTCCTGACATGAAATGTGCTAGAATATGTCAAATTTCTCCATATTGTTGGCAGCCATTTATATGGGAAACAATTAAAATGTTATTTCCTCTGTACTGTCTGAAACTTCTAAAAAGCCTTTGTCAGTAACTCAGGCAGCACTTGGGTGCTCAGTGGGACTCGGGGAAAATTGACAGCAGTGTGATACAACACCTTGCTGGTGTCTGATAGCTTGACTGAAAAACCTGGGTCATGGATGGAGGACTCAGCAGGGAGTGAGTCAACAGGAAGCTGATCAAAGGCAGGTCATATTCAGTAACTACTGTCTCAATGTCTCAATCCTCTCTGCTGTGGGGATTGCTGTGCTGAAGCCTTGGCATGTCAGTCTGGGTGGCAAATTCTCTAATCTCTTAAAAGACAAAGAACTTGAGATTTCTGGAATCCTTAAATATCTTAGTACTTTTCCTAAGGCAGATAAAACATCTGACTAGTCACAAGCTACCTGGTTACTCTCTGGTCTCCCGGAGAGGAAAGTGTTCCCTTCTTAGTGACACGGCACAGGGTCACAGCCCTCGCTCTTCTCCACTGGAACTCCTTATGAAATTGATACTTGTCAAGTGAGTGGGGGTTCCCCAGGACTTAGTCTCCTGATTTCTGCACTATGTGGTACCATTCAGACTCTTTCAGACCCTGGTTCCTACACCAGCATAGCTGGGGATAGAGAAGAGGCGTGGGGGGGAGGGAGAGAAGGGAGGAGGAGAGGGGAGGAGAGCAAGAAGGAGGGGAGGAGGAAGAGGGGGAGGGAAGAAGAGGAGGGGAGAAGAAGAGAGGGGAAGGAGGGGGAAGGAGGAGAAGGGGAAAGAGGAGGTGGTGGTGCAGGAGGAGGAGACAGCAAGCTGGAGATGATCAGCTTGTATCAAAAGGCCTCTTTGCAAAATCCTGGGGAACAGGCAGGGTAGCTAGTACACCACGCTGATACCCGAATGACTCCAGCTCCACCTCTGCCCCCTCAAGGGCCATATTTATCCTGGGGCACACTTTTCTACCCTCTCCACTTCCACTTTCTGTAAACATATTTTTAATGGAATCTCCTCCACTCTGGAATCTGTGCCTCTGCCTGTTGCTGGTGATGGCATCTTTGGCTTTAGAGAGCTCCATCAGCAGCCCTCTGCTCTCCCTAGGCTGACCTTCTAAACCATATTCCCCTGTAATATTCTCAAGCCATCCCTCTGCCACCCAGACTCTTAAGCAGCTCAGAGGGTGCATGAGAGAAGATGTCTTCACACCTCCCTGGTTCCTCCTGTCCCTTAGTTCCCAGCAGGGACACTTAAGCCCTTTCCTTGGCAATACTTTCTTCCTGAACCAGTGCCCCCTGGTTCTGCAGTCTTCATTGGTCCAGCTGGTTTCTGTGGACTTCCCTTCTTATCAGAGAGCTTGGTGGGGCCGAGATGGGTTTTCCTCTTTTGAGGCAGAAGAAAATACAGAAAAAGCAAACTTACATGGGTTTGAGTATTTTTACTTCCCCTACCTATTTTTTCCTGTAAGCAATAATTCCTAAACTCTGGATGCCTGTAGATGTTGTCCGAAAACAGCTTCATAGAGAGGCAAGCCTGGGAAAGTGTTAAATCATTTTTCCCTTCAGAAACTCTCCAAGTTTAAAGTGACAACGGCACTTGTTAGTTATCCATTATTGCAAAACAAACTGCCCCCAAAACTAACAGCTAACACCAGCAAATTCTGACTCCTGCTTTCCACGGATCAGGACTCAGGGTAGGGCCAGGTTAGGTGCTTGCTTGGGTCTCAGAGGCTGCAGTCACCTGAAGGCTTGGCAGGCACTGGAGAATCAGCTCTCAAGTCACCAGGCTGGTGACTGGTGTTGGCTATCGGTGGGAGACGGCAGTGTCCAGCCATGTGGGCTCCTCCATAGGGGTGCTGGAGTCTCTCATGATAAGCCACTGAGCAGTCTCAGATAAGTGATCCAAGAAGAGGTGGGGCCACCATATCTCATACCCATGCCTCAAAAATCAGACCCCATCAATTGTGCACTGCCAAAAAGTCACTTATCCGTTACTCTGTGTGGGAGGTGTGTGAACTGAGGCTGGGTGACTCTGCAGATCACCTCAGAGAGGAGCTAGTGCAGTTCTCTAAGAATGTGCTTATTTGAAAACACAATCAATGGTTAATAAAGCACCCCATGATACTGGGATTTCATGGTATGTATCTTGGAGGAAAACTATCCAGACATGCGGGAGTACAAAGGCCTCAGAGGCTCTTGAGTAGAGGGCAAGATGTGTACTTACCTAGAAAAAGAGCTTGAGACTGGGACAAGAGCGCTCGCTGACTGGCGACCTCCAGAGTGGGTGAGGGCTTGAGTCCTGTGGGGACCAAGGCTCAAACTAAGGAAGACCTGCCAGTCTGTGGGACCTGCTTGCCCCACCAGCAAAGACGTGTGGGACAGTGCCTAATCGCTTGAACTGTACAGCCTTGAAAGAGGTTTTCTTCCTCAATACTTTATCAGAGATGGGAGGAAAGACAAAGTTCACCGGCAGAAGGGAAGAGCTGTTAGCACAGACTCCCTAAAACGTGGAGATGGAAGCCATCTAGAGGCCTCGCCTTCCCAAGCCCTCGGCAGCCTCAAGAACCACAAAGGCTTCATTTGCACAAAGGCTCGTGTTGGCAAAGTCCTGGCCTGGAGTTGGAGCCACCCTGCTTGAAGGAAATGAGTTTTCATCGAGTGTTTACACTGACTGTATCCGCAAATGCAGAAGACTAAAGAAAGCATGGGGAGGCTAGAGAGAATGCTGGCCGTGGGAAAGGCAAGGAGCGAGACAAAAAGGGAGGAGTAATTAAAGGCGTGCAGCTCACCTGAAAACCGTGAGATTTCTGCCCTGCCACCAAAAGTTCGCGCCCACTCCCGCCCTAGCCAAGGTCTAGCTGACTCCAACAACGCTTTCGCCGCCCTTGGCCACAAGGTGGCACTCTTTGGACTTTCTTCCCCCCCAAAAAAACTAAAAGGAGGAGAGAGGGGAGGGAGCAAAGACATTGCACTGCCCCAACCAAGAACAATCTGAAAACCCACCCCATCATACTTAAAATCTAGGACAAAGAGCCGTCGGGACGGAACTGCTTCGACTACAAAGCTCCAAGCGCAGCCTGGGAGCGGCCTGGCTACCCGAGCCCAGAAGTTCCGCGGAGCAGAGCGCCGTGGGGTCCCTGAAATCCGAAACCCCGGCGCGGAAGCAGCGGAAATCTGAGCGAAATCCTTGAACTTCTCAGGACAATTGCTTCCGGGCGTTTGCAGGGAGCCAGGGGACCCGGCGGAGCCCAGGCCGCGTATGGCGCGCCCCTGAGGTCCGGGGGACTCAACAGAGGCCAGCGCTCGGGCAGCAGCATGGACCGCGCGGGGCGCCTGGGCGCGGGCCTGCGGGGACTCTGCGTGGCTGCGCTCGTACTCGTGTGCGCCGGACACGGGGGCCGCCGCGAGGACGGGGGACCAGCTTGCTACGGGGGATTCGACCTGTACTTCATCCTGGACAAGTAAGTGCCTGGAGGATGCTGCTTGGGGCGGGCGGTCCCCAGGGCGCTCCGCTGTTGGGCTCCGGTTCCCAGCTGCGAGGCGTCCGGCTGCTTAGCCTGCTTGTCTTGTGGTCCCTGGCCCCGAGCTTGAGAGCCCCAGAAGGATGCAGTTGACTCTTCCTGACTGCTTCCCACCTTGCTGAGAAGGGATTGTAACCAGAAGCTGACAGACCTTGTAGGCACTTCCAGAGTAAGAGGCGAAGGTACTCTTCAAAACGAGCCATCTCTTCTTAATAAATGTCCGGCCACAAAGTGCAGTCTTTGTTTCTCGGAGCATAGTGCCTGATGACCCTGGGCGCTTAATGGAAGTCCAAGGCACAGTTTCTCTACCTCTGGGATTCCAGCAGGTACTGTGTGCAGATCTCTACCTGGTAGCGGGAAGGGGGGTGGGTGGCTAAGCACCATGCCTGCCCACTACCCTATGGACAGATGCCAGTCACACTGCCACCCTTACTCCTGGAGTGGTGTCAACCGAGAATGCTTTCAGATTCTGGCCAATGTCCCTAGCGCCCTTTGAAAGGCTTCAGAACTGATGTGTAGGTGAATTCGGGCTGTTGGCTTTTTGACGGATGGGCTGACTGGGAAGCCTGCACCATTGGCCTCCGTGCTAAAATGGTCTTCGCTTAAGGGAGAACTGAGTTAAGACCAGTTCAACACTTTCCAGATCCCCGCAGGGTTGCCAAGCCGCAGTCACTCAAGTACGCTTCATTCTCTCTGCTGAAAAGCAGCTACAACAATAAAAAAGTCCCTCACCATCCGGGCTCCTTAGATCTGTGCCGGTGCCAGGAGAGGCGCTTGCAGTTACAGTGGTGGGGAGATGGATTTCACAGACTGGAAAGTATTTGGGAGTTGGAACAAGAGTCCTGAAAAATAAGCTAGCCGCTGGACACCAAATGTGCTTCGCAGTTGGTGCTGGGGTTTGGTTTTTCCGTGGAGGCTGTTTTGAACTCCAGATTCTCTGGATAAAAAGTGAGATCTCTTTCCTAGATTTACGAGGAGATGGATACTGAAAGCTCAGGCTGAGGCTAAGAAATGGAAAATCTTTTGTTACTTTAGCAGGTGGGAGCCGGAGCTCCTGGATCAGGGAGACTCTGGGACTGTGTCTGAAACCAAAGGTGCGCGCTACAGTGCTCTTTAAAGGGGACTTCGGGGCTGGGGCTGAAGCCCAGCTGGTAGGATGCTTGCCTAGAATGCATAAGCCCTGGGTTTGTTCCCCAGCACAAGAGATCCATGAACCCCCTGTGGTAATGGTGGTAATCCATGCAGTTGAGAGACTGAGGCAAGAAGATCAGGAGTTCAAGGTGACCCTGGGCTCCTGGGCTGCATAGAGATTTTGAGGCCAACCTGGGTTACCTGAGACTGTCTCAAAAGACAAACAATAACAGCAAAAATATAGCCCACAAGTTCCGGAAACCTACTGGGAAACTTGAACAAACAAGATCACCATTTCTCCAGCAGAATGCCTGGGTGCTATGATACAGCCAGGTGTCCTAAATCTATAATTTGAACCAAACTTTTGGTCCAATTTATAAACGAATTTCTTTAAGCGATGGAAGGAATTTGGCAGAATCATATTAGGATTATTTTTGAGGGGAGAACAATCAAGTAAAAAGGTTATAAAACATTTTTTTTTGGGAAAAGAATAACAAAGACACTTTCTCAGCAAATGAAATGTATTATAAAGCAAATTAATTAAAAAAACAGTTTGGTAAAGTTCAAAGAGTATGTGAACAAAGTAGAAAAACCGCATAAGTACCCGTGAACACTTGATGAGAGGGGAATTGGTTAATTTTTTTAATGTTCTTTGGCAAACAATGAAGAATATTTGTGTAATCTCAGGCTTATATCTATAGAGAATGACAGCAGCACAGAAGCCATGAAGAAGAATGTCAGGAGACTTGAATATATAAGCACTGAACTCTTCTGGGGGCTAAAAGGGGCATGAACAAAATGTAGTAAATAGCAAAAGCTTTTGTTAACTAATTTCCTCTCTGAAGACTGATCTCAGTATGGAAAAGCTAGCTACAAAATAGCCTTAGGTCTTGATTTCCAAAGAAAAATCTATGTGAAAGTTAATAAATGAACAAAAACATTCTGCTTCACTAGTAATTAAAGAAATAAAAAATATCAATGAGATAGTGTGTTTATTAGGTCAGCGGAGGTTTTTAAAGTGTTACAGTGTGTGGGAGTGGCCACCTGTGGACACTTGCTAGGGACAGTATGAATTGGTGGACTTTCTGGATTTGCACTGTGTGGAAAAATTTTCTAGAAGGACTGAAATGCTCTGTGTTCCTGCTGTCCAAAACGGTAGCTGCTTTCTGCTGTGGTCCCCATGCAAATGAGGATGTGAACTTTTAATTCTGTTTAAATTAAGTAGCCACAGATGGCTGCCATATGAACAAGGCAGACGAGAAGACGTTCCGGCAGAAACTATCACGTGCTTTCCACGCAGCAAAAGGTCTTCTTTTCCATCCAAACAAATCCTTATCTTTAAAAAAAAAAAATGCAGTCCAAGAGCTGTTTATAGTACAAAGCTGAGAATTACCTAAATGTTCAGCAATGGGATTTAAGACATGAAATATGCAGAGTACTGTACACTTGTTGCAGATTGTGCATGCTAGAGAGATATTTTAGGAGAAATATAGAATACTTACACTATTAGGTTTCCAAACACTTCATGCATTCCACCTTTGTAAGAAGTGAGGCCAGGCTTGATGCCAAGGCTTGGGAGACCAAGGCCAGCCTAGGCTGAGTAACTAGATCCCGTCTCAGAACAGAGCAAAACAGAGCTGTTGCCTGCATGTGCAAGTCCATTCTTAACTGTTATGATAGTATTCCTCCCTAGAAGGTGAGAGCTTTAACTTCTGAATTTTAAAATTTCTATACAATGAATATACCAATTTTATATTCAACAAAATGTAATTTTGAATTCTTAGGGAATGTGTGGGGAGGCTCTGGGCAGTGAACTGAGTTCCCAGCTCCTCACTATTAAGAAGGAAGGTATCCATTTCACATTTAGTTCTAAGACTCTGACTTCCTACCATTGTTTTTCCGGGGTGTTTTTATGCTAGATGAAAACTTACTAGAACATCTACATAGTATGCACACCTCCAGCTTGCCACCTATAACCAGACAAATGGATGTGACATCTAAGTCCAGAGCTGGAGGTTGGGCCACCAGACAGGCATGGTGAACAGGCCTGCAGTCTAGTCCCTGCAGACAAAGCCCTCTGTCCTGGAAAGGAACTCCCCAGGCATTGCAGCACCAACCGCAGCAAAGTGGGAAGGGAAAGAATGCTGACTCAGCTTGGGCTTCTGAGACCCTTGGCTACTGGGGTGCTGGCTACCCCAGAGTAGTGGATCACAGGAAACTGAGTCTGTGGCCGCCCTCCCCACCCCTGCAATTCCCTCCACTCCTGCAGTCAGTTCGCTTTTCTGTGGCATTAAAGTTTGGCTTATTCCAGCTTCGAGCAGGATGCATCTCTAGCCTGGAGGGAGCCCAGATTATATAGTTAATGGAACGCCATGTTTTCTCAACCAGGAGCAAAGACGGTATAATGATAACTCAGAACACCACAGTAACACAATAGGGCGTTATTAGGGGCTCTGGCAACTGGGCCGCACAGGGCCCTACACTGATGGAATTTCATGTTTATATAAACATGCTTTTCTGGTTATAGTTGGGAAGAGTAGTTTGCTGGGAATTCAATCAGGGATTTGAAAAGTCAGAGTTGGAAGGGCCCTGCCCAGAGTCTCCCAGGGGGTCTTCAGGACCCACTGTGCGCATGTATGTTCTTCTCCTTCCTGGCAGGGTCTTCACTCGCTGCAATGTGAATTTACATGCCACGTATTAGTCTTTTTTTATGTAGAGGGAGAAGGTGGATTTTTTCCGTCTCCAGGCTCAGGGAAGTGCTGGCCATGATACATGTGCCATAAAGACTTCAAAAATAGAACCTGAAGAAGAGAGCAGGGGTGAGGGGGTGGGAGCTAAAGAGTGGGAGAAGACACCGAGCAACTTTATTTATAGGTCTTTGTAAAGCTGAAGTCTGTCATTACTCCCCTGTACCCAATAAATCCTTACCACGGAATGAGCCCCCCACAGACTCACCGTGAGCCCCCCCCTTAGAAAGTACCCATGGACTCACTGTGAGCCCCCCTCTGAAAGCACCCGCAGCCTCACTGTGAGCCCTGCCCCTTCTGACTTAAGACTTACTCTTTGCTCAACCGATGGCTTCTCTTTTCTCCAAACAAAGGAACCTATCTTGTCGCTTTCTAGTACTTCCACTGGGTATCCCGAGTTGGTGCTGATCTGCAGGGCTGTGAGAGAGTGTGCCCCCCAGGGACATGGAAGCATGTATAATGGATACAGATGTTTGTAATCCTAGACTGGAATCTCACTAGGTATTGTATTGTTTTTCTGGGGAAAGACCTGGGTTCCTAACCACTAACTTACAAAGGCAATTTTGAGGGTCCAAATTTTGGTGAGCTTTCTAGACCCTAACGCTCCTTCACAAAGACCAGAGGCAGCCTGTGTGGGAGGTAGACAGGACAGTCCCTATTTTGTAGACCGGAGAAACTTCTGTTCACCCCTCTGGATTAGAATGGCTCAGAATCGGGACTAGATCCTGACAGAGCAGCAGAGCAGGACTTTGTCTACTCCTGACTCCCAGCCTGGCGCTTTCTGCTCATCTCTACCCCTGCACCATTGGGCTGTAAGAAAAGCACATGGCACTGCAGTGAGATCCACTGAGATCTCAGCCAGTGAGATCCAGTGGGTTCCAGGAATTAAAAAATCCCTGCACCGGAATTTCAGTAAATCACGGAACCCAAGCGGTTAAGACTGCTTAATTACCGAGCAGCTACTGGACCACTGTTCCTCAGCTACTGTTGGTAAGAAATTCTGCATGCTCCTGCCTCCACCCCTCCCGCCTCCCAGAGACTGAGGCTGGTGATTCACACTCTGGGGTGTGATCAGTGCCTCGGAGTATTCTGCACTTAAAGGTCCAATAAGTTAGTGGTTTGCTGAGATTGAGTCTGATGGGAAGGGGAAATCCAAGTCTGCCAATGTGTCACGGCGCGCAGATGCAGCTTGTTTTCTGAAATGCCTTTCTCTCCTTTAGAGGAGTGAAAACGCAAAGCTGGCACTGAGGGAGGGAAGCAGAACGTCAGAGACTGCCTTAAACAAGCCGCAAGAGTAACCTCAAAAGATACCAGGACAAAGGGTTCTCCAGGGCCAGAATTTCATTTTGTTCAAATGTTCCAGCAGTTTGGTTCCAGGCTTGAAGAGGGCCAGGCTGGTAGGACTGCCTGCAAATGAAGGCTTGGTGTGTAGGCAAAAACTAAGTAAGATGCACGTGTTTGTTTTGTGTTTCTGTCCGGGTGAGCAATTTACGTCGACTTTTCTTAACTCTGGAGACCTGGGAAAACTCGGTGTTAGGCTGCAAAGAGAGTCCAGGAGGGCTAGGAGAGGGCATCTGTATAGTTTTAACCTACAATTATCTTCCAGTGCTCTAAGAACAAACCCTGGCACCCCTTGGACAGACAGAGCTGACACACAAATGCAGATGAGCCTGACTTTATGCTAATAAAATGAGTGTCTGTTCTGGGCTTCAGAACAAGAGATCTAGCCACTTGTACTTAATTATTCCATAATACAAGAACAAGAGGATATTTGGACATTTTGACGTTTTTCAGACATGCCAAGTTCTCATTCAGAAAGTCATTTGATTTCTTCCATTACCCTTGGCTTATTCTTCCCATGTACTTGGCATAGATATGCTCTCAATAGTGATCAAAGTGATTGAAGCATTTGGCCCAGCAACGAAAGCGCAGATAGCAAGTGCCTACAGCCATGTCCTATCCTGGGGGTGCACAGAAGACTGAAGGCGGAAGCAGTCTGGACTGGCGGCCTTTTAGGCAGAGGGCATTAGATGGACTCTGGGAAGCAAAAGCTGAAGGATTTGGGGTGGGGCAGGCGAAGTCAAGTTTAGATCAGCACGAAGAATACCAAGCGGCAGTCACAGCCCTGGCTCACTGCCAGGCACCGTGGTATAAAGGATGCCTGAACAAGCCTGGTTAGCCTTGCAGGCCCCATAACATCTTTACAGTCACCATTGCCACTTCACTGGTGGGGAAACTGAGGTGTAGAGAGGTTGGCCAAGACCACTTTAAGAGGTCAAGCCAACCTCAAACCTGTGATTTATCTGAAAGATGCAAATGCTAAGCAGTGAAAAGACCATTGACTCAGTCAGGGCAAGCTAGGTTCTGCTGCAGTGACGAGCAGCCTTCAAGGCTCAGTGACAGGCTGCACCCGTGCCTGTCCTGGGAGCTCGGTTGTAGAAGAGTCCCTGATTCGCCACAGCTACAGAGGAGGTAGACGCCGGAGGAGGAAGTGATGACTCAGATCCTTCCACTCACAGCCCACTGGCCCGCACTGGTCATGTGCCCTTACCTTGTGGAAAAGAACTGAAGAAATGTCTGCCAGAGGAAAGAAAGGCCAGATATGTGTGGGCATTTGCTCCCTCACTGAAAGCATAATTATACACTCCGCTGGCCTGCGTAAGCAAGAATAGCAGCTAAAGTCGGATAAAGAGCCAACAAGTCTGGAAGGGATCAGCTTGGCGCTAGATCTAGGGCAAATTCATCAGTCAGAAATTACTACTGGGCATAGCATTTCAGATATACCTGCGAGGCGGTGACACCGCTACCTTCTTCCCTTCTCCATTCCGTCCATACTTAAGAGGAAACTTTTAATGCCATGGGTAGGGATAAACTTGATTGCATGGAAAGAAGAATGAAATATCAGACATGGTTCTCTGCCACCGAAGTGTTACAAGAATTGTATACAGGCCTTGTGTACAGAGGCAGCTGACTAAGAGAGTTCCCACCCACCAGAGACCAATTCAGAGTGGGACTCTGGGGTGGCTGGCTTCCACCAGTCTTTCTTGATAGAGATGCAGCTGTCATATTCAGTGAGATGGTTTCTTTATGAAGGAGTGAAGGGTATTTAGCATTCTTATGTATGAGTGCTCTATCTGCATGTTTGCCTCTATGCCCAGAAGAGGGCATCAGATCTCATTATTGATGGTTGTGAACCACCATGTGGTTGCTGGGAATTGAACTCAGGATCTCCGAAGATCAGTCAGTGCTCTTAACCGCTGAGCCATCTCTCCAGCCCCCACAGTCTTAACTCATGTTTTCTAAATAGCATGATTCTTCCTGATCATTGTGATAACCAAAATACCTCTACACTTATTTTTAAGAGTCACCTAGGGTTGGTTCTACTTTGTCGAGACTCCTTGATAAAGGTTGTAGAGTAGAGCAAACATGCTAAGCTTATTGCTTCCAGGAATGGAGAGATGGTCCAGTGGTGAAGAGCACTTGCTGTTCTTCTGGAGGATCTGGGCTTGGTTCCCAGCACCCACATGTGGCTCACAGTCATCTGTAACTCCAATCCCATAGATGTGTGTGTGTGTGTGTGTGTGTGTGTGTGTGTGTGTGTGTGTGTAATGCATCCAAGCAGGAGGAGTCATCGGGGAAGAAGTAGGTAAGAGGACCGACAAGAAATGCCGACTTTAGACACGAATACACTAAAGCAGTGATTCTCTCCCCAGGCCTGGTCTGGGCTTCACTGGGGCGGGCACTCGAGTTTTACCCAAGCTCCTCAGATGACTGTGGCGTAGGCCCCTCTCTCAAACAGAAAGTTGTGAGACTGAGCAGAAAGATAAGAACAACTGCTACTCAATGTGGCCTTCCTCCTCACTGGAGAACAAACTGTAGCTGAGGGAGTCCTTTCAGCTGAACTCCCGGGAGTGCTCCTGCTTAGGTGGTGGTGACAGAAGCTAACAAGCGATGGAGGAGGGAGAGCTGGCAGAGCAGGTAGGCCATTCTTTGCCCATCAGTGTTGACAAACCTTATTTTGTGCACACACATACAGGCCATGATGCTCACTAACTAGGACAGACCTTGGCTCTTTTCCATCAAGGCTCCAGAATGAACTGTGTTTCAGTGCCGCACAGGGACAAACGAAGCCTCAACCACAGGGGTTATGAACGCTGGCTTTGGGATTAGACAACTCCAGTTTAAAATCTCAGCTCAATCTTTGGCCAAGCACTATGAACTTGGGAACATGATTTTAAATCGGTTATCCTCTCTGAAGCGTGGTTCTTCTCGTTAATGAGCTGGGTGTTAAAATGTATGCCCACAGAAGTGTTCTAAAGATTAAAATCTTTAGCCCACGTTTGGCATATGCATACCAGACCGTGAGTGGTGGTAATGTCAGAGACGGTGGTGCTGATGCTGATGGTGACAGGGATACTGATGGTGATGTAGTGATGGTGACTGACTGAGCCTGCGGTGACAGGGATGAGGGTGACAGGGATGGAGGTGGCGGTGATGATAGGGTGATGGTAACTGGTTGTGACAGGAATGATGGTGATAGAAATGAGGATGATGGTGACAGGGATAACAACGGTGAGGACAGGGATGATGGTGATGGTGGGAGTGATAGAGTTCACACCAGGGGTGATGGTTATGGAGATGGTGATGATGATGACAGCGGTGATTACCATGGTGACAGGGATGATTGCCATAGCGGTGATAGTGGAAGAGATGACGATGGTCCTGATGCTCACAGTGATGATAGTGACGACAGTAACAGACATGTGGTCATGGTGGCCATCGCACTATGATGATGTCAGTGATCCTGGTGCTGGTGGTGATAACTGACGCTTCCTATCTCCCAAGCAATGACGACTATCTGGCCAGGGTAAGGGATATATCATATCTGCTTATTCCTCCTCCTCCTCCTCCTCCTCCTCCTCCTCTTCTTCCCCACTCCTCTCTTTCTCTGTGTTCACATGTGTGTGTGCATGTGTGTGCATGTGCGTGAGTGTGTGAGTGTGCGTGTATATGTGTGTGTGTATGTGTGTGTGTGCGTGTGCGCTCGTGTGTGTGCATGTGCGTGCATGTATATGTGTGTGTGTGCATGTATATGTGTGTGTGTGTGTGTGTGCGTGTATATGTGTGTGTGTGTGCGTGCGTGTATATGTGTGTGTGTGTGCGTGCGTGTATATGTGTGTGTGTGTGCGTGCGTGTATATGTGTATATGTGTCTATGTGTGTGTGTGTGTGCGTGCATGTATATGTGTGTGTGCGTGCGTGCGTGTATATGTGTGTGTGTGTGCGTGCGTGTATATGTGTGTGTGTATGTGTGTGTGTGCGTGTATATGTGTGTGTATGTGTGTGTGTGCGTGTGCGCTCGTGTGTGTGCGTGTGCGTGCGTGTATATGTGTGTGTGTGTGTGCGTGTATATGTGTGTGTATGTGTGTGTGTGCGTGTGCGCTCGTGTGTGTGCGTGTGCGTGCATGTATATGTGTGTGTGTGCGTGTATGTGTGTGTGTGTGTGCGTGCGTGTATATGTGTGTGTGTGTGCGTGCGTGTATATGTGTGTGTGTGTGCGTGCGTGTATATGTGTATATGTGTGTGTGTGCGTGCGTGTATATGTGTGTGTGTGTGCGTGCGTGTATATGTGTGTGTGTGTGCGTGTATATGTGTGTGTGTATGTGTGTGTGTGCGTGTATATGTGTGTGTGTGTGCGTGCGTGTATATGTGTGTGTGTGTGCGTGCGTGTATATGTGTATATGTGTATATGTGTGTGTGTGTGTGCGTGCATGTATATGTGTGTGTGCGTGCGTGCGTGTATATGTGTGTGTGTGTGCGTGCGTGTATATGTGTATATGTGTGTGTGTGTGCGTGTATATGTGTGTGTGTATGTGTGTGTGTGCGTGTGCGCTCGTGTGTGTGCGTGTGCGTGCATGTATATGTGTGTGTGTGCGTGTATATGTGTATATGTGTGTGTGTGCGTGTATATATGTGTGTGTGTGTGTGCGTGTATATGTGTGTGTGTGCGTGCGTGAATGTATCGCTCAGGAATGTATCGCTTCAATTCAGTATTTATAAAACTGTGCTAAGCCTTGGGAATTACAAAGAGCCCATGTCCAGTTCTCCAGGAGCTCAGGGGTCAGTGGAAGAGACAAAGCAAAAGAAACCGCTAGTGACGTAATTTGAGTTGATGGGAAAGCGATTTTTGTAGGCTTCGAAGAGGAGGTAGCTTTGGACCAGGAACTTGGAACCTTGAGAGACCTTTCGTCGGACGATAAAAAGGCAATGCACGGGAAAGCCGAGTGTCAGGCACTCTGCCGTGTGTAACAGGGCAAAGGCCTTAGGAAGAATTTGGATTTAGCTGTGCAGCAGTAAGTTTGGAGCTCGTGTCTCTGTGGAAATACACCAACCACCTGTTCCTGGGGGGCACTTAGACAAAGGCAGAAGTGAGATTGGAAGCTCTTTGTTTTGAGAAACAAGACGTGGGCAGTTAGCTGAGTGTGTTGGGGGTGGGGAGCTGCTCCGGGAGGAGCAGGGAGGCTGGGGAACCTGGTCATGGATGGGGAAGAGTCTGAGCATGTAGGGGAATTGGGTGGAGTCCTTGAGTAGGCGGCTTCGTTGGAGCCTTAGGACTGAAAATAAAGCCACAAATACTGTTAGCTCAAGGGCAGCTAATGTAAGCACAGGTAATAATTAATATAAAGATAATTATATAAGGATTTTTTTAATGTCAAGAAGAGGTGGAGTTTGAAGAGGAGGATGACAAGGCCCAACCCAGGACCCTGCCAATAGTTATCCAAGCAAAAGAAGATACTGCACACAGAAGAGCTGAGCAGTGGGGGTGAGGGGCCGGTAGGGAGGCTGGTCAGGACCGTAGCACTGGGGAAGTGGGGGAGCGGGCCAGGGGAAGGATGATTGTACAAAGGTTTGCCTCTAAAGTCATCTCCTCCTGTGTTTCTGGTCTCCAAGGATGATGCTTCCAGAAGGCACTTCAGCTGACAGCCTGGGAGTAACCCTTTCTCACACTGCAAGGCCTCACGTGTACACATCCACATCTGTCCTGAGTCTGCCCCATTCTCCACGTGGCTGTCACTTCAGCTCAGGTTGCCACCATTTTTACCAGCTCAGGGAAATCTTCCCCAGTTGATCTGTTTTTACACCTTGTCTTTTGGAACTCCAGTATCAAATCAATCTCTTTTTTTCTTAAACAAAAATCTAACCTTGCCGCCAACTGTCCTAAGCCCCACCTCTCATGCATGCTCTGGACACAGTTAAAGCTCTTTCGGGACCAAGTGCGAATGCCTTGGTAAAACACTCAGAACTTCTATTGCTCTGGTCAGCATGGAGCTCCCAAGTTTCTTCTCTTCCCACACCCCACACCTCTGGAACTTACAATTGTAGAGTGAAGCTTTGCAGGGAAAAGCCCCTCCCCTGTGTGATGGTATGGAAAAGTAACCTTTAAACTTCAATTAGCTCATAACCAACTGTTTCAGTCTCTCTCAACCAACTGTGCCTCCCAGTCTCTTCTGAGCCAACTGTGCCTCCAGTTCCTCCAACTGTTCTCTCAGTTTCTCTAAACCGTGCCTCCAGTCACCTCTTAAACTTACAATGAAGCTACTGTGGAGGTTCTATAACTAACCCACGCCTTAGCTGCAGTGCAGTCACCCCCACTGCACCTCCTTCTAAGTGATGCCCACTTATCTTTAAGACACATGCTAACTGCCATTACTAACTGGCAATGAATGGCGAGTGCTCAGCACAGTGCCTGCTGCTTAGTAAGTACTCAGTACAAGACGAGTCTTAGCTATTAACCCCTGCCCGTTTCAAAGCACGTACTAGGCATTCATGACGGGCTGGATGAATGAATGAAACTGGGTAACGAGACTCCAATAGAGGAAAGCATGGAGGACGTTTTAGTAAACGGAGGCTTTGGGGCTGGGAGGGGAGTCAATGGTGCTCTTTGTTGGGACCGACAACCTGACTGTCTGAGCTCATTCCCTGGAACTCACTGCAGAAGGATAGAAGCGTCTCCTGCGAGTTGCCCACTGACGACCTCTCGTGCTCTATGGCACGCATGCCTTCCCTCAAATCAGGAAATGCAATAATTTGTAAATGATGTGAAGATGTCAGTGGCACTACGGTTTAATGATCCGAGGAACTCGATGAAAAGCGAGAGTTTGTGACTTCAGGAAAGGAAGCTGAACAGACAGCTGCACCCCTCCCTTGCCGCCACCTAGACACGCCCCATTCTCTCCACAGAGCTCTCGGGGAGCCTCCATCACATTTGGGGCCGGTGACACACAACGCGTGTGGGACATTAATACGAGAAACAAAGCATAGGACTGAGTTTGGAAGAAGTCGGCAGGGTCTGCTTTCAACGCTGTTGCCAGGGTTTTTTTTTTTTTTTAAAGCCATAGACAAACACTTTCAAGGAGTTTCTTGGACAGGATCAAAGCTGGAAATACATTTGGAATAAGGAATGTGAAGAATGGGACCTGACCATCCCTGGGACCCAGCTGCCACTGTGTGCTGTCACTGCACAGAGCAGCGGCGGGCAGGAGTGGAGGGACGGTCATGCCACAGAGGAAATGACCTGGTTACTTTCGAGACGGTGATTCTGTCCAGCGTGGATTCCAGGGAAATGGGAGACTTCTGTCTTGGATTATGCGGCTGCTATAGGGTCCAGAATCAGCCCAGGTCCCATGGGAGAACCTCGGGTAGAGACAAGACAACCAGAGAAAACGCAGCAGTGGTGTAAATGTGTCTAGACCAATCGACAGACTTGACCTTGCAAGGAAAGATGTTTCCTTATGTTGATGGCCGAGTTCAAGGGTCAAGGGTCAAATTCATCCCCAACTCTCCCCTTCCGACAGAGACCGTTCACTTTAGCCTGTCAGGACCTCACCTGCTTTCCGTAGGTTAAGTCCTCAGAGGAGCTTAAGAGTGCAAGAGGGTGAAGCAGCAGAAGTGATGGACAGCCATTTGCTGTATTTTGGAGTTCAGTTACACTTCACATTCGGGGATGAGGAAGGAACCTAAAGATTTTTAACACTTCAAAATAGGTGATTAAATGCAACTGTTGAGGCAAAGTAGTGAAAGAAGATCAGTTAGCACATGTGGCGTCGGTGGAGTAAATAAACAAGAGCTTGTGAAACAGGAGATAAAATACGGAGTGGGAAGCCAGGGACCTAGAACAAGAAAGTATAAACAACGAGGAAACAGTTGACGGCACCTGAGAAGTAACGGGGAGCAGAACGGAGTCATAGTTGGAGGAGGAATAGATGCAGTCAGACGGAAGTGATGAGAGGAGCGAAAACTAACGGCAGGAGCAGTCGTCCCGGGCGCCAGATGTCCTCACTGCCGAAGTGCAGTCTGCAAAACCATCAAAGACCCAACAGAAGACGACTTTTCTGACGTAAGAAAAGCCTGGAAATATAGATCGGATAGACCCTCAACTAAGAATCAAAATCAATTACTTACTGGGAGAGACTAATGACTAGACATTTTCCAGTTAGAAATGAATTTTCAAGACAAAAGAAGAAAGAAAACACAGGCTACCCACAAGGGCTCTGAAGCATCAAATGCAAAGAATTGTGAAAGTCTCTTCAGACAGATATGGATCATTCCAGAAAGGGGAGGTTTTCGGTTTTTGTTTGTTTGTTTGTTCATGGAAACCATCTAAAAACGGAATCCAGATTTACAGAAACATTTGAACTGTAATGTTGTCGCATAAAAGAAGCAAAGCTGGCTGTCTGGGTGTGCACCTGTGCAGCTCTCAGAAGACTGTCAGGAGGATTGAGAATTCCAGTCCGGACTGAGCTATAAAGCTACACACAACCAGTGAACTAAATAATAAATAAATAAATAAATAAATAAATAAATAAATAAACAAATAGCGTTGGCCATTGAAGCCTTTTAAGGGAACAAGGAGAGTCTTACTAATGCTTTCAACGTTGTGTTGGTAACTGCCTCAGCATACAACCCAGACTACCATGAAAAAGAAGACACATCTTGGGAAGGGGAGAAGCTCACACCACACCTAGATGTTAATACCTTGGAAATAATCATCTGAAAGGTGCCCACAGTAGGGTCAGTTCCTCTGAAGATAGTTTGAGAGACATTTCCAAGAATGTAAGCAGAACGTATGAGAGACTAAAATTGTGAGAGAGGAGCTTAGAACACTAATGGTAGCTGAAGTATATTGTGAGTGTGTGTGTATGCATACCTGCAAATGTGTGTGTGTGTGTGCACGGGCGCGCGCACCCGCGTGTGTTCCCTCCCTGTGTGAGTATGTGTATCTGATATTAATTTCTAGGAAGAGAAAAAAGAATTTATGAATGGTACAACAAATAAATAAATAGGAGACAATTTCCCTGAGCTACAGAGAGATTGACCTCTTCTGTTAAATGAATCACCAAGCTCTCTACCAAATTAATTTTTAAGTGGTCCTCAAATTACATGATCTTAGACAAATTTTTAAAACATATGAGTAAGTAGAAAAGTCTACATTCTTAAAAAAAAAAAAAAGAAGAAGAAGAAGACAGTAGATTTCCCTTCTTTCCCCAAAGTAAGACTTAGATTGGAATCTGATTTTTTTACTCTACAACATCAATTGCTCTGAAAACCTCAGTAATCATAGATCTTGGATGAATGTGGCTTTTAGATTCCTCAGCTAGTCTTCTCAGACATGCAGATTTCACAATACGTGCCATCCATGGGCCCTTACTGAAGAGATTGATATCCAAATGGAAAATATATTTAAAATAAGATGTGGAAAAGACACAACCCAAATAATCAGACATATGTAATGGCCCTAACAGTATTACCAGTGAGACTGTGGAGCAGACGTAAGGTTTGGTTGATTTTCAAAGGGGAAAGCATACATTTTTATGTAGAATAACCAAGATTGCTCTTTCTTAGTACATTCAGATAGCTAGGAAATGTTGTTAGCTTTTTGCTCTCATTCTCTTCCTTCTAGACTCACCTGCTGGGTCACGGGTGAGCTAGAACACCCTACATTTTGATGATAATCTCCCACGTTATATGTTTTTTTCCCCAGGATACTGCCAGGTAAGATATTCTACCTTTTACACTTTGCATTTCCTCGAGGGAGACTGAGAGAGTGGGGTCCTTTGATCTGCACGCATTGGCTCCTACAAAGTTTGTCACGGCCTCCAGGACTAGGAGATTCCCATGCTGGCTCAGACACAGGTGAAGATCTTCTCGGTTTGTTTAGGAAGCTGGCATGCACCTGACACATCTACTGAAGGTAGCACGATCGTGGACAGAACTTGTTACCAATTTTTGAATAAAAACCTTGAATCCTAAATTTAAATATCAACAAAATAACAGTGAAGTAAACGAATAGGACTCTGAGCCCTGATGAAACCATCCAGGACTAAATGTGCCAAGATAGCGCTCGGTGACTGTGTGAAGAGAGGACCGTTTGTCAGAATCTGAAAGACGTCTCTGGGTACACATTCCGAATACAGAGAGGATACAAATAATAATCGACAAGGCCGATCTAAAAAATATATTTATTCTAAACCCTGTACCCCACAGAGAATAAACTTTCCTTTCAAATGCCCATGAAACATTTATTAGGTCACAGGGACGCCTCATGCATCCCAAGGCACAGGGTTTCTGGTCCACATTCTTAGCAACAAAGACCAGGAAATGGGCAACAAAGTATCTCAGAACTTCAATTATAAGGAAGATATTTGTGGATTTTTTTTTTAAATCAGCATGTCATGAGGGAGACAGGATAATAAGTAAAAAAGAGAGAGAGAAAGAAAGGAAGGAAGGAAGGAAGGAAGGAGGGAAGGGAAAGGAAAGGAAAAGTAAAGGAAAGGAAAGACCCAGAGTGGAAGAAAGTGGCTGTCTAGGGCAGAGGTTGGCAATTTGTGGCCCAGTCCCTGGTTTTCTAAATAAAACTTTGTTGTAGCATAATCACGTTCATTTGTTAGAGTGCAATGGTAGCTTTTATGCTAAATAAAATAGAATAAAAGAGTTGTTGGCATGGAGACCATATGCTGCCCCCCCAAACCCCACAGAGGACCTAAAATATTTACTGTCTGGCTCTTCACAGAAAAAGTTTACTGACCCCTGAACTAAGAAGACATCTGAAACCTAGTAGAAATGGGCAAAGAACATCATTGCTGAGGCTGGCTTTCTGGGTGTGCGCCTGCGTGGCTGGGCCCTGTGCCCTCGGCGAGAAGACCTGGCACTGGGCCGCATGCTCTGCTGCTGCCATCTGGAAATCCTTAATAAGTTTTCAACAAGGGCCAGGCATTTTGCTCTGCACTAGTCCTAACTGCTAACAAAGGAAATCCGAGGAATAATAGTATTTCTAAAGTTCTGTGGTTTACAGAACTTTAGATTACATTAAAATATATTATAATAACACATATATATGTGTGTTATTATAATAACATATATACTATGATATATATTAATAGATAATAAAATACATTAAAACTATAGTGAAATCCTTGGTCCTCCTGTGGCCCAATGCTGGCCTAGCACAGCTCACCGTGAGGTGGGCGCCTGGTAAGGGGCGGGGCACTTGCCGCCCTTAGACCAGATGTGACTCCTCCTTTGGAGCATCTGTCCTCCTTTGTTTCGAGGCCCTCAAGGAGCAAAGAGGAGTCTCTATCGCCTTCTCTCGGGTGCACACTTCTTAAGCAAGTGGTGCAGAAAGAATCCCCTTCTGTGCCAACAAGAAAAGCACTGCAGAAATTCAAAATATCTTCTCCCTCATATGTGTAAGAAGACACTGTACAAAATGTCTCAACTTACTGGTGCCGTAAAAGTGAAAAGAAATGGAAACAAGTGTGTAAAACAGCGACATCCCACGACCGTCCGAGGCTTCTGTGGCATGGAGAAGATGCAGACATGACAGACGGCGTGGGCAGTGCTAATTAAGGAGATGAAACTGGTCACAGGTGAAGAGAGCAGGGACCCTGGCCTGAGTATACACGTTTGGAGGAAGGCCCGAAAGCAGGTCGCTGTGGGGTGGTAGTGCCCATGTCTGACTGGGGGCGGGGGTAGAGGGCAGAGGTCCTCACGATCCACCTCTTGCTTGTCTCCCATCTCGGCAATTCTGACAGTGAACAAGTTGTTTTGGCAAGGCGGTATTTTAAAATCCTGTTATATGGACCCTCAATCTATGTCCCTTCCTCCTAAGTGGCACCTTTCCATAGCAGCTGTCCTTGGGTGACATTGGTCCATCTCTGTTTAGCCTTCTGGGGGATGCATGCATCCCCATGGGGTCATCTCTGCACCCAGAGAACCTGAGCCATGGATCCAGGGCCATGAAGTTCAGCCATGGAAATGCCTTTTAGGACAATTTAATATTTTCTGTCTTAACAATAATGTTACTTTTTTGTTGAATTTGTGCCAAAATCACAATAGTTGATATAAAAAATGTGTGTAAGCTTTTCCTGGTTGTGTGCATGCGTGCATGCATTTGTGTGTGTGCATGTGTGTGAGAGAGTGTGTGTATGCATGTGTGAGTGCATTCATGTATGTACGTGTGGGTGTGTGGGAAAGGCAGATGGAGAAGATACCTGTCTGGCTAAGATACCTTTTGAATCATGATCTACAGAATATATGCACCTACATCCTAATGGGGCCCTGCACACTGCTTACACAGTGGGTCAGAGGTTCCCTGCAGCACTGCTTTCTGTTACTTTCAGCAGCATGTTCTGGTTTTTCAATCTTATGTTTCTTTTCTTTGAAAAAAAAAAAAAGCGTTGGCAATATCCCAATAGCTGATTTCCCAACTCTCTAGCTGCATTCTGCAGTGTAAGCGTCATTGTCTTTAAAGCCATCCGTTGGATTGACTAAGGGGCGGTCACGTGGCAGCGGGGAGAACTTGAACATCGTGGCTGGTAGAGGTTCCACAGCACCAGATGGAGCAGGATGGGTGTCCCCAGACAAAGGACAAAGAAAGGTGCTCAGTGACGTGGTTTGGGTCTGAGCTGGTGTCTGAAGAAGCTGGAGTATAAACAAGAGTCGAGGTCCCGGAGGGAGCTTGGCTGTGGCCTGGACCAGAATGGGGCTCCAGCTTCTTAGGGTGTAGAAAGAGGAGAGGAGATGGAGAGGGTGGGGAAGAAGCTGAGAGAGTACACAGTGGCATGTGGTCTTTTGGGCTGATTTGGATCCACCCACTGTCCCTGAAACTACTGAACATATCCATACCCACCCAGAATTGTCTGGGGGCCCTAGAGGGTTACCTGGGGCACCAGTGAGTTGAACCAGGTAGGGCTGAGGATGAGTGGGGACCGGCCATTTTATAATCTCTGTCTTAGCTACCTTGCCGTCCAGGGTAAGAGGCTGCTGGCGGTGGATCCAGCCAAACGCTTGCTTCCTTCCCCTTCTCCTCATATTCTGGTTGCTTGTGCAGACAATGTGTTTCCTAAGGTATTTAACCAGAGAGGGGTTAGAAGCTCTCAGAAATGGAAAAGAATGAAGTTTTGTTCAGAAACAAATGGATGACATTGGGGATTCTGCTTTTGACTCTACTCTTTGTGTATCAGACCCCTGGAAGTGGCTGGGCTGTCACCTAAGGGCAATGCCAGGTTGCTCCATACAGAATTCCCCCACATTCCCCAACAGAATGTGATGTCAAGTATTTCTTGACCTTTTATCATATTTCAAATACTGGAGACAGACTAGAAGAAAAATAAGTAAGGAACCTGGAGCGGCCCTCAGCAGGGACTGTCGGAGTAGTGAGCACTTTTGCAAAACCCACCTCAGTAGATTCTGGGAGAGGACATTGACTTTGGCTCTGATTGAATCCTACGTGCATTGAGCGAATCTTCAGAGAATTCTGTAATGCTGTCTCCAGGTAGAATTCCAGGAGGCTATTTTAATTCCAAATTTTGATGAAATTTGTATTTGCAGAATAGAGACACAAAATCCTGAGAAGAGACCCTTCACTAGTCCCACCCGCTCGAACCCACCCATCCAGTGGAACGGAATCTTTTGGTTCTGTTTCTATTTGGGTTTAGAAGGAAGCTTTTGTTTCTGCTTTGCTGCTTGGATCGCTACGGCTAGGTTTTAGGTACTAACTCTTCAACGGACAGCTGTGACACAGGGTATCACATGACATCAACAACACACAGTTGGGTAGAGAAAAGCCTGACTTGAATTACATGCTGCCATTTTCCCAGCCAACACCTGGCTTCTCCCGGTTGGGTTCAGGAATCCACTTCTGAATTCAGTGTGAGAGTGTCCACGGGTCTGAGCTCCCAGGGGTCAGGTAAGCCGGGAGTACCTCTAGGGCAGTTTCAAACTAGAAAATCAGTCAAGAGGCAAAGGACAGATGCACAGCAGACAGCCTGTAAAATCAAAAAATCTGCATCTCCCACCACTGGAGAGGCAGGGGTCTACCCGGGGTCCCCTTGGGTATTTTCCAGAAGAAGGGAGAAGGAGGCAGGGTAGAATGCTAGGCTGTGAGCGTTGGGTGGTTGGTCGGGTGGTGGGACTGTGGCACCAGGCAGGCCAACCTCCTGGATGGAAGTTTGGGTTCAGCTAGGGTTATGTTAGGTATGAGACCCTGTTGTTACACAGTGTATCGAAGGCTCCCCTTCTCTCCCTAGTCTGAATCTCTGCTCTCACTGTAGCCAGGTTTCTGACGAGATTTGATGGTAATGTGACTGGAAAGAGTTACTGGGGTTCATGGTTTAATGGCCATTCCCAGTAGGCAGCACTTCATGAGAAGTGGTGGAGGAGGTGTTTTTTCTAGAAGAAGGGGTTCAGTAGGAGGGGGATGGAAGAGGGTTGTTGGTGTAAAAATGCAAAATGAATTATATATGTGTGTGAAATTGTCAAATAATTAAGAAACTAAATTTGAAAAAAATAAGAGCTCTAGACTAATATCCACCAAAACCGAGGAAAGAAAAAAGAAAGCAGGTGGGTGCACATCTTGGGGAAGAGACCAGCATCCCACTGTCCTTTTTACAGCCCCACCCCCTGACTAGGCCTGTCAGGCCTCTTACAAGATCCCCTCCACCCACAGTGCCTAGCTGAGCACAGCCTTTAACACCTGGACCTGTGGGGACAGTCCAGGCCCCAAGCATGGTAGTACCCCTTCTTTCTGCTTTTGTGTCTTGTGTACAGTGTGCACCCATGCCCTTGGGACACCTTGTTACTGGTATACAGTCTTCAGAACAGATCCGTGGTACGCTGTACCACTCTCACTTAGGTTGGCAAACTCAGTATTTCTGAGTAGGAAACAGAAAAGTAAATTCTCTTCAAAGAAATGGAATACGCCAACTAAAATGAGAATTCTTCATTAAGAGAGCTGTACTTGTAGAGGAGCAGAGCTCAATTCCCAGCACCCCCATGAAGGCTTACAACTCCAGCTTCAGGGGACCTGACACCTTCTTCTGGCTTCCATGGGCAAAGCATGTATGTGGTGCACTTACATACATGTAGGCAAACTTGTATACACATAAAATAAAAACTTTTTTTTTTTCAAAAGGATATTATGAGCCAGGGAAGAGGTGCCACATGCACCTTTAATCCCAGCACTCAGGAGGCATAGGCAGTGGATCATAGTGAGTTTGAGGCTAGCCTAGTCTACAGAGTGAGTTCCAGGACCGTCAGGGTTACAACAGGGAAGCCTTGTCTCAAAAAAAACAAACGTGTGTGTGTGTATTTGGTATATACATATATTTGGATATATATATATATATATATACATATATATATATATAGTCATGAGAGAGCTGAAGAGATGACTCAACTCAGTGTTTAAGGGTGCTCAGTGTTCTAGAAGACCCAAGTTCAGTTCCCAGCACCCAGTTTAGTCAATTCACAACCTTCTGAAAATCCAGCTCAGCTCCAGGGATTGGATGCCCTCTTTAGGCCTCAGGTTGCACTGCATGCACATGTATACACCTCTCTCTCTCTCTCTCTTTCTCTCTCTCTCTCTCTCATGTACACGTATGTCTGCACACACATGTACCCACATACAACACATAAATAAATAGATAAATAGATAAACGAATAAATAAATAAATGTAATCAGACGCCAGTGGAAAGTGTTCACAATACAAAGTCAGAGCAGAAAGAAAGCTACAGCCTCGGTTACCGGAATAGCAGACGGACAGGGGTTCTGCTGGGCAGATGTGTATGAAGAGTGAAAGCATCTAAGGCTAACATAGTCTCCATGCAAGAGACTGCATGTGATCTCTGTGGGTAGGATAAAGTGGAACCAAGATGAAGGAAATATGATCATAAAACATTATCAATTCAGCAGATAAAAAAAGGCTTCCCAAGTCTAAAGTCCTACAGTTGCATGAGTTCAGAGAACTGAGTTTCCTCTCTTTGGTAAGTGCATCCCTTTATAGTGAACAGTTAGGCCATCTTCCTCTTTTGTTCATTATTCTGAATGTCCACGTTATTCATCAGATTTTCCTGGCATGTTTAAATCTCAGAAGCTTCTTAAAATAAACTCCAACTAATTGGTCGATTATTATTTAGGAAACATACTGGATTCATTTCTCCAATCATTTATTTAAAAATTCTACAGTTATCTGTATTTATAAAGGAAGTGAGATTTGGAGTGTCGTTTGTTTTGTCAGTTTGCTGATTCTTCCACGGAATCTCTTCTTAGAGGGGCGGGGCACGGTGCCGGCAGGAATTGGGGGCGGGGCACAGTGCCGTCAGGAATTGGGGGCAGGGCACGGTGCGGTCAGGATCTGGAACCCGCCTGTGAATCTGTTTGCACTGTGGGTTTTTGTTTGTCTGCTTGCTTCACTGTAAGAGTGTGGAGTGGTGGGACATAGGGGGCAATGGGGAATGGAGTTGGGGAAATTCTGCAAAAAATTTTTTTAAAAGCCTTGTAGATAATTTCCAAATTTACACCAGCTTCATGTAACGAATGAACCCGATACTAGGTGGAGCCTGCATAGAACAACAGACTCGAAGGAAATGAAACACAGGTGCTGACTGACGCGCTTTGTCCCGCAGGTCAGGAAGCGTGCTGCACCACTGGAATGAGATCTACTACTTTGTGGAGCAGCTGGCTCATAGATTCATCAGGTAAGTGTCGTCGTCACTTCTCTGATGGCTGACGGTGAACCCAGCCCCTCTACCATTCTGATGACTCCCAGGCACTGTGCGTGTGCACTGAGTGGACCTGTAAGGAAGGTGTCACAAAGTGCTAGGTGACCAGCTCTGATGCAGCCCCTGGTGGTAGATGGTCTCCATGGAGACTAATGTGAGTGAGCACCACACACTTGAGTCCATTTCTACAGCCCAGAAGATTCTCTGAGCCCAGGGTAATGGCATTCCCAGGGACATCTCCATGTCCTGTCAGAGGCACGTCCAGGGAGACACAGTAGGCACCTTTGGTTCACAGCCATAAACTGGCCATTGGCTAAACCCTTGCCACACCCTCTGGGAGTCCCATTTAGGTGGCAGTTCCTCAGCTCTGGGAGCAGTGATACAAAGAAGAGCAGGAAGGAAGCCAGGCAGGGACTGACATGCCCCAGGTGTTCTGTCTGGCCTAACGTAGTTTTTCTCCTTTCCAGTCCACAGCTAAGGATGTCCTTCATTGTCTTCTCTACTCGAGGGACAACGTTAATGAAACTAACTGAGGACAGGTAAGGAGACGTCACATCCACATCATGCTGAAGTCTGTCTCCTCCTGAGTAGCCTGTGACTAGTGCCTGGTGTCTCAGCAGTCCATCACTCTAATCTGGTCCATTCTGCTGGTTCACTCTGCAGCGACTTCTGATGACATTTCCTGACACTGGTGAAATGTTTTAAATGACTAGACCATGTTGAGACAAACCTTGCATCTGAATGTTAACTCCATCTGCTGAGTTGGAGCAAAATGTTAGCAAATTAGGTTCTTTGGGGATTGTGTTTTCTGCCATTTGAATTGAATTTATTTTGTGAACCAGAGTTTCAGTTACTGCTCCACTAGAGAGGTAAGAGCCTGAAATCTGTCCCTGTGATTATCAAGGATAGGAACAGGAACGTACAGTTGTGGCACCAAATGAATAGAAGGAAACTTTAATCAAGTGGGAAAATGTTAATGAACGAACGTTCTCTGGGATTTAGCCACATTTCACTTCACAGAGGAAGACCATCAGTGACAGCACACGGCACTTATTCATCGCTCTCATGGTGCGTGGGAAAGGGGAAAGGAGAATCTTCTTCATTCATGTCAGTGCATACTTTTTAAGAAAAATGTGGCATGATCTACACAAGAGAAGCATTGTAGGGACATAGCATTCTTGGCTGACTTATATATAGGCATGTTGGAAAAGAAATGGAGGAAGGTTCCAGCAGTGGTTGTGCACGCCTTTAATCCCAGCACTCAGGAGGCAGAGGCAGGTGGATCTCTGTGAGTTCAAGGCCAGCCTGGTCTACAGGGTGAGTTCTAGGACAGCCAGAGTTACAACAGAGAAACACTGCCTTGAAAAAAAAACCAAAAGAAAGAAAAAAGAAGGGAAGGAAGGAAGGGAGAAAGAGAGGGAGAAAGGGAGAAAAAGACAAGTGTTAGTCCATTTTCTGTTGCTCTAACAAAATACCTCAGACTGAGTACTTTATAAAGAGAAGGGGTCTATTCAACTCACATTTCTGGAAGGTCTGTATATATCTGCCAGCATCTGTATATCAGACATGACACATGGCATCACAGTAGGAAAGACCACACGGTGAAATGGAACCCAGAGAGTCAAAGACTAGACCTACTCTTCATACAGTTAATGTGGGAAAGAGTCTGGGTCCTGCAAGAGCTACCTTAGTCCTGAAGGCCATCCCCAGTAACACAGTGACTTCTTCCAGGACCGCCTATTGGCTGCCTCTCAGTGCCACCACACTGAGGACCAAGAGACAGCTCACAGCCCTCTAGCCATCTCTAAACCACAGCAGCAAGTTTAAGAATGACTGGAAGACTTTAGCTGATAACATCCTTCTGTAGAAATGAGAATAGAGTTAACAAGCTTTCCAGCTCAGACCAGCAAGTCCAAGTCAGCTATGTCTCTTCATGCTTGTGCTGCCTATCTAAAACTCCATTTTCAAATCTTCTTACTCTCTCTATGCATGCATGCTGCTAGAATGCCCAGAAACCCCATTTTAAAAGTGGGTGTCATTTCCTCTTCACAGCAGAAGAAACCCTGATCATGGTTCCTTCCCTGGACACCAAAGAGAACCCAGACTAGGCCTGGGCTCTAATTATATAGCAGTTAGCCACTGTTTGGGCTCACCAAGAAAGACATGGAGGCATATTTCATAGGTACAAACCCTTCCAGACCTCATCAGAGGGAACCACCATCCTGACCAGCACTATACTGGATGGTGGAACCCTGAGTGTCTCTGCTCAGGTGTTTTTATCAACACAGAACTCCTCAGGTATTCTACTGAAAGCACGTGCAGATCCTGAGCAATCAAACTTCTCCCACATAAATCCAATACCTGCAGACAATACAAAATGCCCTCTCCCAACAGTGCACAAAACAATTATTTTATACATAACTAAAAATAAACTTCCACAGCACTATTGTTTCCCCTTCTCCTTGAACATTCTCTCTAAAGAAAACTCTGAAGTATAAGAAGCCTCCTTCAGGGTTGACCAAAAACTTTGAGAAGCTCTGCGGAAGGACTTGGTCTTGTGTGAGAGTTGTGACCCTGCTCTGTCTTTGTCTGCCATCCTTCAGCAGGGCTGGCTTCTGCTCAGAGATGGAGAATCAAACAAAAATCCTAGCTGATCCTGCCATACCCTTGTCTCCAACACTAACTAGGTACATCCAAATGAACATAGCTAGGACAGTAAGATGTGAACAGCTCAGAGTCAACCATGATTTCTTTGGTTGCTGACTCTTCTACATAGATAAAAGAAAACTCTAGAGTTAACCCATGACTCTGGGTGCTGAGCATCCTTATGGGGATGTTTGCATCATCAGTCCCAAGCCAAAATCAGATCTTATCTGTCCTTCACATCCTGCTGGAACCATGGCATCTTGGTGTGGTTTCATGCCAATTATTCTTTTGATGTGTCAGTGTGACTCATCCAGATGTTGTGAGACACTGCAATGGCCTCTGGGCAGCTGGGCAGTGCAGGTGAGGACTGGATAAACACAATCAGAATGAATGCTTAGTTGACAGTTGTAGTAGGATGCTTTGAAGAAGTTTTTGTCCTGTGCAGCTTTCCTTATGGTTGCATGCTGCTCAGATATCTGGGAACTTTGCTTAGAATATAAAGGAGAGTAGGGGTGGGGTGGCAGTTGGCAGCTGGTGGGTTAGTTTGTTGGATGTTAATTCAGCTATTAGCTCCCTCTCTCCAAATTTCAGACAGCCTAAAGGGGCTGTGAAGATTTCTTTCTTTCTCTCTTTCAAGGCTGCCATAAGAGCAGTGAAGATTTTTTTCTTTCTTTCTATCCTTCCTTTCTTTTTCCTGAGCTAGAAGGTAAAAAAGCACAGTAACTGCCTGCTACAAGTAGCGCCCAACATGGGGCATGAAATAAGGATAAGAAAGGAAAATGGGAAGGAAAATTTGGAAGAAAAAAAAAGGAAAAATGGGAAAAAAAGGATAAAAAATTTGATTTCAACTGTAGTAGCGGGAAAGGCAGAAGATGAAGGGATGGATGCTTTTGTTCAAGAGGCCAGCAAACTATTTATAGCAGCTGTTACCACTGGGGTATACACCACTTTGCTCCCCGTGGTAATTTTCTTTTTTCTTTTCCTCTTTTACTTCTATTTCTTTTCAAAAAAGGTTAAGGAAATGGCTATGCAACTGGAAGAGGGATGGGAGAGGAATAGGAAATGGCCAAGAGAGGGGAAAACAGAGCAAAAGGGAGAATGAAAGGGCACAATTTTTTCTTTGTGTTCAAAGAAGGAAATTATAAAAAAGAAATTGGAAGTACTAATAGAAGAAACACAGGTGGACTTAAAATTGGTGGTGCTACTAGAAGAAATATGGGGAGGGTTAGAAAGGGTAGAGACATGGAAACCTGAGGAAGTGGAAATACAACCAGGTTCCTTCCCAGTAACAGAAAAAAGGATTTCCCCAAAAATAGATAAAATAGATTTACAGGATGATAGCCCTGTTAGGAATATAAGGGGAGAATCCGTAAGGGAGAATGATCAGATAAGGCAGCCCTTCCCAAATGAGGTGTCTAATTGTGAATCCTCAGTTTCAACTGAGGTGGAATTTTCACAGCCCAGGGTCACAAAATCACCTTCAGCATTCCCAGGTGATAGAGATAAGCCCCAAGGTTATAATGAAACAGGATGGCATCCAAAAGAAATGATTGATTTCAGGAGATTGAAGGATGCTGTGGTGTACATGCTACGGCATGTACTCGCCTTATGTAAAGCAAGTGTTCAATAATTGGGTACTTCAGTACTGGGTGTTCCCATACAATTGGAAAGGGTTAATATCTGCTATACTAGAGGTAGGTCTTAAGCTTCAATGGTTAGTCTGGTAGAGAGATGCAGCAGCAAGTATGGAGCAGCAGAATAGGGTTAGAGGAATAAATATAACCTGAGATCAGCTCCTTGGTGAGGGTTGGTATGCTGAAGTATAAGAACAGATTAAGTTTAATGACATGACTATAGAACAATGTCATTTAGGAACTTTATGAGCTTGGGAGAAAGTAGAGGAGCCAGGAAAAAAATTCCCCTCATTTATAAAGATCATACAAGTGAAGCCTTTATGGATTTTTTGCAAAGATTAACTACAGCTATAAATAGAGCCATCTCAGACCTTGAATTACCTGAGACAGGTAATTATTGACAGTGGCATTTGAAAATGCCAACACAAAGTATAAAAAAAGCTTTATGAACATTAGAAGCCAATTCTGCACCAATGGATCAATTGATCAGAGCCACTGCAGACATTGATTCTAATAGTTACACAACTACTGTAATTGGACAAGCTATAGTTAGAGGGCTAAAATACCAAAATGCCTGATGCTTTAACTGTGGAAGACATGGCCACTTGCAAAGAGATTGTGACCAAGCTGCTTCTACAGGCAATGGTTTCTTTAAATATTGGGCAGGAAAAAAAAGAGCGGATTTCCTGGCATGTGCAGGCAGTGTGGAAGGGTTGACTCTGGGTGAATACATGTAGATCCAAGAGAGATATAAAGAGGAATTCCTTTCAGTAGGGAAACACCACAGGGGACCCTAGCTCAGGCCCCTGGAGAAAAAAATAAACTGCCTGTGTCCTGTCAGCACTAGAGTAACAGCAGACTGAGAAACTCAAACTTGGTGTTGGAGATCTGACATATGCTACTGAAGGCAGTGTTTCACTTAGATCTGGCTCTAGACAGACAGCTTACTCTATCACCAACCATTCAATGCTATAAAATGGCCACTGGAGTTTCACCCCAGGACAGTAGGAATGATCCTAGGTAGGAGCAGTCTGACATTAGAAGGATTCATCGTGCATCCCAGAATTATAGATGGAGATTTCAAAGGAGAAAATAAAATCATAGCCTATGTAACAAGAGACCTGCAGTTTAATGCAGGAAATAGGATCTTTCAGCTGTTACTATTTCCTTTATCAAAAGAAAAGCTGTCCCTGTATAGAGAGCAGAAGGGTTTGGAAGCACTGGGAAATGAGTGTTCTGTCAGACAGTCATTAATGATAAAAGACCAAACTAAAAATGCAAATAAATGACATTGAAATAGAAGGGTAAGTGGACAGAGATGCAGAGACTCCCCAAGAGTCATGGAATTCAAATTGACCCCTTCAGGAAGTATCCACAGTTTATATGGATTGGAAAATTTATCTCACATAAAGCAAAGTATAAAATGTGTTAAATGTTTGGCATCAAAAGGGCAAAAGGGAAAGTTAAGGCTTTATGTGGCTGACATAGCTATAAATTTATGGGGAAGAGATTTATTGCAACAAGTGGGGAACTCAGATTAATATCCCTTCAGTCCCAGAAAGGGTACATAAAATAAGGTCACAAGGGGAAGATGCTCTTAATAAGGGGGATGCACAAGCTGTACAGGTTGTCCAAAAGCCAGATATAACAGTTTCAAATTTATAAAGGCCACTGCCAAGACTATGCCAACTGTCCTACCCTTAAAATGATTACCTAATAAGCCTGCGTGGATAGAGCAGTGACTCTTAACAAAAGAAAAATTACAGGTGCTTGAACAACTGGGTAGAGGAGCAGTTAAAGGCTCAGCATATAGAAGAGTTCACCATGGAACTCACTCGTATTCATCATACAGAAGAAATCTGGAAAATGGAGAGTGTTAACTGATTTGAGGGCTGTGAATGTGCTGATTAAGCCCATGCGTCTATTGCAGCCTCCAGATCTCCAACACTAAGTTTAGATTTCTCAGTCTGCATGTTACTCTAGTGCTGACAGGACACAGGCAGCTGGCTTTTTTCTCCAGGGGCCTGAGCTACGGTCCCTTGTGGTGTTTCCCTACTGCAAGGAATTTCTCTGTATATCTCTTTTGGATCTACACGCATTCATCCAGTGTCAACCCTTCCACACAGCCTGTACACCCCTGGAAATCTGCTCCTTTTTTCTGATTGGTATTTAAAGTAACCATTGCCTTTAGAAGCAGCTTGGTCACAATCTCTTTGCCAGTGGCCATGTCTTCCACAGTTAAAGCACTGAGCATTTTGAAATTCCTTTACTTTCTTTTTTACCTAACACATGGCATTTGATAGTGATTGATTTTTAAAAAAACTTTTTTTCCCACAATCCCCTTGAAAGAGCAGGATAAGCAAAGCTTACTTTCACAGTGCCTACCTATTACAATACTCAACATGTCAAAAGGTATCAGTGGAAAGTCCTTCCACAGGGAATGCTAAATGGTCCAACTCTATGTCAAGGTTTTGTGCCACAACCATTAGGACTAATTTGAAAACAATTTCCCCAATCTATTATTTAACATTATATGGGTGGTATTTTGTTAGCTGATTTTGAGGAGGATATTTTAGAAAAATTTGATGAAATGAAAAGAATCTTACCCTGTTGGAGGTTACAGATTACACCTTAAAAATATAGAGAGGAGATTTTATTAACACTCTAGGTTATAAGATAAGTCAACAAAAAAGTTCAGCCACAAAAGGTACAGATCAGAAGAGATCAGTTGCAAACTCTTAATGATTTCCAAAAATTATTGGGAGATATCAATTGGGTAAGACCCACAATTAAATTAACTATGCAAGAGTTAATTAATTTGTTTGAAAGATTAAAAGGAAAATCCAACCTAGATAGTCTACACACTTAACCACTGCAACAGAGCAAGAGTTAACTCTGGTAGAAAAGAGACTACAAGATGCATATATGGATCGCATAAATCCACACCTGAGTTGTGTTCTCTACTGGGATTCTTATGCAGAGAGAGAATATATCTTAGAATGGATATTAATGGCACATAACCAGAGTTAAAAATTAAAGACTTATATAGAAAAGGTTGCTGATTTAATTATAAAAGGAAGAATAAGACTTCATCAGCTGTCAGGAACAGATCCAGCAGATCCAATGTGAAGACAAGGAAGAACAAGAAAGAAACTCCAGACCTCACAGAGTCCAGTAAAGTATGCTCAGGGCAGCTCCCAGAGGACAGAGATATATATGCAAAAATAATGAGGTACCATTCAAAACTGATAAAGATTAGATCTGAGCCAAGGAGATCTCCTGAATACCCTGACCATTGACCAGAAAAGCATGACTATGGAAATAAAAGTTATTTTAAAAAGATACAGCCTTCTAATGATTGTATTAAAGTACAAAAAACTAAAATCAACAAAGAATCAGCTCTGGGACATGGAGTAAAGTTTCTGAATTCTAAATTTCCACCTGATTCTAACACCAGTGATAATGAAGAGTCTGAGGAAGATAAAGAATATGAAGCCTTGATGAAAAGCTGTCCCTGTGTGAATCTCACTTTGGCTGATTTGGAACAGTTGGCTGGCAGTCATCAGAAGGTTCCAGAAAAAGATGAGAGCGATGACCCACAAAATGCCAGTCACTACAAATTTGGCACAACTTCTGCGTCCCAAGACTTCCCATGACCTGTACAGTGGTGGACTATGCATTAGTCATGAGGTGATTGTGGGCCCTTTTATAAATTTAATTAATTAGCAGAAGGTCTCAGAGAAAAAGTAATCAATATTTTACAACTTATGGCTTAGTAAAAGGGGGGAAATATAGCAGAACATTTTGAAGAAGTTTTTTGTCAAGTGCATCTTTCCTTATGATTGCATGCTGCTTGGACTTCTGGGAACTTTGCTTAGAATATAACCCAGAAGGGTGGGCAGTTGGTAGTTGTTAGGTTGGTTTGTTGTTTGCTAGTTCACCTCTCTATTAGGTTCCTCTCTCCAAGCTTCAGACAGCCAAAAAGGGCTGTGAAGATTTCTTCCTTTCTCTCTTTCAAGAATGCTACAAGGGCAATGAAGACTGATTTATTCATTTATTCATTCATTCATTCCTTCCTTCCTTTCTCTCTCTTTCTCCCTCTCCCCCCTTCCTTTCTCTTTCCTGAGATAAAGGGTAAAAAAAAGCACAATAGTTACCTGCTACAGACAATGTTCCTTTCCATCTACTTGGAATCTAATTGTTTGTGCCTTGATGTGGAAATTTATTTTCAGTCATGTTTAAAACAATTGTTTTTGTGCACTGTTGGAAAAGGGGATGCATAGGTCTTAGCATTTTGTATTGTCTACAGGTGTGGTGTTGAATTTCTGTGGGGGATGTTTGATTGCTTATGATCTGCATCTGAGAAGTTCTAAATCAATAAAAAGACCTGAGCTGAGATGCTCAGGGTTCCACTGTCTGGTATGATGCTGGCCATGACAGTGGTTCCCTCTGCTGAGGTCTGGCAGGGTTTGAAGTTATGAAATATGCCCCCGTGTCTTTCTTGGTGAGACTCCACAGCAGCATAACAAACTATAAATGGTACACCTATGTGGGGCAAGACATCACACTGGCTAATCCAATGTGAAGACAAGGAAGAACAAGAAAGAAACTCCAGACCTCACAGAGTCCAGAAAAGTACGCTCAGGGCAGCTCCCAGAGGACAGAGATTATATATATGTAAAAATAATGAGTAGAAGTCTCCAGAAGGAAGGTGAAAGTCAGGAAGGAAATAAATTTTTATGAAGTGAAAATTAAGTGATAAAGAGGACTCGAAGTGAAAGACACAGAATTGAGGCCTTAACAGAAAGACTTTTCATGGTAAAAACAAAGAATTCATCCAGGAGCAGAGCAAAAGCAAAGTTTCAATGGCTGTTCCTGATCACGGGGCCAATGCTCCTTCCTGCCAATGGCTGCAGCCAGGGCATGGGAAACGTAAACAAGAGCGAACTATTTTATAAACTGAGTTTGTTGATGGCTTTTTGTGTATGTAAAGCCCAAGTGAGTCTTATGTTTGAGCTCTATGAAGAAGGGTATGTTTCCCCCATAGTGGTGGTGAGAAAAAAATGCCAAACTGCCAGAATATTTCAACCAGTGATTCTTCTCACCAGACCAGGACCCCCTGCTGTTGTGAAAGCCACAGCTTAGAGCCCAAAAGCCACTTAGTTAAACTGAACAGTTCTTTCGTTGTTGCTGCTGTTGTCTGCAAACCTGACTACAAGTGGTCCAGGCAAAGGTAACGAGAACTTCACCCACAAGGAGAATCTTCCTGCAGACAAAGTGACCAGTTATTTTTCCAGTAAACCAGACTCTATCTTAAAACCTGGAAAGTGTTTCCTCAGGGTCAGCACACAGGAGCTGTCTTCCAGAACTGGCCAAGGTGATATCTCGTGTTGGTAGCCAAACTGATACTGTAAGAATCACCCAGCTGGTGATGGTTTTGAAGGCCTGAGGGCTCTTTGAAGAGCTGCTGAGGCTTGGCACTGTGAGAGGCCAGGAGAAGCTGTTAGTGAAGGTGCAGCCAAAGTAGTAGTTGAAGGTCCAGATTGAAGGGTTCATGCAGAGAAGTTGAGGCTTGGAACCATGAAAAGAGCCCAGGAGAGGCCATTGGGGAAGGTGCAGCCCAGTGGCAGCAAGGGACCCCAGCAGTTCTGAAGATGCCAGAACCATGGGACAACCACCAGGAACAGCAGCAGCAGTAGAGTGGAGCCAGCCAGAGCCTGGATGGCAAGCTGTGTGTGCTGCAGAGGGCAGAGCAGAGAAGTGACCCAAGCCCTTTAGAGGAGCCCAGAAGATCGTGAGTGAATTCTAGATAATTGAACATTGTTCAGCTGTCCAAAGACAATGTGAAAAGCTTGATAGATGTTTGGTTATGTTTGGTTTTGTCCTTGGGATAGTTCCTCTTGTAAATAGTTTTGCTGGTGCAGTGTTAAATTGTGTTGTAGAGATAAGGCTTTTTTTTTTTTTTTTGGTGTGTGTGTGGGGTGGGGATTGGCTTATACAGAAGAGGGGAAATGTTGTGGAAGTTTAGTTGTGTCTAAAATAATTGTTTTTGTGCACTGTTGGAAAAAAGGATGCATAGGCCTTGACATTTTGTATTGTCTGCAGGTGTTGGGTTTCTGTGGGGAATGTTTGATTGCTTATGATCTGCACCTGAGGAGTTCTGAAGGCATAAAAACACCTGAGCTCAGAGGCTCGGGGTTCCACTGTCCAGTACAGAGATTTTTGTGACAGTGGTTCCCTCTGCAGAGGTCTGGCATGGCTTCCACCAACGAATGTGCCTCCAGGCCTTCCATGTGGAGCCATCACAGCAGCTTACAACTACAGTGCCTTAACTTCATTACTACTTTGCTTCTTGTATCAAAGAAATGGCGGAGGTTAGAGCCCACACCTGCTGCAGCCTTTAGTGCTGAAGGCTGTGTGAGTCTCCTGTAGTGACTGCATGGCCATGCATGAACCCAGCACACACCCAATCTTACCACACAAAGAGGAGGCAAGTGATCACTCTCAGACGTCTTAGGGTGACTAACTACAAGGATCAGGTCTTTGGAGACTCTGTCCAACTTGTCTTACAGTTTTATTGGACACAAGACTCTCCATATTTTCTTCTGAGAGAATTCGCTCTTTACAACATCCCTCTGAGACAGTAAAGGTACCATCATTCTACACTATGTGTATATGAGGCAGTTTATAGAGTTTTAAAAGAAACTTGATAAAATAAAAGGGCACTGGGCTAGGGAGATGTAAAAAAACTTGATTTGCAAATGTGAGGACATAGGTTTGAAGCTCCGAATCCACATTAACAAGTCAGGCTTGCTGCATGTGCCTCTTTTCCCAGCCATGGAAGAACAGGAGGTAGGAACAGGCGGATTACCTGGAAGTTCAGCAGGCAGCTGGCCAGCCTGCTCAGCGGTGATAGGCCAGAGAGACCATGTCTCAGGAGGGCGCCTGAGGTCCAACACTCAAGGCTGTCCACTGACCACACACACTTTGACCATGCACACCTGTGCCTACACCTAACTCCCACACACTCCCATACAAAAAAAATCTGCGGTCAGAAAAGATTCTCATTTTAACAAGAGCAAAAAAAAAGTGTGTTAATCAAAAGACATTTGAAATATTATTCGAATATATATATTTGCAACGTCCTCAGATACGTTCTTGGGATCCAAAATGCATACAGGAAAACTGTGAGGGAGTTGAAGAAGTAGAAATAGAAAATACAATGTACTTAAGCATAGTATACTGAGAATGACGACATATGGTCTCCAGTTTCTAATGATAACTGTGCTCATTTAAATTCTTATTTTATATGCACTTACTGCAGTGATTCTCTCTAACCCAGTGGTTCTCAGCCTTCCTAATGCTACAACCCTTTAATACAGTTCCTCATGCTGTGGTGACCCCCAGCCATAAAATTAGTTTTGTTGCTACTTCATAAGTATAATTTTGCTACTGTTGTAAACCATAATGTAAATATATGGCATGCAGATGGTCTTAGGTGACCCCTGTGAAAGGGATCATGTGACCCTCATAGGGGTCCCACAGGTTGGGAACCTCTTGTCTAAGTGCTTTTAAGATTTCTTCATCTTCGGTTCTTCTCAGTTTGGTTATGATGTGTCTGGGGCTGTGCAGAGCTTGTTAAAGCTATAAATTCATGCCTTTCACTAAACTTGGTAAGTTTATAACCACCGCTCAGTTTGGTATCATTATCATTAGTAGTGGTGGCAGTCGTAGTAGCTTTCTGTAGCATCCAGTTTCTCTCTCTCTGGGACCCCATGTGCAGGTGAAGACCTCTCCATGTTACTCCTCGTGGCCCTGAAGCCGGTTCTGGTCTTTGCCAGTCTTTCTTCTCTCTGTTCCTCAGTGGATGATTTTTGCGGTTCTGTCTCAATGGTCCCTTCCTCTGTCAGCTTCCTTCAGCCATTGAGCACAGAATTTCCATTTGGCTCCTCTTGAAATTTTCATGTCTCTGCCAAGTACTTTTTCGTCTTCATCTTCAGTCCAAGTGTTCACAGTGACCTCACAGGATGCTTATTATAACTGCCTTCAGGTCTGTCCTGGTTCCAGCCTTGCCTTTCCCCACGAGAGCTGATCACACGTTTTTAGGTGCATTTATTTGTTGAGTAATTTTACAGTATAGCTTTATTTTTATGTTGTTTAGACTTTTGGGACTTTTTTCCCCCTTTCTTTGCCTCAGTTAGCTGTAACCTGGTCACTATCCGTCCCTAGTGTGGACAGAGGTTTCAGTGTCCTCCCAGTTGATAACACTTAAATAGACTGTTCTGTATCTAACCCCTGTGCAGCACAGTGACCCGGGACCTGCACCTTGGCACCTCCAGCTTTGGCCGCAGAATTGGGAGCCCCCTTCTACAGCCCTCTCCTCTCCAGAATCACCCCAAGAATCTAGTCAAGAGGTGGTATCTGTTGTTGTTTTGGCCAGATGGGCTACAACAAGGCTGTCTTCCTCTGAGACAAAGACAGAGTAGGAGGGACCCTTCTTCCCAGGGTTCCCAGGACTGGGGATTTTCCTCAGCCTTTTACAAGCCACTTCAGCCACCACCTCACCATGACACTTGTCCTCAGGTTAAGACCATGACAGAAAAGAGGGAATGAAAATTTGGAACTCACTTGTGTGGGCCACCATTGGGGTTTCCATTCTCTCCCACAGCTTTGTTTGTTTTCCAGGCCTTCCTGTGGTTGCTCTTCTGTGGCAGGCTGCGGCAGGCTGCGGCAGGCTGTGATAGGTTGCAGCAGGCTGTGGAAGGCTGTGGCAGGCTGCGGCAGGCTGTGATAGGTTGCAGCAGGCTGTGGAAGGCTGTGGCAGGCTGCGGCAGTCTGCAGCAGGCTGTGATAGGTTGCAGCAGGCTGTGGCAGGCTGTGGCAGGCTGCGGCAGGCTGTGATAGGTTGCAGCAGGCTGTGGTAGGTTGAGGCAGGCTGCGCTGCAGGCTGCGGCAGGCTGCGGCAGGCTGCGGCAGGCTGTGATAGGTTGCAGCAGGCTGTGGCAGGCTGTGGCAGGCTGTGGCAGGCTGTGATAGGTTGCAGCAGGCTGTGGCAGGCTGTGGAAGGCTGTGATAGGTTGCAGCAGGCTATGGCAGGCTGTGGCAGGCTGCGGCAGGCTGTGGCAGGCTGCGGCAGGCTGCGGCAGGCTGTGATAGGTTGCAGCAGGCTGTGGCAGGCTGTGGCAGGCTGTGATAGGTTGCAGCAGGCTGTGGCAGGCTGTGGCAGGCTGTGATAGGTTGCAGCAGGCTGTGGCAGGCTGTGGAAGGCTGTGGTAGGCTGTGGCAGGCTGCGGCAGGCTGCGGCAGGCTGTGATAGGTTGCAGCAGGCTGTGGCAGGCTGTGGTAGGCTGTGGTAGGATTGGGCTTTCCTTCCTTTTCAGAAATGAGGACACTGAGGTCCAATATCTGATCTCTAGATTCTGAACTTGGTTGAGTCAAAATCATGTCAGATCATGTTCCTGTCCATGGTTTCTCAGCATCCTCAGTTTAAACAATCCAAGATCTGTGGGCCATTTCATTAGCATTGGAGCATGTATAATGCTGGTTGAAGTATTATTATAATACAGCAATTTAGTGTGAACTACTACAGATGATTCCCTGAAAACTCCACGTCTTAATGGGGAAATTACTTGAAATACTTCAAATGTTTTATCATCTGGAAATGAGATAGCGTCTGAAGAGTCCAACTAGCACTTTAACAGAATCAGGAGAGGTGATGGTTTTAACCAAGTGCCCATGTTTCGTCTGTTAAGATAGACATATATTTTTTGTTTGTTTTTATATACCATGGTAGTGGAATCCATTAAAAAGATTTTTACATGTTGGCTGATGTCTCATATTTCTGGTTGTATTTGGTTATGGTGTATTCTTTTCATGTGAACGAGAATTTTGTTTTCTGTATATTATTCAGGACTTTAGTATTCTTATTCATAATTGCTCTGTTATTATACTTTGACTTATGGCAATTTGTATTTTCTTATTTAAGTTTTTCCACAACTTATTACCATGTAAGGCAGGGAGGCCAACACTTAACATTTCCTCTCAACTGGGAAGCGGTTTTTCCAGTGCTGTGGCGGAGCAACCTTTTAACCGGCCACATAAAGGGTGGCCTGGAGGGGCTTGGGCACCGCTTGGCTTTCTGCTTGGATACAGCTCCGTTTTGTTTTCCTGCAGTCCTACACTCAAACCACATTGTTTTAATTAGTTTCAACATCTGGAGGACCAGTCCTTCCTCATTTCTAATACCGAGCAAAAATCTCCTTGGTCTTTAGTGGATTTTTCCAACCATGTGCTTTTAGAGTTTTTTAGTGTTCCAAATATCCTTGGGGTTTTCGTCTGAGCCGGCTGAACAGCTCAGATTAGTCTTGGCACCGATGGCAGTGGATTCCCGCTATGCAGAGGCACTCTGACTTAAGGGTGCGTATCGCTTCTGTTTTACGTCCTCCAGGAAGGCTCTGTTCTTCCCCTAAGTTGCATTCAGTTAACTCAGTTCCCACTCTGAGTGGAGTATCTCCTGTTACGTCGCTGGATTGTTAGTGCTGGGGTGCTTGCTGTGTGGGGCCACGAGCTTCTGTTGAGCATCCAGCGTGAAATGTTCGTAGGAACATCCGTGGGGCTTCCGCGTGGATAATCAGTAGTTCAGCCTGTGATCCAGAAGTAGCTTAAGAAATAATGTGTGGGGGAAAATTACTGGGTTTGCATACTTTTTGCTTTTACACCCCCCATTCTCTCTTCTTTTCTCCTGTGGGGTGCTGGGGATGGGACCTAGGGCGTGGACATGCCCACTGAGTGCGCTGTCACGGAGCCACATCCTCAGCCCAGTAGAGTTGTTCCCTCCCACGCCATTTTAATGAGATACAGTTTATTTCTTAAATTTATAAACACCTCTGTTTTGTATGTTTTTTTTTTTAATTTAAGATTCATTATTCATTCATCATGACTCATTATATTGCCATTATGGGTTCTTAGCCCGCTGGTGTCATAGAGTTGCCCTTTTTCCTGTCACTTTGACATGAAGGTTTTTTTTTTTCATCTTATCTTTTCTTAATAATAAAACCTGTTGTTGATATAAAATTGAACTTTAAGTCTGTCAAAGCTGAAGCTCATTCTCGCTGACACGGCTTGTTCTCAATGAGAGCTCTCAACTCATTTGTATTTATAATTTCCCTCTTGCTGTTTTCTGGTTCAGGATGGTGTCTCCCACGTGATTTTTTGTTTATCTTTCATTTGTCTTTCAGAATCCCTTTTTTTTTCCCCCCAAAGACTGGGATTAGCATAATTTAATCTTGGAGTGTTAGTTTCCAGCCTTATTAGTTTTGCTGACGGACTGTCATGTGATCCATGTGCTGTGCCCCCTCACCCCCCACACCCCTTGGCTTTCTCTCCCAGAAGCTTTCTGGACTTTTCTCTTTATCTCAAGTATGTTAAAAACGTTATTAGCATAATATACCTAGGCATGAGTCATCTCGTTGATTCTGTAAGTGACTTTGTAGAGTATCTAAGCCGTTCTGTTTGATGCTTAAACTTCTTCAACTTGACACCATTTTCTTCTACTATTTATCAATTCACTCTTCGACCTGCTCGTCGGCATTCTGACTTGCTCAAGCTCTCTTTTATGATCTAAGTATGTCTGATCTGTCTGTTTTTTTCATCGTGTGTATGCCTGTGTTTGTGTGTGCGCACATGAATGTAAAGGTCAGGGAGGGATCCTGGCTGTCTTCCTCCGCTGCCCTCTGAACTTTTTTATTTAAAAACTTTGAGATTCTTTTTATTTGTATGTGTGAGGGCTTGAGACAGGCCCTTTCACCGAATCCAGAGCTGGCTGCTTCAGGTAGTCTGGCTAGCCAGAACCCTAGGCAACCCCCTGTTTCTGCAGTCACATCCTGGGATCACAGAGGGTTGTCTCCAAGCCTGACCTTTTTTTTTTTTTTAACCTATGTGCTGGGGTTTGAACTCGGGCCTTCATCCCTTCGTGGCGAGCACTTTGCCACCTAAGTCATCAACCCAGTCTGCTGTTTTTATTGGAGTTCACTGAGCACCTGTCAGACCTGGGACCACCAAGCCATTGCTTTCTTTTCTGTTGCTGTTTGTAGCTCTCAGCGATGCTTTCCCTTTTCCCTTTGCATTCCATCTCTGCGAATGCGCTCCTCTATCTAAATGTGCGTGTGGCCCGCTATTTTCGAGGCAGGGTGACTTCATCATTGGTAGGAACTAGAATATTTCATATGTGTACCTCCGCTTCTCCTGTGCGCTTATTTCAAAGGAAGAGGTATTTTCTCAGATCCCTACAATTGGCACTTGTCTTCATGGCTGCTGAGATGTCCCCTGAGCCCAGAAAGGGAGAGAAGAAATTGGAATCAGCTGGGTTTTCATCACTGAGCCTTATTGAAAATGTTAAGTCTGCAAGATAAAGAAAGTTGTGAAATACAGAAGTTATGTTTTGAAACCCACACACCCTCCCCCTTGAGTGGAGACCCTGTAGCTGTTCCAAAGAAAAAAGAAGCAGATACCGGAAGCAAGGGGTCTGGTGCGGGAGCTAAGCCACTGAGTTAGGCGCCCCTTCTACACACTCCAGAGAGGCTGGGCTAGGGTCCCCTCTCCTGACCCCCCACTGCATGACTTGGTTAGGACCCCTTCCCTGACTCACACTGGCTGACTGGGTTAGGAACTCTCCCCGGCCCACCTTTAGGTAGTTGGGTTCGAACCTCTCTCTTGGTCCCGCACTGGGTGGCAGGTTTAGGATCCCTCTCTGTTGACACTCAGGCCATTCTCCCTGTGACCTTGAATGACAGGGCGTGTCTTCCCTCACCTCAGCAGCTCTGTTTCTTGCGGAAATTCTACGATTCGGGCTTGCTACCTTTTACTTACTTGTAGGCAGAGAAAACCGTTCTCTGTCCCCACAGTTTATGTGTGAGAGTTAGATGTGTACTCCCAAATGACTGTTTTTGACTGGAAATTTCACCTTTCTTCCAAAGTTTCTAAGATTCAAAGGCAGAGCCTAACAAAACAACCATGGGTCAAAGGATTATCATATCTTATCCAACCCACTGGCCTCGTTTCATGGATTTCCAGAAAGACTTGGCTGTTTATGCTGCTCCATCCATGTACTGGGCACCAGATTTTATTTAAAATTTGGGATCTTTAACCCAATTATTTTTCCTGACTACGTATAGCCTTCTTGGTCTACCGCCTCTGCTATGTGCTGCCCCCTGGTCTGTTATCTGCGAGACGCTCACGTGGAGCCACCTATGTGCACACATATACATGCATGAGGGGTGCTTACATATATTAATAAGGGCTTACTAGGTACCAGTAAGTTGACTGCTTTCTTCAGCTATTGTAAGGGAAAATAATGATCACCTATGGAACTCTCATTAAAATCACATGCCTTGTTATATCATATTATAGATGAGGGTACCGAGAGAGAGAAGACTCAAGGCCACACTGCTTTGGGACTATGGGAACCTGGACTGGAGCCCAGGAAGCCCAGCCCTGTGACCTTGTGCTTGATGACTATACTCTAGAATTTCCCACAATTTTACTGTTAGGTTTAAATATAAGTTTTAAATTCAAGAAAAGAGGGTCACGTGGTTTGCCAACACAACCCCCTGACTGCTTTAGGGAAACAGGCCCCTGCCGTCGTTACTGCCGTGAGTGCTCTGTGACCAGTGGTTCCCGTCGTGAGTGCTCAGTGAACAGTGGTTCCTGCCAGGAGTGCTCTGTGAACAGTGGTTCCTGTCGTGAGTGCTCAGTGGTTCCTGCCATGAGTGCTCTGTGAACAGTGGTTCCTGCCGTGAGTGCTCAGTGGTTCCTGCCGTGAGTGCTCTGTGAACAGTGGTTCCTGTCGTGAGTGCTCAGTGGTTCCTGTCGTGAGTGCTCTGTGAACAGTGGTTCCTGTCGTGAGTGCTCTGTGAACAGTGGTTCCTGTCGTGAGTACTCTGTGAACAGTGGTTCCTGTCGTGAGTGCTCAGTGGTTCCTGCCGTGAGTGCTCTGTGAACAGTGGTTCCTGCCGTGAGTGCTCTGTGAACAGTGGTTACTGCCGTGAGTGCTCAGTGAACAGTGGTTCCTGTCCTGAGTGCTCAGTGAACAGTAGTTCCTGCCGTGAGTGCTCTGTGAACAGTGGTTCCTGCCATGAGTACTCTGTGAACAGTGGTTCCTGCCATGAGTGCTCTGTGAAGAGTGGTTCCTGTCGTGAGTGCTCAGTGGTTCCTGCCATGAGTGCTCTGTGAACAGTGGTTCCTGCCATGAGTGCTCTGTGAACAGTGGTTCCTGTCGTGAGTGCTCAGTGGTTCCTGCCATGAGTGCTCTGTGAACAGTGGTTCCTGCCATGAGTGCTCTGGGAACAGTGGTTCCTGCCATGAGTGCTCTGTGAATAGTGGTTCCTGCCGTGAGTGCTCTGTGAACAGTGGTTCCTGCCGTGAGTGCTCTGTGAACAGTGGTTCCTGCCGTGAGTGCTCAGTGGTTCCTGCCATGAGTGCTCTGTGAACAGTGGTTCCTGTCGTGAGTGCTCAGTGGTTCCTGTCGTGAGTGCTCTGTGAACAGTGGTTCCTGTCGTGAGTGCTCTGTGAACAGTGGTTCCTGTCGTGAGTACTCTGTGAACAGTGGTTCCTGTCGTGAGTGCTCAGTGGTTCCTGTCGTGAGTGCTCTGTGAACAGTGGTTCCTGCCGTGAGTGCTCTGTGAACAGTGGTTACTGCCGTGAGTGCTCAGTGAACAGTGGTTCCTGTCCTGAGTGCTCAGTGAACAGTAGTTCCTGCCGTGAGTGCTCTGTGAACAGTGGTTCCTGCCATGAGTACTCTGTGAACAGTGGTTCCTGCCATGAGTGCTCTGTGAAGAGTGGTTCCTGTCGTGAGTGCTCAGTGGTTCCTGCCATGAGTGCTCTGTGAACAGTGGTTCCTGCCATGAGTGCTCTGTGAACAGTGGTTCCTGTCGTGAGTGCTCAGTGGTTCCTGTCGTGAGTGCTCTGTGAACAGTGGTTCCTGTCGTGAGTGCTCTGTGAACAGTGGTTCCTGTCGTGAGTACTCTGTGAACAGTGGTTCCTGTCGTGAGTGCTCAGTGGTTCCTGCCGTGAGTGCTCTGTGAACAGTGGTTCCTGCCGTGAGTGCTCTGTGAACAGTGGTTCCTGCCGTGAGTGCTCTGTGAACAGTGGTTCCTGCCGTGAGTGCTCTGTGAACAGTGGTTCCTGCCATGAGTGCTCTGTGAACAGTGGTTCCTGTCATGAGTGCTCTGTGAACAGTGGTTCCTGCCGTGAGGGCTCTGTGAACAGTGGTTCCTGCCATGAGTGCTCTGTGAACAGTGGTTCCTGTCCTGAGTGCTCAGTGGTTCCTGCCATGAGTGCTCTGTGAACAGTGGTTCCTGCCATGAGTGCTCTGTGAACAGTGGTTCCTGCCATGAGTGCTCTGTGAACAGTGGTTCCTGTCGTGAGTGCTCTGTGAACAGGAGTTCCTGCCGTGAGTGCTCTGTGAACAGTGGTTCCTTCCGTGAGTGCTCTGTGAACAATGGTTCCTGCCATGGGTGCTCTGTGAACAGTGGTTCCTGTCGTGAGTCCTCTGTGAACAGTGGTTCCTGTCATGAGTGCTCAGTGGTTCCTGCCATGAGTGCTCTGTGAACAGTGGTTCCTGCCATGAGTGCTCTGTGAACAGTGGTTCGTGCCATGAGTGCTCTGTGAACAGTGGTTCCTGTCGTGAGTGCTCAGTGGTTCCTGTCGTGAGTGCTCTGTGAACAGTGGTTCCTGCCGTGAGTGCTCTGTGAACAGTGGTTCCTGCCGTGAGTGCTCTGTGAACAGGGGTTCCTGCCATGAGTGCATGGCCAGCAGTGATTACTGTTGTGGTTGTTGCTAGGGGTTTTGATCAACAGGTAAGGGTCACCTTAGATCCTGCTTCATGTCATCACTGTGCCCAAAACCAATTTATGTTTTCTGAAATGTTGAACACGGGCGGGTCTACCCCTGAGCAGAGGGTAGAGACCGAAAATACTTCTTCAGCGTAGGGCAAGATTGTTTCCTCGCCTGATGGCTTTAGTAAGAGTTCTTCCCAAGAAGCATGCACAGGCCCTGTGTTCACAGCACGTCTGCCTACAACCTCCCAGCCTGAGTCAGAGTCGTGCTGAGTGGACAGAGTCCACCTCGGAGCCATGAGAGATCCACAGACATGCGTCCGTGACTGCTGTGGGCCAGTGTTTCCCGCTCTCCCTCTGGAGACCTGTGATTTGAGATCAGAGACTCTGACATATAATGGGTACTCAGGGAATGCCACTTGTCCCTCGTGTCTTAAGTACATGAGGACCAATGTGGACAGGAGTGTTTCCGATGTCTGGCAGGAACAGTGTCAGCATCGTCAGAGGAACTGAGAATGGCCGCATCCCAACTCTTCCATAGTCAGATGTGTTATTCATTGTGCCACTGGCCCGCCTGTGGCTGCACTCTCATAGCCAGAGACACAAGCTGAATCAAGAAATTTCTCTGTCCCACCCCACTCCCCAAACAGTCCTGGTGACATTGGTCACTCTGTGTCATCTGAGCTGTCATCTGAGTGTGTCATCTTGCTGCGGTGGGGACCTGCTGAACCTCGCATGAGGGCTGCCTCCGACAGGCCCCGAACACAAACCCAGGTTCCTCCCCTGCTGCTCATTCCAACAAGTGTTTAAACTGTTGAACATTTGTGTTCAACGTTCACAAACAGCCAGGTTTGTGAAATGGAGGATCATGGGAGAGGCTTCCTGGGGACACAGCCTCTGTCCCCTGCCACAGAATTGCTGCCTTGAATTTGGAGTTTATCGTCTCCATGGATGTGTGTGCTTTTTTATCCCCAGAAATAATACACTTTTATATTGAACTACTTATTTAGTAATAAATGAATGTGTGTGCGTGCTCATATGCGTGTGTGTGTGTGTGTGTGTGTGTGTGTGTGTGTGTGTGTAGGCCAGGGGTCAACCTTGAGATTCTCTCTCTGGTGTCTGAGCCCCAAGGTTCTATCTGTCCCTGCCTCCTGAACATTTGAATTACAAGCACAGGCTGCCATTCCCAGCTTCTTACTGTGTGCTGGGGTCAGACTCAGGGTCCTTTTACTTGTGTATCAAGCACTTAATCAACTGAGCCATCTTCCCAGCCCCAAGTTAAACATTGTAAAGGATGAGCAGAGTGTATGTAATTTTTGAGACTTTTCCCACAAAGATCCAGGCATCGTGCTCAGTTTGAGTTAAACTGCTTACTTCTGTTGCATATTCTGGTGTAAGGTGCACTGCTAAGGGCTCATCTGCCATCTTCTTTGTGGACAGTCCGGTTCTTTCTTTTCTGTTGTAGACAAAGTTGCAGTGAGCATTCTCATGCAGTTCTCTTTGTGATGCCTGGGCTGGGCAGAAGGAGGAACTTGTGTTCTGTGATGGGGGAGGGATGAGTGAGCCTGGTGCTCAGTCAGGGTATGTGAATGCATTACTTAGTGGATCTTCAAGGGCAGGGTGTGAGTTTAACTCCCACTGTGATTTGAGTTCTTAGCGCCTCACATCTTGGTACTCCCCTCTAATGCTGTCTTTGCAAATCATTCCTGCCTACATGTGGCCGATGGCTTAGATTATCCAGTGTAGATCTAGCATACTTCTACCCACTCTCTGCTTAGCATTGCTACAGGATGTGGGTAGAAAGTCACAAAGTCTGGTTGAAAACTATAGGCTTCGCTGTTGAGTAGAAAATTCAACTAACAGTTTGTAGATTTTCAATTGCGTTCATGTCTCAGTACTGTGAAGTCTGACATCCGCCTTCTGTCTGGCCCCCAGTGAGTCACGGTTTACCCAGTGGATTCACGCTGTGTACATCACCTATCCATTGGCCACCTGGCTAATGGTTGTCTCCGTCATGAGATGGCCACAGGGAGACTACCTTGCTTTTGTTAAAATAGCTCTTGTTTTATCACTGTGGCCCCAGTGGACAGGAATGGTTCTGCTGGCCATCTGAACATGCCAAAGAGAAGAGCTAAGACAAGAACAAATTCATCAGTCAATGGCGGAGACCAAAAAAAATTTAAAAAAAGGATGGTGCTAGTTGTCTTATCATACCTGGACTGCTAGAGTTGTGGTCCTAGTCACAGTGGAGAGGGCGGTGCATCTGAGGGTGGCCAGCTACAACTGAAAAGGTGTTCCAAGCAATAAGGACATGCCATGCCAGAAAGCACCAAGCCTCTGTGACAGCCTGAGGAAGAGCTGTCCTGGGGCCAGTGCTGCCACACCCCACTGGAAGTGAGAGCTGAGTCAGAGAGCTGTGAAGAAGACCGGATGGTCTCGGCTGAATGGCGGTGTGCAGAGGGCCCAGAGCTGTCGAGGTTCCAGGCGCCTCCTAAGCGTGTGACACATCTCGACAGAAGTCAGGAATCCGATATATTTTGGAGTTTCATGAGCATATAAATGGAGTACATGCAACAGTAACAAACGGTGAGGGAGAACGATATTGATGTGAAGGATTTCATCGTGTGGGGAAAGGCGTAAGAGTAATAAAATAAGGATTCATATTGAAATCCAGCGATCAGCTATTCAAAACGCAGCAGGGGGCGACGGAGGAAGAGACAGCGCTGTTTTTAAAGCTCTTCACCGAGGTGTTTGGTGCATATGGGGGGGGGGTACGTAACCAAACAAGACTGTAAAAGAAGAGACACGACAGAACCGCCCATTGCGGACAAATAGGAAGACAACGGACTTCCTCCCAACTGAGCTGATACTTACATTAGACAGAAAGCGACCTCCGTAAGATTTCAGCCACAAGACTGAGCATGCCACTCCAGAGAAAGAAGCAAGAGCCAACCTGTCATTAAACATGCTGCGTTCCTGGACGATTTGTGCAGCTGTGTCTCTCTGGAGGGTGAACTGAGGAGCGGCCTCATTGCAATCTGTGTCTTAGGGTTTCCAGCGCTGTGACAAAACACCGTGACGAAAGCGCCCCGGGGAGGAAAGGGTGATCTCATCCCGCTATGCTCAGGTCGCTCTATCTCTTGTGGGGAGCCACAGCAGGAACTCAAGGAGGGAAGCCGGAGGTAGGAACGGAAGCAGAGACCAAGGAGGAAAGCTTCTTATGGCTTGCTCTGCCTGCTTCTTTTTTCCCCTCAGGACCACCTCCTGCCCAGTCTGGATGGAGGTATTTTTCTCAACTGAGGCTACTCTTCCCAAGTAACTAGTTTAAAAAACAAACAAAAATGACAGGATCTGGGACAGTCTCAGAAGACTGGGTATTGTGTTTGCTGAAGTCTTCCAGGATAAACCGAGTCACAGACCAAGTGCAAAGCGGTGTGGAAAGCAGCGTGAGAGCCGGGGCACAGGGAGGTTGGGAGCACTGTCAGAGCAGCCTTTACACACAGCTCCACGTGACTCACAAGAGATGCCTGAAATAAAGAATGGGCATAAGTAGGAGACATGCATTGTACAAACATCAATCGTAAAATTGGGGTTGCAATATTAATATTACACGAAGTACACTCCCAAACAAAAACTGTTTACCAGGCAAAGTCCAAAGACCACTGTGCCAAAGGCAAGGTACCGATAATGAAAAGGGCAGAAGGAGAGTTAGGCAGTGTTGCCAACAGAACCACAACGAAACCCAAGAATCAGCAGTTGTGCGACACAGCTAGAGTGGGTGCCAGGGAAGAGATAGGGAACAGCAAAGGCGTCTCTTAGGAAGAGAAGTGTGAAGGGTTAACCGCAGTAACTAGCCTTTCTACTTTATGAAGCGCTTGCCAAATGCAAAGTAAGCAAGAAAAAAAACAAGTAAAATGTCTGAGTTGATTATTTTAAAAGAATGAACTGATTAGCTTTTAGTAAGGTTGGTTTTTGAAAGTGGAGAGAAAATATATCTTACAGATATTACTGGGAACGAGAAGAGGATCTTGCTGTAGAGGTGAGAGACGGCGAGGGAGTATTGTCCTTCCGAGAAATAAACTCAGGGATATGCCAGAGAGCTTTTCTCCAGCGAGCGCCGTATCGTCTCTGCCAACCCTAGACAGATGCCCAAAGAAGCCATGGTCTTGTGGGTTATGAGCACATTGTTACCTTTCGTTTTAGAACTCGCTGTGCGCCAAAGTAGCGGCAGAGTGTATGTGTGGGTCTGTCACGCTGAGGCCACAGGCCCCCTGGAGATGTCGAAATCATTGCTGGGTAGCAACGGTAGAAGTTGAGGCCAGAGAGCCAACAGCTACAAGGCATTTGAGAAAAGTCCAGCTCTGCAGACACTCCTTCCCAGGGGCTGCGATGCTGTGATGCAGACCTCGTGCGGGTTATCTCCGCGTGGTGAAGGTGGGTTTTCCAGAACAAAAAATGTGACAGATGTTGCATAACCCCAAGGAGGACTTTCAGGTGGAGTCCCGGGAAATGCGTCCTGATGTGCCTATGTGCGCTGTTCCTTCAGTGCTTTCTTCAGCAGACATTATCAAAATGCCACAGCATGACCACGACCCCGGAAGGTCACCCTCAAGTCCACCGCGCGCTGCGACTGATTCTTCCCACCCATCACCCTTCAGATCACCATTCTGTTTCACACAGCGACTCTCAACCTCTGGGTCGTGGCCCCTCTAGGAGTTGAGCGACCCTTTCACAGGTGTCGCCTGAGACCATCTGCATGAGGAACTGTATTAAAGGGTCACAGCATTAGGAAGGTTGAGAACCAGAGAGAATAACATAGCGATGAATGAATGAAAGAATGAATGAATGATGCATAGAAGCTGGACACACCCGTCGTTAAATGTTGTGTATTGCAAAAGAGACACAAGATGTGCGCCTAGAAAATCCTCGGCTTCTAAGTAGGAGCACTGGCAGACAGAGAAACCATCAAGGGAAGCAGGACATTTTAATGACAGACTCTTGTTTCCCAGGAAGTTAATATTGCACTGGTAATGAATTTCCAGAGAGGTTATCATCCTGTAAACGGTCCGGGTCCCCACTCCTTAGGTCTCCATGACAACATAAGGACTCGCCCTTAGTAATAGACATCCCCGTGGTGGAACAGACCCACAGTTCCCAGGCCACCATCTCTTTTCAGAGAAAGGGCAGGGAGTGGTAAGATAGGCAACATGACCACTTCAGAAGCTGGTGTGTCGGGGAAGTTTCTAGAGAGGTGGGGGAGGGAGAGAGAAAGTGATACCAAGAGTCCTGGCTCGAGAAAAGCCTTGTAAAGGAAAAGAAATAGACGCAGAGGAAAGATACCCTGTTCCCATACTTTATTTGGCAGAAGAAAAATGCAGTAAAGCCAAGGAACCTTTCCTCCCACCCCCAACTCGCTATTTTTTTAAGCTTTCTTTTTTAAGCACATTGTTAAGATAATATTCTGGTTTCGGTGCTACCGAGACTATTCCAGACTTACTAGCTGGTGACCAGAGAATAAAATCATGTTTGTTTGTTTGGTTTTTTCCATTAGTATTGATTAAGTTTAAAGTAACGAGCTTCATCGTGACGTTTCTTACTTGCGTGTAGCACACCTTAGTCACATGTCTCCTCTTTTGTGCTTCTGATCTTCCCCCTCCCCCCCTTGCCCCTTCCATAGCCCCAACAGCGCACCTTCTGCTTCCATGCTCAGTTTTGTTATCCTCCAGCTCCCGCACAGGTGCTAACACATCCAGTGTTCGTCTTTCTGAGCCTAGCTTAATTCATTTACTGTTGCAACCTGGGTTCCTATCCACAGTACAGGTTCTTTGTGTATTTGCATCTGTGTATGGCATCTTCTTGGTACATCCGTCTCTTGGCGGGCATCGGCACCAGTTCCCTCTGCTGGACATAGTGAGCATTGCAGCCACAGGATGGCTGTGCGCGTGTCTCTGTGGCAGGCGGACTGGCTTCCTTCAGGTGTTTCCCAGGAGCGGAGCAGCTTTGTCATTGGCAGCTCGCTTTGCAGTTGTTCGAGGAACTTTGCACTGACTTCCACCATTGCGTCCACAGCGAAAGTCCCACATCCTCCCTGGCATTCCTCATTTTCTTGGTGGCAGCCATTCTGTCTGTGGTAAGATGGAACCTCGGTATAATTTCATTTGCATTTTCCCAGCAGCTGAGGGTGTTGGACACTTTTTCACATATGCCTCGGCCTTCTGTATTCCTTCGTTTGTGAAGTGCACTTTGTCGGTTGGGTTATTTGTCATTTTTTGTGTGGGGCGGTTGTTTTACTTCTTTACAGATTCTAGATACTAATCTCCTGTCAGATGACTAGCTGGTCAAGGTCTTCTCCTAGTCTTAGGCTTTCTCTTGACTCTGTTGCTGTGAAGATTTTTAGTTTGATACCATCCCATCACCAATTCTTGCTATTATTTCCGGAGATGCTGAGTCCCTTTTTAGAAAGTCCTTGTCTCGCTTATATGCTGAGATGTTTTGCCTCTTCCTCTAGTGATTTCAGAGTTGCTGGAATTACAGTTAAGTCAGTGAGACGTTTTGGGTGGGTTTATATACCCGGCAAGAGGTAGGGATTGAATGTCATCCTTCTGTGTTAGATAATCCATTTTCCCAGCATTGATTGTGAAGAGACCGTCTTCTATTTTCAGTGTATTTTTTAAGATTTATTTTATTTTTAATTAAATGTATGTGGGGGAAGGGGGATATGTGCATATGGATGCAGGTATCCCCAGAGGCCTGAAGGGGGCATTGGCTTCCCATGAGCTGAAGTTATAGGTGATTGTGAGCTGCCTAACGTTAGTGCTTAAGAACCAAACTCCAAATGCTTAACCAATGAGCCATTTCTCCAGCCCTCCAATTGTGTGTATGTGTGTGTGTTCGACACAGTCAGTTAAGAATCAGGTGGCTATAGCTGTGAGAGTTTATTTCTGAATCTTCTGTTGTCTTCTATTGGTCTACATGTGTGTATTTGTCCCTATGGTTCTGTAGTATAGTTTGAGGTCAACTATGTAGTCTTCCAGTATTGGGTTTTTTTTTTTGTTTTTGTGTTTTTGTTTTTTCTGCTCAGGGCTGCTTTAGACTCTCAGGATATTTTCTTTTTTGTGTATTTTGTGCATTTTAGGATTGGATATTTCTTTCAACACCCAATCTAATTTTCAGAAAAGAATCTTCTTCCCCACACTGCCCCTCCTCCCGGTTATTTCGAAGGGTTCCTGGAGCTGGTATCTCTATACACTCAGGAACAGACTCTGATTTCCCATCCTTGTTTCTGCTGCTGAGAACTCATGAATTCCCAATGCACAGGACAAAGCTCTGCCAGATGACTACCTGCCCCATCCCCTCACTTCCTGTGGCCTTGCTGAGGAACGCCTACGCCAGGACCTTCTGGCATGCCATTAAAATGTTTCAACAACCTGGTGCCCCACAACTCCAAGCCCAGCCAGGCCTCCCGCCGCATCCATTTTCATGCAAGAAAAATGTTTTTCATTCGAATTTCTATCCAAACAGTTGCTGGGAGAAACAGGTGGTGTTTCATTCGTTTCATTCATCGTGAATGTGTTCATTCATGCATTCAAAGGCTTATCAGCACAGCTAGGAGTAAGCCTTGCAGGATTGTATCCCACCCCTGTCACTGGCTAGTTGTGAGGCTTTGGACAGGTTCCTGGGGCTTTTTGAGATTCATTGTCCGTAGCTGTGGAATTGAAGAGTTTTCATAAGGCTTGAGTGTGCGGGAGGGTTATATCGCCTGTACTCTGCAGAGCCCGGCTGTGGAGAGTTCCTAGCGTGTGCAGTGGCCATCAGGTGAGCATCTTCGACTTCCAGTCCCTGCTCTCCCGCTTGTCCTCTCTGAGCTCCAGTTTCACCTCTTTGATACAGGGACAATAATAGCCACGTTAGAGATTATCAGGAGGTGAAATCAGCTTCTCTGAGTGAGACTTGGTGTATCATGTGCCCCAGGAGTGTTAGAGTCTCTCCAGACTCGAAGGCCCTTTCTTCTATCACGAAACTGAAGCAGGAGGACCATCCTGACCCCTTGCACAGGCTTATGTGTTATGAGTGAGGTCAGGTCTCAGAAGTTCCGGCGGAATACAGTGCTACTGCAGAGCAAGGAACAGGAATGTGGGCATCCGACCTGCAGGAGAGTAGTCCATGGGATTCCACGTGGCCCCAGATGCCACTCCAGCTCCCTCTCATCTCATGTCCCACTTCCTCTTCCTGCCCCCACTGTCACCTTGGCTAAACAGGGAGAGCACACGGGCGCCAGCTACCAATCCCTCCTGCTTTTACGGGAACCATGGATTCTATGTGCTTTTTTACTTTGAAGTTGACTACGTGGTTTCCTTTGGCACCATTTGCTCGAGCGCCTCCCAGCCACATCCTTGAGGTGGCCTTTCCCTGGCTTTCCTGGTTTCTTGGTGCTCATCACTCTGCGGCTCACATAAGCCGTCCGTGTCTTCACCTGTGTGGCTGTGTGCCTCCTTACAAGCAGGGACATTGTAAGGCCTGTTTCCAGGGTAGAAAGCAAGCTTTGTTTCTGTTACCAAAAAGGGAAATTTTAAAAGCAAATGGGGATCTGTGCAAAAGGTTTCTCACACCGCCGATGTCTAGCACACCCTACCCTAACTGCGGCTGAACCTGGGTGGATAATGTACCACGAAGACTTTCCCTCCGGTGGTTTTGGGGAGCTGTTGGAGCATGGATAACAGACCGGTGCATATGACTGTCAGCAGCAGGGTGAAAACACTCTCGTGTGGCTAATAAGATACCTCTGTGTTTCAGGGATCAGATCCGACAAGGCCTAGAAGAACTGCAGAAAGTTCTGCCAGGAGGAGACACTTATATGCATGAAGGATTTGAAAGGGTAATTTCAAAACAGTTTTAAACTTTCAAGTATAAAGCATCATGTTGGACTACCAGTGTAGGGAGGCAATTGAATAAAATATGTGTGTAAAGGGGACGAATAATGCCCAGTGATGAGAAAGCACAACTTTCCCCCCATAAGCTCGCTAACCACATTCAAAAGAACTAAGGGAATGGGGTTTTCCTCCTTAACTGATGCTCACTCAAAAAGGGTTTGTTAGCCGGTGCCTAAACTTTACTTGTGAACTGTGCCTCACACAAGTCCCCTTAATTTCCTTCGTGGTTGGCAGCCTCAGTGGCTGAGATGGAATTTCAGTACCTTTGGTTCTATGGGAAATCTGTCTGAGACTCTTGAAAAGATCTCCACCCGTGCCAGCGGTTAGCTGACTTAAATGTGAGGGTCACTTTACCTGGATACCAGCCCTGGCGTTCGGAGTGAGACCTGGGCAAGTCACATTAAGAATCAAGGCAGCCCTGGCCGTGCGTGAAACCAGCTCCTTGGGTCTATGTGCATGTTACTGGACCGGCAACCAGCGTTGTGTAGCTAACGGTCTAATGGCTTCTCCCTGTGTTTTTCAGGCCAGCGAGCAGATTTACTATGAAAACAGTCAAGGTAAGATCGTAGCATGAAGCTGCAGCACGAACTGTCTCAGTGTCTCTCAGTATTGCTTCTGAAAGAGAATTTTTACATTTCAAAGTACATGCGTGAAGTGGTCCGTAAATCCCACACATTCATTTTATCTCAGAAAAAGGAATATGAAAGAATGCGCAGAAACGGCTTATACCAAATCTAATTCTACCATACTGTGCCAGGACACATTATATAAAAGTAATTGCAATCCCATTATGATTACAGTCTGCAATTCCTATGAGGAGTGTTGCCTGGTGAATTCATTAAACTAATAAATACTTGGATGGGCTAGTTAGGTCTTCAATTTTCGTGTCGGATCTAATTATCTTGTCTCTCTCTGAGCTCCTGTGGTTGGAGATGACATCCAGATCAAGTTTGGCTTAAAGTTCCCTTCACTTAAATATAAATGCATAAAGTATGCTTAATTGAAGTCCTCAGAAGGGCAAATGCAATAGTGGTTATTATTAAACTCCCTCACGGAGAGCACTCCAGCATGTCACACCAGTCTCTTTGACGAGATTCCATGTAACTCTGGGGACTTTCCTCCTAATAGCTACTTCCTGTTTGGTTTTAATCAAACTGTAACAAATAGGATAGGCCCCAAACTTGCTGAGCAAAATCAATTGTAAGTACTGTTACTGGAAGTCTAGATAACATTGGAGGATTTCCAGTCGATTTTGCCAACAGCTGTAATACTTCTGGTCAGCTTGCAAATTCTGACAAACATTCTGTTTTGGCATACTGTCTTCCAAGTGTGGTATACGTGGTCAGCTACGGCATTCAAGAAGGACCAATACAGTCCAAGTGTGGAATTTGCCCCAGGCCTGGTAACCACTGGTCACTGGAGATGTTTGCAGTTACTTACTGGCTGAGCAGCCATGCCCCCGGGTCAGCCCTCTGTGTTGAGACGAAGCTGAGAAACCCAGGAGTCTGGCCATACAAAGCCATTCTTCACCCTGGAGTTGTTTCTACACACCCCAGAAAGATTGGTGATCCTCATCGTAATTATTTCCAGTGACTGAACTTATAAAGAGATAAAAGTCTCAGGGGTGAGTGGGGGTTTCCTGGCGGTACAGGGTGAGTGAGAAGTGTGTGTTTTGAGCAGGATACAGGACAGCGAGTGTCATCATCGCACTGACAGATGGGGAGCTGCACGAAGATCTCTTCTTCTACTCCGAGAGGGAGGTGAGTAACAGCCCTGTGCCCGTGCAGAACAGGACTGGGCGTGCCGCTCAGAGCTGGAGAACGTGCCTGGCACATGCGAGGCCCTGGGCTCCCTCTCACACACACCTGCAAGTGAAGATCAGGGCCTTTTTCTGACATGACCTGCTCTGTATTCCGGCAAAGCAATAGCTGTTCTTGGGTGGAGAAATGAAAGTTCTTAATATGTAAAAATTATCACAATAATTCATTTTAAAATGAATGTTCATGTCTCACACATGGTAAAATTTTCCCCCTTTCAAAACACTCTGTGTCTTGTTGAAGGCACTGTATGACTCCAGCAGCTTAACATGTCATGTATCAGGCTTAAACAGAACGTGTTGGTGCCGATTTTCTTCCTTTTCCCCTTATATTTTCTACTAAACAATAGGGGAGGGAAGAGCTTCTCATGCTGCATAAGAACCAGCCCTCTGGGGCGCCATTCAGATTCTCAGTCCAGGAAGCCAGGCGGGCAGAAGCCTGTGGCAGCACTCACGGAGTCCTCTGTAGTTCTCCTTCCCTTCCCTTTTCTACAGTTTAGTTTTTTAATTTTTTTTATTTTTACTGTATTTTAAAAAATTACTTACTTTCTGTGCATGAGTATGTATGTGCATAGTGTTTGTGCCTGACGCCTGTGGAAGTTTCAAGAGGGAGCCAGATCCCCTGGAACTAGAATCCGGGGTGGTTGTGAGCCACCATGAGAGTGCCAGTGCTCTCAGAGGCCAAAGGCATTGAATCCCCAGGGAGCTGGAGCCCCAGTTGGTTGGGAGTCATCTGATGTGGGTGCTGGGAATCAAACAGGGGTCCTCTGGAAGAATATTGCACACTCGTAAGCGCTGGGCCATCTCTCCAGTCTTCCTTTCCTTTTCTTTATGCTCCCAAAAACTACTCCCCCAGCGGAGGGGCTCCCGAGGCCTCACCCCTAGCTGAGGAGCTATTGGCAGCTGATAGCTGTGAGAGAGAGTCGCTCTTCTTCGTTGGTGTGGTCACTGGTAGGTGACCTGTGTCCCAGTGGTTGAAACCACAGACATAATGAAGTCTCATTACTCCATGAAGTAATGACATGGGGTCACTCTGGCCCAGGCAGAAATTCACAGGGAAGGGAAAAGATAAGGCGTGGGGGTGGGGCAGACGCTGGAAGACAGGTGGCAGCGTCGGCACATCTCCTCGGGGGTTTGGATCACTCCGTCCACAAGTGAAGCAGTTCCGCGCTTGCTCCTCCTGAGCTTGTACCTGGCTGTGCTCTAGAGACACAGAAGAGAGCGAGGCCCAGCTGCTGGGCTCCATGCAACGCTCCCATTACTTCCTCCTCCCATGAGCACAGGCCTGGCATGGGAAACACGGGCTAACACGGCAGATGCCTTCTGTGTTCTAAACTTAAAACTGCGATGGAATGCGAAGTGGTTTATGTAAGCGCCAAATAACCGCCAAATAAAGTAAAAGCCCGAATAAGGAAAGAACCAAAATAAAACAAATGGTAAGCGTGCGGGGTTCAGGGTAGATGTTAGCTGGAAGCAATTTTAGGTATGGTGCATACAGACTTGGAAAGCGCTCAGTGTGCTGATGCCAGCAGAGGGAAGTGTTCCCAGAGAAGATATAATGAACACGGACATCCCCTTTCTCCGCGACTCTCCAGAGAGCCCAGCTATAGGAGAGGAGTCCAGAGTTGATGCAGATGAGGTTAGGGCTACACTGTGTCTCAAAGGTCACTTCATTCTGAATGCAGCAAGGACTGTTTCCATCATAAAGAAGAAGAACTGCATTCTGTCCCTTTTAGAAGTCAGTGAGAGAAACAAGCGACCTCTGATAAAGGGAGGGATTGCAATTCCAATCAGTATGCACATACGGGGCACTTTATGTTTATTGTTCATTATTTATTGAGCACCTGCTCCATGTGCTGAGAATTTCCTTTGTTTTATCCTGAAACAGAAAATCTGGAAAACAAATACCAGAGCAAATCAAAATACCTTTAATGAATCAAATAACACCAAGTCAGAACCTGGATATTATTCAGGTTGTTGCCTTCTTGGCGATTAACATAGAGAAGATCTTGGCTACCTATTCAAATACCATTAACCTGTTCTGCCATGTGGCAGTGAGAACAGCCTGCTTCATAAGAGATGCTGACTACAGAAGCATCACAGCATCAGTGAGCTCCGCACAGAGGACAACAGTTAATTCCCCAGACACTACAGAGGGAAACCAAGCAGCCACTCGGGGATATCTGGTGCCAAAGGCCACATTCCTTTGTAATATTGCATTGCCATTCCAAACAGAAAAGAGTATGCCAAATAAAACCTACTTCAGGAATGGCCAAGATAAGCATTTTCCCTGGATGTGTGGTCTGATGTATCTATCTCAGTTATTCTTCTCCCTCCCACATTCTTCCAGAGCTGTCACTCGAATCTGCTTTGGAGGGTACCCCCTAAGCTGACCACTGCCCATATACTTTATATACATATGGCACGGGCTCTTTGGGCTCTGGATTGCTCCTTCGTTGTGTCACCTGCCACACAGTAGGTGCTCAGGAAACACTTCATGGTTGATGACAGTTTTGAAATGAAGAAGAAGACACCTGCCTCTATGTACCCCTTTAATCTCCTTTGTTTCCTTGACACAGGCTAACAGATCCCGGGACCTTGGTGCAATTGTTTACTGTGTTGGCGTGAAGGATTTCAATGAAACACAGGTATGAGCCTGGGTAGCCCCCCGTTTGGAAGTGTGCTGAGCTCACCAGCGGTAGACACAAGTACACCCGGGCAGCTGTGGAATACCACCCCTTAAGTAGGATATTTCTCTAGGAAGCTGGGTAAGAAGAAACCTTTGGCTGTGTGAAGAACTCCACATCATCTTCGGAGGTGTCTGGGGCCTTAACACAGACAACCCAGAGCACATCTCTCTTGTTGAACTTTCTAGGCAAACATCAAATCACCAAGGTGCCAACACAGCTCACAACTAACTTAGAAAACTTCCTAAAGATTTTAATTTGACAAGTACAGTAAGATTTTAATTTGACAAGTACAGTTTTTTTTCAAGTGACAGATATTCTTTTTTGCTTACTAGAAGTGTAATGCATCTTCAATACAAAAATGTAGACGTAGTTAAATAACTGTGCCCGGGATTACACATTTGCTAACATCCTAAATAAGAGCTCTTCCATGTGGCTTGTTCTTTTCTGTTACAGTGGCACAGTATTCTCAGTAACTTATGAAGTGGATACAAAAGGATCACAAAACAATGAGAACACACCTGCCCACTCTTAGAATAATGCACTGTATTTGCATGAAGAAGGCATGACAGTCTATACACACCCAACTGTCAATAGAGAAAATTACATAGGTGGAGATCAGTTACGAACAGGCCTTGTTTTTCTTTCTTTTACAGTTTTCGTAAGTTTTTTTTTTTTTTTTTTATAATGAGCACGTTACTTTTGCAATCAGTAAAAACAATGAAAAACAATTTTTAAACTGGCGTGGCCTCTGTGGCGGACCCAGAACTATGAATGTTGAGGATCACTGGTCAGATGCTCCTTGTCCTCTGCTTCGTGAAGTAGAAGAAGCAACGGGCCTGTCCCTCCTGGCAGCTGGGGTGGAACTCGGGATCCCTTTTATCAGCCTGGTGCGACAAGAAAGCCTAAATTTGGTCCTGAAGTTGCTCTGAGAGGATTTGAGTGTTGGATTTGGATAAAATTACCAGCAGGGATTTGGGTGAGAAACAAGCTAGCGGTCCCCAAGTCCACAAATACATAGCCCCTTTATCCAGAGGGGCGGTCTTACTTCTGCTCCCAAGAAGGGAAAAAGTCAAACAAATGCAAGGCGGAAGCCGGGGCTGGTCGGCTGCTAGGGTCCCTGGTTAGCTGCCTGTGTGCTCCTCCGTGCGGCCCTGAGCCCTGAGCTCTGTGATCCTCTGGGTTCTGAATGTAGGTGTCCCTGTCCCGCACAGACATAGCAACTTCCTTTAGTTTCCCACGTCCACGCCTGACGCGTCTCTGCGTGTGTTTGTGTGTCTCTGTCCTCAGCTGGCCCGGATTGCAGACAGCAAGGACCACGTGTTCCCTGTGAACGACGGCTTCCAGGCTCTTCAAGGCATCATCCACTCGGTGAGCACAAGCTCCTCCCCGAAGGCTGGTCCGCAGTTAAGAATGGTCTCCTTCCCTCTCTTTCCTTGAGCCTCCCACCCAATGCCTGCTCTGCTGTTTTTCTGCTTGGGAGAACCTCCTTTCACATATCTTTGTGTCTACTATCCTAGATCTGCCTTCAGCCTTTCAACCGTGTTTCTTTTCTTCCTCCTGTGCCAACTCCGCCTTACAAGTTGGAGAGGACCCTACCCTGGCAGCAGGCCAGACCTCAGGCAGCCACCGTTCTCAGAGTCTTGACTAACACCATGACTAGACATAGCCGCCTGCAGAACCAGGACACCTTTTTTTTGTAAAAAGCATCTAACTAATAAACCACAGATTAAATAATTACAAAATAATAATCATGTCGGAGTTACACTTGCAACAGCTCTGAGATCATTCCCAAGACACTCCAGCACAGTCAGCCAAGGCGGATCCCAAACCCCGCATACCAGGAATGCCTTTAGAACGTTGGTGTCCATAAGCAGAAGTTCTTAGAATTATGAAAAAGTCTTACTCCAGGCTGGGAATTCCTGTCTTAAATATGTACAGACTTGCTTTACTGAAAAGTGGAAAGAATTAGGACAAAGGAGGAGTATCAGACCCAGTTGTTAATCCACAAGGGAGGAATAGAATGTTTGGATGGGTCAGCTGGATGGCTCAGCAGGTAAAGGTGGCTGTTGCCAAGCCTGGATATCTAAGTTCAATCCCCAGAACCCCTACGTGGTGGAAGCAGAACCAGTTCCCTCTAACTTAACTCGGCATACATGTGCAAGAATATATGGGATCACTGTGGCATGCTCGGGGATGTGAGAACCAGAACGAAAGCACCATGCGAACAGCACCCTAGCAGACAGAACGTGAGCGGCAGGATTCAGGACTGACCGTGGGTCCTGGGGAAGCTGTGCAAGGGTGGGGCGCTTCAAGAGAAGGTGGTCTGGCCTGGACTGCTGAAAGACCCAGAAGGAAGTGGGTGGCACAGCGCAGAGGTAGCCTGATTTCAACCTCCTTCCCAGAGGCTGGAGAAGAGCAGAGTTTCTCCAGGAGGTGATGGTGTCAGCACTGACCGCGGTGGCTTCAGGGGTGATGAGAGGATGAACCAGCACATTGGCAAACACATCGAGGGCACCTGCAGGAGATGGGTGGCTCACTGAAACACTTGTTCAAAATTTATTTTAAACTAACACGTAATGGTTGTACATTTCTGGGGTCTAATGTAACACTGCCCCATCTATTTTCTGCGCTCCAGCCCTGCTTATCATGCTTCTGAAAGCACAGAGATCAGGCACACTCAGAGCGGTTTGGATGTAGCCATGTGGTGTCTCAGTACACACACACAGCGGGAGAAAGTGTGGTGTCTCAGTACACGCACACAGCGGGAGACAGTGTGGTGTCTCAGTACACGCACACAGCGGGAGACAGTGTGGTGTCTCAGAACACGCACACAGCGGGAGACAGTGTGGTGTCTCAGTACACGCACACAGCGGGAGACAGTGTGGTGTCTCGGTACACGCACACAGCGGGAGACAGTGTGGTGTGTCAGTACACACACAGCGGGAGACATTGTGGTGTCTCAGAACATGCACACAGCGGGAGACAGTGTGGTGTCTCAGTACACGCACACAGCGGGAGACAGTGTGGTGTCTCAGTACACGCACACAGCGGGAGACAGTGTGGTGTCTCAGTACACGCACACAGCGGGAGACAGTGTGGTGTGTCAGTACACACACAGCGGGAGACAGTGTGGTGTCTCAGTACACGCAAACAGCGGGAGACAGTGTGGTGTGTCAGTACACAATAGTAGACTGTGTGATGCCACAACACATCCACACCAGGGTAATTAGCATTCCTGTTGCATATCAGTTCTTCGTGTTTGGGGTCTTTGAGCTCTTCTCTGTCTCTGCACATAGGAGCGTAGAGACACCAGAGACAGGGCCCAATCAGAGACCTACAACAGGACGGCCTCTGAACAGGACCAGATTCTTTTCTCTGGTCCAGTTCTCATGAGCCTCATGCCCAGGGTCCTGCAAGAGTCAGTTCTAACACAGACGATCAGCACCTCTATCTGTGTGAATCAGACTTGCCCTTGAATATCTTAGCAGTGACAACTCTTCCAAGCTCGATGAGAGCCAGGATGTTTGTCAAACTACCCCCATCCCCAAACTGAAATAACCCCAAGGATGTGTTAGAGGTTCTAGCAGGACAGTGTCCCCCAAAATGAAGAAAAATAATTGCAGGCTTCAGTCTCCAAACCTTAACTGAATGGCGGGATTCTTATAGCCTTTTATCTGGTAATTACATCGGTTTTGATCCTCCCAGGGCTGGAAACCCATGTTTACGGCAGTTGTTAGCTGGTTTGCTTGGACAGAGAAAGAGGCAAGCATGGCAGGGCTCATCCTTCCCAAGTCAGACAGAAATAATTATGGGCCTAAGAGCCGGCCGGCTGCTTTTAAGAGGTAGGTTGTGTTCCCTTTCCCATATCAGAAACGAAAGCCATCTCTCCCTCATCTGAGGCGTCCACTTCACTCGTTCCCACCACTGGCCTGTGGCTGCCTGTCTTCTTGTAGTAAAACAGAACTGGACTGAATGATCTAAAATAAGATGGCAGAGCAGCCTCCGATGACTCAGACAGGTCACGATGGTTTCCATCTTTTCAAGACTCAAGTAGAGGCACAAGGACTGATACTAATAATTCATGATCTAGTGGTCAGGGGGAGGCCGGAGAGGTGGCTCACAGTTGCTTGCCTGGCATTTGTGAGGCCCTGGGTTCCGTCCCTTGCCCGCCCCCAAGATGAAAAAAAACAAAACGTGTCTACCTCTTATGGTAGACACTGACCATTCGGTTGTAAGTGAAGCAGGAAGTGACCCTGTCCCAGCAAGGCAGGAAGTCTGCGGGGGGGGGGGGGGGAGACCCATAAGAAGCAAATAGGATATGAAGTTAAATTGTAACAAATGGTGTAAAGAAAGAACATGACTCAGTGAATACCGAGGCCGGTGGCCGTGACCCTGGCTCCTTTAAGAAGGTAACCTGGAGGATGGAATGCAGCCGTCCTTGAGGTTGCAGGCTTGGAACTGCAGAGCGTGTGGTCCTGAGGTGGTGCCTGCTAGAATGAAGGGGAGATGTGTAAGGCGGAGGTTGGCAGAGGAGATGAAGAAGCAGGCAGCTTTGAAGGCCATGATGTTTGCTCTGAGATAGCCATGTGCAGAGTCTGGAAATAGAGCAGCCATTCCCCAAGGCTCAGGAAAGGAAGTGAGGGGCATCTTACCCACAATGCCCTGGAAGATGACTCAGTAGTGACAAGGTCTTGTGCCTGTGTGAGGAAGAAGCATCACTGGCTATTGAGCTTCCCAGGGAGCCCTTTATAACTGCTCCTCAAAGAAGCATCTATTATCCTGCACTGCAGGCCAGGCCCCCTGCAGGCGGTTGGATAAACAGCCATACCTGATGCTCATAAGGTGGGCCAGGGAACTTGGACCCAGCAGTGTCTCCAGAAGTTCCACCCTTCGCACTGGGGAGGTAGAGTAGACACTGGACGCAGGAACTGACAGTCATCCCCAGGTCCTCCGATGCCTGTGTTGATCACTTCATCATCCCTCAAGCCTCTCAACACTTACAGGAAGTTACTCACCTGTCGGAGTTACAGAATCCCTGTGTTCGTCTGTGGGAGAAAGCGGCAGAAGGAAGTCAGCAGTTGGAGTAAACTTACCTTGACAATTGCCCCTTTTCCCCATTTAGTATTTCTTCATTTAAAAACGCAATACATAGTCTGTCGCCACTTGCAGCTACCCAGGTAGTGTTCCCATGGACTCAGAGCTCCAGGGGGAAGCCCACAGTTCTTCCTCTCTCTATGTGTATTTAAGAAAGTAAAAATAAAAGCCACTATTTGGTGGGTTCTTGCCATTTTCCAGGCGCCGTGCAGTCACTGGGATGAGCATGCCATTGAACCTCCACTGGAACCATTCAATACATTAGATGTTGTGTGGTTGGGGGAGGTTGGTAAATTGACTAGGGCTGTACTTCACAGCAAGTGAGCAATTCAGGAGGGGCTGCCTGTGTCTGCTTAGAAGAATGCTCACCCAGCTCTGCCGAGCAGTGTAAACCGGAAACAGCTCTATTTCCGATCGGGAGACTAAACGGACCAAACACGGGGAATGTCTCAGCGCAGTTCACATGGTTACGGGAGTCCTTTGCCTTTTACCACTGGGTTAGAAGCACCTCTGCAAGCTCAGCTGGTGTTCAGTGGCTCAGGGACAATGTGACATGTAGACTCAGATGTCACGGTCCTTCGGGCAGGCGTTCCTCCTAAGCTATTATTTCTTCTGTCCGAGTTTTAGCCAGCGGCAGCTCTGCTTAGCTCTGGGGTCGGCACATTTGAATGGTTCAGCTGACGATGGAAGCTAGTTGGTGTGTTTAAAATTCCCGAAGTAATAAAATTCCCATACCCTGAAAACTGCAGAGAGGACTATTCAAGTGGAAAGAAAAATCTCTCACCTAGACGGACTCACCCTCTCGAGACCCTGGCAATATTTCCACTTGCTTTTTCAGAATATGGTGATAAATTAAAAAAAAAAAAAAAAAAGAGCCCACACTTCTGACTGCTCTCGTTGTGGTTCACCAGGGAATTCCCACTGACCACCTCTTGAATTATCACCAATGCTCCAGGGAAATTGCAATGCAATGATCCGGCTGTGCGCCTGGGCCTTTGCCTTTTCAAAAGTCCTGTGGGCAGTGACACTAGAAAACATGTGAAAGCTGCATTCAGATAACACTGAAATGGGCCAGCAGCTTTGGTTCCTGACACTTGGCCCAGTTACTGTGGCATTTTATCCTCAGCTGCCCCTACTTACTGCAGCTGAGGGCAGAGTCTGGAACAAGGAGCAGGTTATGGGGGGGCCCACTGGCTCCTAAACCATCTGCACCTCAGAGGACTCCCCCCAGTAGATGTTTAAGAGTGCACCTGACTTCCCATTCATGGGAGTGTGAGTCAGTGCACAGCCTCTGTGTTTGAGCAAAAGCTGGCCGGAACCTCCTCTTAGGAAATCTGTAGGATCAGCAAGCTGGGACAGATCTGCCCCATAAGTATATTTAAATTTATTTTTATTAGTGGAAACCAGTTCCTGTGCTGATTTTTCCTTCTGTTCATAGGAAGGCAGAAGACATGTAACCCCCAAATCTGGGCTAGGCCCTAGCAAACTACAACAAAGGGCAGACTCTGTCTTCCAAGCCTGACTCCTACCAACTCTTGCAAGCACCGCCCCCCCCCAACCTTCCCAGACGCTGCTAAGGGTTTCTCTGAATCAGAGTCCACAGTGCAGCCCTGCGTTCCCTGTGTCCTGCTTTACAGAACTAAAACCTCTTTCCAGAACAAGGGTCTCAGCAGCAGTAGCCAGCTCATTTCTCATCTTCAGAACTGCTTCCCTTCTGGGGCCCATCCAACTCCTGTCTCAAGACTTGTCTCAGCCCCAAGGCACTGTTGGGTCTCTTCCTGGAAACTGCCCTGGTGTCCTCTGCAGCAAGAGCTCTCCCTTCCCAGAACCCCAGTGACAGCCACTCCGGGAGCCTCTCTTGGATCTCTTCCCTACCATAAGCCAGCCCCCCTTCTTCCACATATGCTAAGTTGTGCAACCCCAGAAGATGCCTATCTGTCCTGTTTCTGGCACCACGCCTTACATATGTATCCATTCCAAAGCTGCCCAGAGGACTGCACAGCATCCGTGACCCATGGAAGACCCACACTGAACAACAGATGGGTATTTTATGGCTGAACAGAATGCTTCCCCTACCCTCTCTCCTCATATTGCAGCTAGAAGAGACAAGAGATGGCATTCTCAGCTCTGTTCATAATGGCAGTCTGGAATACAAAATAAAAATAGAATCGAACTGTAGTCACTAGAGTAGAGCAGCTACTTTCTTAAAAAAGAAATCATTTGCCTCAGAAGCCATTAATTACTCTGAGGCTTTGCAGACTTTGGGGCCAGGCATTCTGCTATTGTTCTTGTTCTGTTTATTAAAAAACCCCAAGACGCACAAATCCCTACAGCTGCAGAGGCTACGGGAGTTGTCGCTCCCTGCCTGCCTCCGCAGCTTCCTGCCTGCCTCCGCAGCTCCCTGCCTGCCTCTGCAGCTCCCTGCCTGCCTCAGCTGCTCCCTGCCTGCCTCTGCAGCTCCCTGCCTGCCTCCTCAGCTCCCTGCCTGCCTCCGCAGCTCCCTGCCTGCCTCTGCAGCTCCCTGCCTGCCTCAGCTGCTCCCTGCCTGCCTCCGCAGCTCCCTGCCTGCCTCCGCAGCTCCCTGCCTGCCTCAGCTGCTCCCTGCCTGCCTCTGCAGCTCCCTGCCTGCCTCTGCAGCTCCCTGCCTGCCTCAGCTGCTCCCTGCCTGCCTCCGCAGCTCCCTGCCTGCCTCTGCAGCTCCCTGCCTGCCTCCGCTGCTCCCTGCCTGCCTCTGCAGCTCCCTGCCTGCCTCTGCAGCTCCCTGCCTGCCTCTGCAGCTCCCTGCCTGCCTCCTCAGCTCCCTGCCTGCCTCTGCAGCTCCCTGCCTGCCTCTGCAGCTCCCTGCCTGCCTCCGCAGCTCCCTGCCTGCCTCTTCAGCTCCCTCCTCTCTTGGTCTAGGAAAGAGCAGCCGTGATTTTGCAGGAAAAAATGGCTTCTGAGAAGTGAGCTTGTTGTATTAGCAGGCTGCTCCCATGGGCAGGGATAAACAGGATCTGCCTGCTGAGCAAACTGGGATTCTGTGATCAACAGCTGAGCTTTCCTCCCCCAAAACATTGGAGGAACGTGATTTAGTGCAAAAGCCATGTCCTCAGTTTCCCAGGCTTGCCTTGTCTGCCTTCAGACCAGACTCCTGTTGGGCATGCGTGAAGAATGACATACTTACGCGGGCAGAAGATATGCCCCCAAATTTTCAGATATCTTAAGCTATTGCTTTCTTTATTTGGTATATTGTATCAGAGCACATAAAATCACAGAGTCCCAGAAGGATTTATGTAAAATACTCAGCATTTATTTTAAAGACTGACATGGACCTTGGCCCATTTCTGCTGTTAACAGATGTGTGGCCATTCATTTAAAGTGTGTGGTGGAATTTAATTGGGAATAATTTCTGGCTTTGTTAATATTTGACTAATAAATTACAGATTAAATCATCTGAGCTCATAGGATGGTCTAGGAAACACTAATGAACCAGTTGCAAGGCCCTGGCTGCCTGGCAGTTTCTAAAAGCAGAGGTCCCAGGCTTATCCAACACGTCTTCTACCATCAAGCCTGAATTCTGGGGAACCTCTGTAGGTTTCCCCAAGCAAAGACGGTGAGGTCTTTTAAAAGCAAGCTACCCTACAACATTATGGTTTGAAGATTACCCATTAAAGAGATGAAGGTGGCAATGTGTCTCCTGGGACTGGGGTTCCAGAAAAAGAGGTGCTTAGTGAGGGGTGGTGCAGACAGTGGCCTTGTATCCAGAAAACCCTGGAATTACTCAGAGAATGCAAAGAGAGCACAGGGTGGCTGCTGTATTAAGGGCACACAGAAATGTTCCTTGAATTCATTTTTTAATCTAATAGATATTTAGTGCCTACTGAATGCCAGGTGAGTCTTTTGTGAATCCCAGGGTGGATAAGAACAGATGCAGTCCTTACCCATGGAGTGTTTGTAATCTGAAGGCAACGCCTATGAAAAACAAACGTACTTATCAAGTGTGATAGGTCTGTGAAGGGTGGCAGCGGATCCTAATAGTGGGTGCTCAGATCACCTGGATGCGGTGGCGGGGTTTAGATTGCACCTGGAGAGTGGCAGAGAGAACAAAGCTAAGGAAAACTGCTAAGTTCTTGTTTTAGAGAGCTAGGCAGATTCAGCCAGCCAATGGCAGTTATCCTCCTGCGGATCTGCCCCCTGCAAGGCCCACATGTTCCCTTATAGCAAATAAGATGTCACGGGTCGTGCTCTGAGGGCCTCATGGAAGTATGTGAACACAGAAGGCCTCTGTGCTGCGATGAGGCAGAAGATACCAGTGTCACCAGCACACAGAAAACCTGAACAGAAATAAACACAGACTGACCATGTATTGGAGAAAGAGCAATTTTGAAGGAATGAAAACAGAATCGATGCAAAGAGGGAGGGTTAAAACCGCAGATAGTCACAGTTTCATACTAAAGGATTCTTGAGAAATTGCTACATACGCTGAGAAGTTTATGATAAATGACATTAGACTTTTAGAATTTAGGAAAACAAAACAAAAACACCTCATGCAGAGCCTGGGTAGATCGGCAGTGGGTTCTAGTGTAAATGTGTGGAGTTGGCTCCTGTGACTTGGTGAAGCTGTTTTCCACTTGCTGTCCCTCCTGCTCCCCCAGCAATCCTAGGTTTTCAAGAGCGACCACCCCAGAACAATGCACTGCCCCTTTTTTGTTTTATTAGGGTTCTTTATTTTTATTTTATGCGTAGGCGTGTTTTGCCTGTAGTATGTATGTGTACCACATGCCTGCAGTGCCCGTAGAGACCAGAAGAGGGCATATGATCCTCCTGGAACAGGGATTACTTATAGAGGGCTGTGTACTGCCAGGTGGGTGCTGGGAACTGAACCCAGGTCCTCTGGAAGAGCAGCCAGTGTTCTTGACTGCTGTGCCATCTCTCCAGCCCCACACGGCATGTTTAGTCTTTCATGGATTTCACTGATTTTTTATTTGAAATATATCCACACATTGGTGGGAAATTATAATAATCTTGGTTAAGAAAATGCTAGAAGTGAGGTCAGTAGCGAGTGATAGGCCAGAAGCACGTGTGAAACTTGGGACCCAGCGCCACCCTGGGGGTTGCAGCAGTGGCAGTAGCTCGCCTAGCGTTGAGTGTGTCGGTCTCCTGCTGTCTATTCCAGCATCAGTGGAGCACATTCTTGGTGCTGTATTTTCATCCAGGACCACGGGCCAAGACCCAGCTCCTCACTTAAGATTATCTAAAGCACATGGTGGTCTGGGAAATCCACTGTGGAGCGGTGGGTCCCGTGCCTTCCCTCCGACATCATCCCAGGCCTGTGTGAATCTCTTCCTTTCCATCCAGTGTTTTTCCTGTAGTGATTCCCCAACATATATGTAAGCGAGAGCACAATGGAACCATCCGACTGGACTGCTCCATGGGTGGGAAGGAAGGTTTATTGTTAATTTGATAGCTGCATGGCAGTCTCTTGGTGGTAGAGAGGGAATAGCCAGAGGCATCTGGGGGAACCCAAAGCTGCCATGGCTACCTTTCAGGAACAGAGAAAGGAGCAGACTGGCAAGTGCCAGAGCTATCTCCCAGGAGCAGAGAGAAGAGCGAAGCAGGAAAAACTTTTCAGGTTATAAAGGAACTGTTTGGGAAGCCTGTAAACTGGAGCATCCTGGGAGCTAGCACAGTGGAGGTGGGTGAATAAGAAAAGCCAGGGCCTTTGGTATATATAATAGGGACCCGGATGTCACCTCTGTCCATGTAAGAAGAGCTGAGGGAAGTGGCTCTTCCTGGCAGGAGCGCTTTGGCTGCTTTCTGTGGAGTACTGCCTGTGAGCTTTTACTATCTGCCAGCAATCCTTCTGTGACTGTCCTGAGCTGAGCACAGACTGTCATAGTTAGGCACTGCCTTACTGGGGGACTTGGGGGTTTCCTTTGGACCTAATAATAAATCTGTACCTGCTCCATGGCTACTGCCTTGCAAGGGGAGGAACCCTTTAGCTCAGTGGTTGGGGGAACAAACGACCCTCTCACTGGGGTCACCTAAGGCCATCTGCATATCAGATATTTACATCACAATTCATAACAGTAGCAAGATTACAGTAGTGGAGTAGCAATGAAATGATTTTATGGTTGGGGGTCACCACAACAGGAGGAACTGTATTAAAGGGGCATATATAACATTAGAAAGGTTGAGAACCACTGCTCTAGTGCCTTTCTTTCAGAGTCTCTAAACTGATCTGCTCTTGGCTACAGTTCAGGCAGACTGAACAATATAGCCTGGGTTGCTGATAACCAAGGGGTCACCCCACCCCCAAGACCCACCTGTACCATTAAGACTTTCCTATCTTTTGAAACCAGACATTTCAAGCTAACAGGAGCTTTAGTCCCAGACAAATCCTGCTATACCCCACTGATGAATTTTACTCTACTGGTGGTTATGGCCTTCTCCAGATGTTTTAAATTAAAGTTGAGAAAGCTGTGTTTTTACTTGATTGAATCACAGCATTTGGCTGACATTTTTTTGGCCTTTATACAGTCCTTAGAGTTATCAGCTAATTGCAGACACTTCGAGAAAATAATACAACATGTGTTTATGCTGACATGCCCTGTTAGTGTCTGTAGTCAAAGAGTCACGGAAATTTCATTTCTACCAAATTCCGGTTACACCTTAGGATTGATTCAGAAACGTCCATGGAAACTCAGGCACTTACGTGAGCAGACATGTGTTGTTCTTGTTTTGGGAAATGGAAACAAGACAGACCCCATAGTTCAGCTTTACTCTTGTGCTGTTTTGAAATCTTCAGTTGTGGATGAGTGAATGGTGGAGTAGACTTTGTAGAGGAAGTCTGAGGGATTTTTGCAAAACATCAAAACACAGCTCTGTGTTGTTCTGATGCCACTGTTACTGAGGCACGCCCTTGGAATTAGTTCCTTTTCTTTAAATGTCATCTGTTTGGAGATCTGTGCCTGACAACTTGTAAAGTGACCCCCAAGGCAGGAGAGCCAACAAGCAGTACATGGTGGGGGAGGGTGTCACCCGAGAAAGACAGTGTTTTGTCCTAGGATACTGCTAAGGCCTAAGACGGGTGAACCATAGGATGGGGAGGCTTGGAGAAGCACATGCCTGCTCCCTCGGGGTGTCCCTGATGTAGAGTCAGGCTGACGACAAAGGGGACTTAAGAGCTCGGCACGGAAACAAGGTGCCAGAGCCAGGTGTGTGGGGTCTTCTAACTGCACAGAGATGTGGCGTCCAGAACATTCCGGGCTCGCTGCCTTTTGGACAGGGGTGCGGTGGGGAAGGTATTGGATGAAGCTAAAGCTGAGGGGCTACCACCCAAGTGCAGAATCAAGAGGAAGCGGGAGGCCAATCACAGAAACCCCATGAAGCTATAACACAAGAAGGGCCTAGAAAATGTGCGGTTTAAACTGCGGAGCTGGGGGAAGGCTCATTTGGTAAAGTGTTTGCCTTGCAAGCCAGAGAATCTGAGGACGCAGGTTTGTTTTGTCTTTGTTTTTAAAGATTTACTTATTTATGAGTGCTCTGTCTGCATGTACACCAGAAGAGGGCATCCGACCCCGTTATAGATGGTCGTGAGCCACAGTGTGGGTGCTGGGACTTGAGCTCAGGTCCCTCTGGAAGAGCAGCCAGTGCTCTTAACCCCTGTGCCATCTCTCCAGCCCAAGAGAACACAGGTTTAAAAAAAATGAGTAAGTAATCTCAGCCCTAGGGAGGCAGAGACAAGCAGACTAGCCAGCCTGGCGAGGAGAGACTCTCAGAAACAAGGTGGATAGAGCCTGAGGAATAATACCCAGTGTGTCCTCGGATCTTTACAACTCACGTGCACACACATGAACACACACATGGAGGGAGGGAGGGAGGGAGAGAGAGAGAGAGAGAGAGAGATTGAAAACAAAATTGGCAAAGCAATGCTGCTTCTCCTAACTCCCAGGTGTAACATTTCCTAAGAGACGCGTATAAGTGACTTCTACTGTTTCGTCATCTGCCCTCCAGATAAATATTTTTCCTTAAGCTTGTTTGCTCATTTCCTCTTACACTGCCGCTCTCTGAGGACACCCAGATTTCTCCTGGAATGGGTAAATATTGTCTCTTCTGAGAAACGGGTGTGTTTTCATCCACGGATTGAGACCTTTTGGGTGCGTCCTCTTCTCTCGCTCTGCAAGGCTTGACGCCGACTCTGCTGCTCACAAGAGGCCAGCCCCTCCCTGCACATCTCTCCTGAGCTCCGTCTGTGTGCCATCCTGCTTTCATTTACCCTTGAATCCATTCCCTGGACTGTAACTACCGCCCTTTCCACGTGAGCATGTATTGTGGTGGGTGGATTGTGTAAGTGTAAGCATTTCCCAGCTCTAAGAGACGCTTCCCTCTTTTAAAAACTGAATTTTATTGATTGCATCATTAGTTGCTTTAGAAATACCCTTGCACGAGTCCAGAAATGGTACCTTTCAGCTCTCTGAACCGTCTCAGATTTCGTAGTAAGTAAGCTCCAACCACATTTTATCAGCAGATTAATTCAATGCCCCATACTTGTTTAAAATACTTGGTTGAATTTAGAGGCAGCACTCAACAAGGGGCAGAGGGCATAGCTGCTGGAGAGAAGCTTACATCATCCCAGTCAGGCCGTCATAGTCCCCCAGGCTCTCATTCCGTCCTCGTCTCTCACATCCACTCTCTCTGTGCCCTGCACGCCCGCTGTGCTCCCCACTTTCCCCGACTGTACCCCAGCCCACCTCACTGCTGTCCGTTACGGTCCCATCCGCAGCTGCCTTTTCTAGGGACCCTTTAGCATAGTATCCCCACAAGCGTCTCCCCGTGAGCCCTCCGGTCTTTGCTTTCCCATCTGCCCCTTTAGCTTCACTCCTACTGCCTAGGCCTGACCATTGTTTATCATGTCACGCGAAAGTCACATTTTGTTGTAAGGCAATATCCTCCAAGCCCAACTGTTGCCACCCTCACAGGACCAGCTATGCCTCCTTGGAGAACTTGTCAAGGTGGTGGCAGTGGGCGGAGAGGGGGTGTCTATGGACTGTTGACATGTTCCCATCTCCCCAGGGAAGGGGTTTTAGAGCTAACATTTGTAATTTGATATTTCACCTCTTGTTTCAAAACAGGACTCCTGTATAATAAAAAACTTGAAGTAAATATTTGAAAGATCAAATGAAGGGTTCTTACAGATGTTTGGATGTCAGCAGCATCTGGCACTGCCCCTGAGAGCTCTGTCTTGATTCTCTCTTTTAGTAAAGCAAACTGATCACTGATGATTTTATTTCCTCTCCACCTAGATTTTAAAGAAATCCTGCATCGAAATTCTGGCCGCCGAACCATCTACCATATGCGCTGGAGGTAATTGAAACGAAGTGCTAATCATTTTCATTCCGTTGATGGCATTTTGAGTTCAAAACTGTGTGTGCTTAAGGGTGAAGGAGTAGAAATGGGACAAGAGGCAGGTGCGCTTTAAAAGTCAGAAATTGCTAATTAGGGCTGCTGTGGGGGAGGGAAAGAATGGAGAAAACATGTCAGTTGCTGGAAAGCTTGAAATCCACTCTCAAAATCCTTTCTCCGGTGGGACATAAGTACAAGGAAAACAAATACTGGATTCTCACAGCGATGGCCACACCACCTGCCTGGGAGTAGGAGAAACGTCCTTCCTCGTGACACCCCTACAGATCACACCGGACAGTCACAGTGAGCCCTAGGCCTCCCCTAAAATGTTGTTTTTTACTATTTGGTTGGTGCTAGTCTGTGTCCTTGATATATTTGTCTTAATCGTCCAGTCTACCAGGCCTTACAAAGTGGTGGTATAGAATTCCAGGGATCACCAGAAGGCCCGTTACAGTGTATCGTCGGTGGAGGAGCTCCCTAGAGAGCAGCCTTTCCTCTGAGTCACTGTATCGTCTCTGGGATGGAAACTGAGGTTTTGCCCTTCTTTGTGTTGCACTGGCTGCCTGAGGCTTCATGCATGTGCTCCTCTCATGCATAGACTTCCATTCATTTAGGAGTCTTTTTAACCTGCTCTGGCCAGGAGCATTGCCGGGTGCTGGAGATACAAGGATGGACTCTGTGGGTCATTCACTATTGTGAGTCCCCTGTTGGTCTGTCTCCAGCCTCTCTGAACACCTAACGCTGGTCATCAATTATCCACAGAAAACATTTCACATCAGAAAACCCTGATGAGACAGTAAATCCTGCAGGAGGAGCTTGCTTATGGCATATTTTACTGGTGTAACCAAGGGGATTGCTTGAGGATTTCTTTCTCAATTCTAGATTGCATTTTAGAGCAATTGAAAATGGCCAAGGAGTTAGACCCTAAATCTATGTCAACATCACATTAACCATTTATATACACATATATGGTAGCAAGACTCAATGCCTAACTCCATACATACATGGATGTATATGTGCACACATGAATACATGCATACACACATATGTAAAGTTGTTAGCAGTGTACCCGATGACTATTCAGAGAGATGTGTTAATTTCCCAAAGAAACACAACTTTTAAAATATTTCCTTCCTGTGTCCAAATAAATTATTGTTTGGCAAGAAAATGGCAGAGAAATGTGTTTACCATTTACCCAGTGAGCCACAGGGATCACTCCAGGAGAATGTCTTCAAGGAAAGCACGGTGTGCTGATGTACATGTACAATCCCATCGCTTGGGAGGCTGAGGCAGGAGGATGGAGAGTTCAAAGCCAACCTGAGCTACACAGTGTACCTTGTAAGAAAGAAGAGAGTGGGCTGGAGAGACAGCTCAGCAGTTAAGAGCACTGGCTGCTCTTCCAGAGGACTCAGGTTCCCAGCACCCATATGGTGGTTCACGACCATTTGTAACTCCGGTTCCAGGGGATCTGATGTTTTCTTCTGATGAAACTCCCAGGACATCAAGCACGTACATGGTGCACACATACACATGTGGGCAACACACACACATAAAATGAATAAATAAAAAACACAGAGGAGGGAGGGGAGGGAAATTTCTAAAAAGATGACCACATGAACTCTGGCCAGCGCTTGTAAAGGGTCTGTGCAAGGGGAGCCTCAACTGGATTAGATTTGATTGACTTCGGGGTCAGCCGCTCCCTGAATTTTGTGTGCTCCTAGTAAGGCAGTGAATCACTCAGAGTACTTCCCGCGTTGTGCATGAATACAATACACTTTTTATAATTCCCGACTTTAAAGTGATTAGAAGACAAGGAGGTCCCTTGATTGCGCAGTTATCTCATGCATGAAGAAAACCCAGGCTTTAGCTGTGCAGATTTGGATGTGTAATAACCTTGTGATACATCAGAAAGCCTGCAGGAGATGGGCAGTTTCTAATTCTCCAGAACCATTGACTCCTTCCCCTAAGCACCTTATTTCTCTCCGTGTCCCACTGCCTAGCAGGGTACCTGGCACTAAACAGGCATCATTAAAATTTGATGAGTACCTTCATTTATGTATTCCTTCAAAACATAGCACATTGACATTTCTCTATTTGACCCCTTTCAACTCCTTCCACACAACTGTCAGAGGTTATTGTCATACTTTTTAGCTGTTCGGTAAGAACGAAACACAATTAAAAAGCAGTAGCCATTTAGACAACAGAACAAAAGCCCTCCTCCGTTTAATTCTAGATTCAACAAACCACTCTAAGTCTCCCTGAAATACCATTAATGTGTTCAAGACAATTTTAAAAAATTGTGCCCATAAACTTAGCGCATGTGGTGCAAGAGTACTAGGGCGCAGAAGATCTGCCAGTTTCTATGGGTAGATTGCTCAGTGTGAGGTTCTGTGCAGGGTAATGGGATATGGAGAGAAATAAGGATCTTACAGGGTAAGTGTAAAATGCAGAACTTGGGCTCAAATAGCCGGCTTCACATACAAGCAGGCTCAGGGAGCACCTGATTTCAGTGGTGCTGGGGAATAAGCTTACCTGTCACTAAAGGATGTGTCACTGCTCAGAGTCGGTAGGGGCAGAGCCTTCGCAGAATGCCTCCAGGCCTAGAGGCTGCAAGCTGGCACGCATGCCCCACACGTGCATTCTTTTTATCCACATCGATGTACTTAAAGATTCCCAATTTTTGTTCTGTCTTGGAAAATCAGATCTAGTGACCGTGGAGCTGCCTTTGCTCACGCATTATTGGGAATGAGTGGCTTCCCTGAGAAATGTATGCATTCCTTCCCATCCAATAATCCCTTTCCATTCCCCGTCATCACCCTCCGCTCAGACCAGCATATGATGGCCATTCAGCAGGCTGCTTTGTCCTAATTCAGTCCCTGTTCTAACACATCCAGTAGTCACCTGCTGTGTGGTATCTTTGACACAGCCTTCGCTTAAGTAACTTTGCTCCCTTCCAACACGAGGCCTTTAAAAGTTCTTAGTAAACTTTCTTTCGTGTCAGACTCTGTGATTAGGAAAGTTGGCCCTTCGGTGAGTTGGCTCCGCCTAACTCAGCTCCTGTCTAGGAAACACACCCTGCGTGGAGCCTAGTGGGCCTCAGGCTCAGCATTCACTGCCTACTCCATGAGCAAGGATTCCAGGAAAGAACTGATTGGGATCAAGTCTGGTCTGCATTTGAAGTCCTTACAGCACTTCCAGAAAGGGAGACATACTTAGCCTCTCGTGGGATCATTTCAGAGGTGGTTGCCTTACCCAGTCTGGCTACCCATTACTGCTTCTGATGAGAAAGGGAAGGTAAGGTTGTAGGCTGCTGCGGGGGCTCACGAAGAGAGACAAGGAGGCACTCTCATTCACGCACACCCTGCCAGACCTCAGCCGAGGGAACTACCGTCCTGGCCAGCGCCATACTCAGTTGTCAGTGGAACCCCGAGCGTCTCAGTTCAGGTGTTCTTATTCTTTCAGAACTCCTCAGGTGTTCTACTGATAGCACATGCAGATCATTAGCAATCAAACATCCCCACAGAGATCCAACACCTGCAAATAGTACTAAATGCCCTAGACTTAGGACAGCCCCTCACCCAACAGTGCATAACACAATTTCAAACATACCTAAAAATAAACCTCCCCAACAGGAAAGTTCACACAAAAGCAAGTCATCTTCACCTTCACGTTAGCTGCTGGAATTCAAACGCTTCAAGTAGACCCATTAAGGCAAAGTTAGACGGTGCTTTCATTTTTAGAAACTTTTCAGTGTTTTGCAAAGCACTCATGCCTGATGCTAGATCCTCCTCTGGATGGAATGTTTCATGATCTTCTAGAAGAACTCTCATACACTGTCCATGAGAATGCAAATCAGGAAGCCACAGTGGGAAACAGTGTCTTAAAAAATGAGACACACACTGACCGAATGGCCCAGCCTTGCCAGCCCTAGACATTTGACGTCTATGGCCAAAGTTAACAGACAGTTGCTCGTACTAGCTCTGCTTTTAATAGACCCAAAGCTGCAACCACTCGCACATTCATGAACAAGTGAACAGACCAAAGAAAAAAAAAGATTTTTTTCTGTATGTTGGAATAATACTCAGCCCTGAAAAAAAAACCCTGTGTGTAAACCTCAGAGTAACTAAAGATGAATCTTTTTAGAATTTATAATATTCTTATGAATTATTTGAGAACTTCCTACAGTGTATCCTGATTATACCCGCAACCTATTCCTCCCAGGCCCACCCTCCCACCCGTGTGCCCTCCAAAACAAACAAACAAAAGGCCAAGTCCATTCCGTGTTCCCTTGTACGCACTGCAGCAAATTCGGACTCTCAGCCGGCAGACCCTTAAAGAAAACTGACTCCTCCCACCACACCCCCACCAGAAGGCATCAACTGTGGAGAGCTATCCCTCAGCATACAGATGAGTCTTAATTACACTGGCTAAAGAAGCCAACAAAACAGCTTGTTTGTGTGATTCCGTTCCCATGAACTTCTAGACGAAACAGATGGATGTTTCGTTAGAAAGGCTAATGGTCCTGGAAGGAGAAACAGAAGAGCTGCTTCACTATCCTGTCTGCTCTCCAGTCGGTATCTCATGTCAAACCTGCTGTTCCCGTGCATGCTAGCGTATGCCGGTTATATCTCACAGAAGTTGTTATAAAATCAAAATGTTAGCCTGGCGGTGGTGGCGCACACCTTTAATCTCAGCACTCGGGAGGCAGAGGCAGGCAGATCTCTGTGAGTTCGAGGCCAGCCTGGTCTAGAGAGTGAGTTCCAGGACAGCCAGAGTTACAACAGAGAAACCCTGTCTCAAAAAACAAAACAAAGCAAAAAACAAACAAAAAAACCCAAAATGCTGACTTGGGCATTTCACATGAATGGAATCCCGCCGTGCGCATCCATTTGCTTCTGACTTCTTTCACTTAGCGCAGTGTTTCTAAGGCTCCTGAGTCACAGCGAGCACCAGAACTTGCTCTTCTTTTCATGGTTAGGTAACATTCTGTTATGTGGAGAAATCTTACTCGTCAGTTAACAGGCATCCGTTGTTTCTATCGAAGGCTCTTATGAACGGTGTTATTGTGAATTCTTGTGCAAGTTTTTCTGTGGACAGACAGTCTTCATGTCTCTTGGACATATATCTAGGAGTGGAAAGTTTGATTCATGGAATAATTATATTTAAAACTTTGTGTAATTGCCAGATGATTGGCAAAGAGGTGGCACCATTTTACAGTCCCACCAACAATGCACACGGCGTTTTATTTCTCCATCAACTCTTGTTTCTGCCCGTCTCTTTCAGCATAGCCCTTGCAGTGCCTATGAAATGGTGCTGCAGTTTTTATTTGAATTTCTATAATGACGAATGGTATTTTCGTTTGTTGACCTCAGGCAATACCCAGATTCGACCTGGCTGGGACTTGAACACAGGAGTATCTTGCCTTTCCTTTTTGGTTCTTTTGTTCATCCCATGAGCTTACACGGAGCTAAGCCCATCATCCCAGGTTAAACACAGGCAAGCATCTAGAAAACACAGGAACACTAGCTTCTGCCATTAAGAACCTTACATTATCACTGGGGATAAGAATTACAAAAGGCCCCTAATGAACTTGACGATACATACCTTAAAGAATAACTGTCACAAGAGATTAAATCAAAGACCACTGCCTTTCCCTCGAAGGCCCACAGTCCATCCCAACACTTCCTGAAGGAGCTGGTCCTATGTGCGCATGTCCTGCACGCCCTGAACTGTGTAGACTGTGAAGGGGAGATGTAGGGCTCTGGAGGTAAGGGGCATCAGAGTGGACTGTCCTGGGTGAGGTGTTTCCCGGTTCTTCCTTGCTACAGATTCGTTACACAGAACCGGATTGCATAACTTCTTTGTACAAGAATCTGGCATTCCAGTGAGGGTGCTGGGTCCGGTTTGAGCTGTTCTGGAAACCAAATGTGTGTGCTGACATGGAGATTGTGCCAGGCAGGGTAGGAGCCCGCCCCTCACTCCGACATCTTCTCCCCAGACCTAAGTGGTTGCATGGTTTGGTTCCCATCACGGGTCCTTGCTGTCTCCCTTCCTCAACAACCTGAGGCTGGGCCAACCAGACATGTGGGGAAGCTTCTTTTAAAGAGCATTCAACAGCTGAACTGGCAGTGCTGAACACGGTGTTAGAGAGGAAAGCTTGGCGTGCAGCCTGTTTCCTGCACCTTGTCTCCCTTTGCTGATCTGTGAGGCAACATGAGGGAGGCCAAAGGCAAGGCAGCAAACATGTGGAGTCAGCAGAAGTGTCAACCAGCAGATGTCTGGTGTTCAGACTTGAGACACAGGCAGGTTTCCCCCAGCTTCATTGAGCAAACAGGGTGCAGTAAGCTTCCCGTCCATTGAACCAGCTGATGATCAGAGATGTGCCGGGGTGGGGGGCACCTGAAATTTTAAATTCACTTTTCTAAACTTAGCAATTATGTGCAAGTATCATCATGCATATATGAATCTTTACTGCTCATGACTGAGGCCCAGAACCCACATTGATTAATGAAGTTCCCACCCAAGGCCCTGACTCCGAGGATATGGGTCCAGTTTTGCTGGTTCTGGGCAAATCATCAAAACCTCAGAATCTTAATTCCCTTGCTCTTCTGGTCCCCGTTCCTCCGAAAGCCTTCCCTCTTGTACTCTCACCCCACAGTGCCTCTGGATTCCTCATAGTTTAGTTTCTTGTTTTGTGTAGGTCAGCTCCACAGCCTGACAAATGAGCACACTTGTCCAAAATTAGGATAAGGTGAGCTTTGAAGAAACCAGAGCCCCCAACTCCTACATTTCTCAACTGTCATGACACAGTGAGCATCCGCTCGGAGGCTAGTGGATGAGGGCTAAGCCAGTGGTCCTCAGTGCCTGACCGCCCTGGATTCCAGATCGGGCCTGAGGGTTTTTATCCCTGTGATCTTAAAAATTACATAACCTCTCTCAGATCACTTTCTCAGCTGTTCTCCCTGGCCTGCAGGGAGATGGATATGACGTCATATCCATACGAGGCTCATCACTGGGCTGGCACAGCGAGGGGCCATTAACTATCAGTTAATGCTTTGGCAAAAAAGGATCTCTGAGTTCCATGGGAATAAAAGTGACATAAACTCATGGCATTTAACTTGAAAAGAGTCCCATATACTGGCTCTTTAATTCCATTATTCTGCCAAAGAAATCTCTATTTGGGTAGCAATTTACTTCAGATTCACTTTCACAAAGGCTGCAGTTTTTCCTCTGACTTTTCCTTGTCTCTACATGCTGTAAAGCATTAGCCCGAACCCCAATGTTCATTTATACACAGATGATCAAGATAAAGAGAGAGCAGGGCAGATGACTCAGTTGGTAAAGTGATTAGCTAGTCAGCACCTGGAGCTGCGTTCAATCCCCATAACACAGGTTAAAGAAAAAAGAACTTTTAAAGCCAGCATGGCGGCACACACTTGTAATCTTAGCACTGGGCAGGCAAAGGCAGGTGGGGCTCGCTGGCCATCCAGCCTAGCGTCCTTGGTGAGCCTAAAGTCAGGGAGAGACCCTGCTTCAAAAACCAGAGCAGACAGCTCCTGAGGAACAACAACTACGGCTGGCCTCTGGTCTCCACATAAAAGTACACAGACACACAGAAGTAAATAAGCAAATAAATAAACAGAATCAATCACGTGATATCAAATATAAGCAGATATTCTTAAGCACTTCACTAATTAGCTCTTTTCCCTGATAGGACAATACAATAAAGAGCTGGTCTTTTTTTTTAACCTATAACAATATCACTCAGACATACTAATGATTGGGTATACATTCCGCCAGTGTGAAATTGACACGCAAGCCCACGAGGTTTCTTCTAGTCGTAGGGAAATGGCCCTGCACGGAAGGCCCAGTGTCACTTCAAGCAGGTCATGAATGCTTGACTCCACAGAGGTCTGTAGCGGGGTACAGTAACTCCTGCAAAGTGCACAGGACAGCCACGCACTCGGGAGAGAGGAAAGCTGCAGCTGACCTAAAGGGATGCTTTTCTGCTCAGGGGGAGAAAGAGACAAAAGGACGTTACCAGACATCACATCACTGCACGCCCAGCAGTGGTTCAGCACAGGCTCTGAGGGCTGTGGGCTGTAGTTTCTAACGTTTGCGAGGTATTTGAAGAAATCCTTTCTGGAGATTCCAAAATGACAATGGAACCCAAGGAGAGATGTTGGGAGGAAGTGAAGGACCGTTCCCTGGGACCCTCCGGCTGCTTTAGAGTGGTCTAGACTTGAAAAGTGGGTGAGACTCAAATAGAAAGGGGAGGAGCCATTGCAGGTGGTAGCAAAAGTAAGGAGTGGTGCTTCAGAGCAGAAAGCCCCGCATCTTCCTTGAGAACATCAGGGAGAAGGGGTCAGCGATGGAAAGGGACCTCCATGATGCCCTTGTTCTCCTGCCTGACCTGGTCTCTGGGATACTGAAGCTTATTGAAATAGCAGCCAGAGGCTCTGTAGTGGACAGAAAGCAAGTTTACAGGTGACGGTCAAGTAACGTGTGCTGTTGTGCCTTGTTTCAGAGTCGTTTCAAGTGGTTGTAAGAGGAAACGGCTTCCGACACGCCCGCAACGTGGACAGGGTCCTCTGCAGCTTCAAGATCAATGATTCAGTCACACTCAGTAAGTCCTTGTGACACTTTGGGGGGAGGGGAGGATTGGCAGCATAGCCCTTACAGGGGCCTTCAGGAAACTGGCCAGTGTTAACGAGGCCTCAAGTGGGGAATGCCTGGTCCAACTGATGCCCTTGGTTCTGCCGGGGTCTCTGGACCCCTCTGAATAGGTACAGCCCAAGGGTGCCCGGCCCGTGGACTAGGACAAGGCTTGACATGAGCCTTCAGTGGCCTCCAGCGCTGAGCAAGCCCCAAGGAAACGCTGAGAGCCTGTCTCCTCCCTATGGCCTGCAAGTCTTTCACGCCCCGTTGGCCACGTAGGCCCTGCCTAGTTAGGCCTGTGGAGCTTGAGGCGTCTCAGCAAAGCACCAGAGTTTCTAGAGTAAGAATGAAAACAAGATGGCCTAACGTGATTAATCCTGAACAAAGCAAAAACCAGAATACTGCGCTCGAATGTGTGGATTCTGGGACTTTTTTCAATCTGGAAGATTTCTTGCCTGGAGTAGCCAAGAAACTCTCACTGTGGTGAATTCCTTACATGAAATCAGGAGTATGGAAGTAAAACTAAGTGCATTTCATGAGGGAAAACGAACTGTCATAACAGTTGAGCCTCCAGGAGACATTTGCAGCAGGCAAGATCTGAGTTTAAAGACGTGTGAGTCAGCGGCTGTCCAGGAGAGATGGGAGGTCTGGCTCCAGGAGCGCAGATGCTGGGAGCCCTGGTTACTGTTTGCATCTGGCGTCCGTCACATGGACAAATACTGGCTCCCTGACTACAGTGACAAACAGCAGCCACACTGTGCTGCATTCCCCATCACACTGTGTGCTCTGAGGCTCTGTCCTTTTCGCTCTGCGGCCCAGAAGTTTAGGAGGGACGGAAGGCAGCTCCACCCACCAGCAGCTCGCCACTCACGCTGGGCTTTCTCCTTTTAGCCCCAGAGAGGGGAGGTCTGAGCCCGTTTTTAAATTAGGAAAATTGAAGGACACACCGTTTTTTTCCTCTGCTTGACACCTTAAAACCCTCTTGATAGTTTAAACACAAGCAGTGGCTTCCTCACAGACATCTGGAATTGCTGGCTTGGGATACTATCAAACACTGAAAACATTCAGTTAGTTTTATTAAAAATTGGGAATGCTTTCGTATGTCCAAAGTGTGTGTGCTGTTTGAAACCATTTCTCAGCGTCCCTGAGTGACACAATGTGGAACTGCTTCCCAAGCTACTGAAAGTCCCCGCTTTCCCTCCGGAGCCCCAGTCCCAAGGAAAGACAGAAACTCTGAGGGTTGGATCTTCCTCCCAGAACAGTGAGCTTTTGAACTGGCCTCCTGTGAGGGAGATGGGGGGTGGGGGGAGGGGGGGGGGGGGCGATAGACACAGGACAGACCCACCCCGTAGCCAGTGCTTGCCAGTTGATCCATGAACTTCCCGTTCTCCTCCTTCCCTGCTATGCATTCGCCACCATGCCCAGCTGTCCACTCGCTCACAGAGAAACACAGGCCTCTGGAGTAGGGAAGCAGCTACTAACTTCATCCCACTTCCAGAACAGCCCAAGGGCTGCAGAAGACAGAGACAGGGAATGGATCCCGGAGGAAATCTGTCTGTCATGTAGCAAAACTGGTGATGCTGGAGGTGTTGAATTATTTAGAAAGTGAAAAGTCAGGACTGCCTTAACACAGTGACACACATGGCCACATACAGCTTAAAACTCAGTGTCATTTAATAATGAATCACTATGAAGAGGAAACAACCAGACATCTCGTCTCACTCCTCTATAATGATGATCTAATGGCTCTAGCATCCGCATCTTGTAAATGGTGGGAATGATCTAGAGAGCTCCCCGGTGTGGCCCCCACGTGCCGCTGGTGGCTGTTGCTACTTGAAACCTGGCTAGTGTAATTGAGAAATTCAATTTTCATTTCACTTGGTTTTATTTGCGTTCCTAGCTACACATGAGTCTCTGCCACATTAGGCCATGTGTGACATCAAGATAATGAGAGATCTGATGACAACGTTGGCACCTTCAAATACTCCGGAATGACCTTGCCTTCCTAGAAAGCTAGAGCCATTGGTTTATTGCTAGAAAGCATGAATAGACGATAAGAAGAGTGGTATTAAACCGGATGTTTCAGAATCAGCACCTCACTAATTCTCTCTAATCTTCAATTAACTTTTTTAGTTAACATACAAAATCATGGAATTTATTGTGACATTTTCATGCCTACTTATCATGAATCTCTGCTTGTGCTAACCTCTACCACTGCCTGCAGCTACACACACCTCAACACTCACCAACACCTCTGCCCAGAGTTCAGCAGTGCCCGTTAGAAAATAATCCATGGAGTTGCAGGGATGGCTCAGCAGTTAAGCGCACTGTCTGCTCTTCTAGAGAGCCCAAACTTAGTTCCCAGCACCCACATCAGACGGCTCGCAACCGTCTGTAATTCCAGCTCCAGGGGGATCCCTCTCTCTCTCTCTCTCTCTCTCTCTCTCTCTCTCTCTCTCTCTCACACACACACACACACACCGTAAATAAAATATTTTTTAAAATAAAATTATTCTGAGAAGAGTGTAGCAACAAACAAAATAGATTGAGAACAATTGAAGAAGACATACAAGAAGACATATGAGTGACATATAAGAAAAACAACTTTATGGGGAATATAAAGAAAGTGAGAATAAATGCATGGTCCAGATTCTAGGCACAGCGCCACATCTGGAGACGGACACTGAGGACGAGTCCCGGCTCTGTCACCTCCAGCTGTTACTGTAACAAATTGCTCAACATTCTGTGACTTGGTTTTTCTCTGTGAAATGCTTTGGCAACAGCATCTCTGTCACAGGTTTAAGAAGCTTAGCGTGGCAGATGGGACTCGTAACAGGCATGGCCACCATGCCTGCTCAGTCTTGGCTGCTGGTGTTACTTCATTATTACCGGTGACCATGTCACTGTTACTACACAGAGAGGTAACTGAGCATGGTAAAGACATTACTTGTCTTAAATTTAATATTTACTTTTAATACAATTCCAATACAGAATTCCCATGGAGCTTTTTAAGTTAACAAAATAAATTTAAACTTTGTGTGGAAGGATAAGCTATAAGACTAACCAAGTAAAATGTAAAAACCGGCCTGAACTGACTCTCGGATGAGCAAAAAAGCCAGAGTCATTCAAATAGTGTGTGATCGGTGTAATTGGCAAACAGGAATGAACCAGAGCCCCAAAACAGAGCCGAACTCTGCTATGAACTTAGTGGTAAATTAAGTCATGCTGGGACAACTGGCTAACTGCTTAGAGCAACTATTAAGTTCGATTTTTATCTTACATGCCACAGTTAAACAAATTCCAGATGAACTGAGAACTTTAATGTAAACATGAAAATATAAACTTTCTAGAAAAGTGAATATTTGTATAATTACCCAGAGGGTAAAGATGTTTGGCAAGAAGAGACTAAACTCAAAGGGAAAATTTAATAGTGTAAGCACATGCTTTTAAATTCTCCTGTTACCAGCCCAACAAAAAGCAAGAGGGAAAAGAAATGAGGAAAAATTATTTATAATACATATAATACGGGGTCAAAAGCTGAGAATAAAGCTATCTCCCGAAGTCAGTCACGGGGGAAAAAAAGCTAGAAAATGGGGCTGCTGAGATGTGTCAGCAGGTAGAATTGCAAGCCTGAAAACCTGAGTTCAGTCTGGCTCCCACAGCGGAGAGAGACGACTGACCCCTGAGGGGTCGCCTCTGACTTCCATGCATGTGCACACAAGTAATAAAACTGTTTCCACATGTAAAGAAAAAAAAAACCTGGTGAAATATATGAAAAGGAAACTTACAAGAGGAACAGTGGTCAACAGTCATGCCGGGAGTGCTCGGTGTGACCTGGACATACGACAGGAAACAGTGCACTAGCCATCTTTGATTTTCCTTTGGTTTTGTTCTTGACACAAGTTCTCGTGCAGCTCAGGCTTGCCTCCAACCCACCATTTAGCTGGGGTTCGCCTTGAGCTCTTAATCCTTCAGTCTCCCAAGTACTGTGTTTACAGGCATGCGCCACCATACCCAGCTTCAGTCGCTGCTTTTACCGCAGTAAACCTGGGCAGAGGGACAGCTCAGTGCCCAGAACTGGCAGAGATACAGATGAACGGTGTTTTCATGCCGGATCAGCGAGACACCCCCAGGCCCCTTCGACAGCAGTTCTAATAATGAGTCAACTGCTTTTACACATTTTTTTATGAAGCGGAGTTGGGATTTAATAAAGATATCTTAATATAGACATAGGCAAGAGGATTAAGAGGGGGGGCGTGCTAGGAAGAAAGGGAGGCATACCTGCACGTGTGGGTGTGGGCCTCTCAATGAGGAGTCTCAGAAAGTGAGACTTGCCCAAGTGTGATATGGGTGGGCTCCTGATGAGAGAGCTGCCTTCTATATATCCTTGACCCACGTTCTAATCTCCACTTCTTCCCGAGAAATAGTTGGGAATGTCTGCAGCGACAGGATGACGTGGCTGCCTATCATGCTTCTGTTCATGACAGCAACGGAGGAAGGAGGGGGCGGGGAGCATTTAAACAACAGCACTGGTGTTCTATAGGGCGGCTGAGCCCCACGTCAATCACAAGTCACCCCTTGTAATTAGCTAATATTGTAGAAGGGTGATTACTGCTGTGGGAATGGTACGTCCTGGGTCAAAACTAAGTCACAGGCAGCACACAGGAGCTGGATTCAGTTTTGCTTTCCTTCACACACGTTCGCATACAAACTTGAAAGACACACCTCACAATGTTAGCAGCGGCCGCCCCCGAATAAGACTACAGTAAATTTATATTCTCTTCTGCCTGTCTGTTGTCTAAGATTTCTACAACCACATTTCCCCTGCTATTGGAAAAGAGCTCACTAAGGTTATTTTTAAGCTTCATTTAATTTTTTGATAACTATTTAGGCCTAGCATGCATATTAAATTTAGCATTTAGTCAGCCTTCCAGTCACCAGGCTGGAGTCCCTTCTGGCCAAGAACATACCTTGGAAATACCACAAATGTTATCGGTTTATCCTGGCCGCACGTTCTCCTGCTTCAGTATTCTGTGTGCTGCGCCAAGAGATCTGCTTCCAATTGGAAACCCACTTACACAGGGATCAGGGTGCTGAACCGGAGACACTGGGTATGAGCTGAGGAACGACCCGTGTTATGCACAGTAAATAAAAAACGGACAGTTGACGAATGCAATAATGAAACACGTGCTAGACTGCCCTTTGCCGTGGGAAAGCAGCTAGCAACAGACACTGCGTACAGACTCACTGCCGTTTACAAGGCTTGCTGGATGGTCTCACAGCCAGGCTTTATTTTTTATAAAAAATGTTACTTCCCAGCTTGAGCTCTTATTTAACAGGCCTGGCCATGGCCAGCTTTTTATACACTCCCAAAGGACGGGGCTCCATCCCCTTTGAAGATACTTTCTCAAACAGGCGATCTTGAAAGTTCCCCAAAGAGGTTCAACTTCCCACAAGAAGAAGACCCTCATCTGAATGTGGATGGCCCAGGGTGTTTGTTTTTTCAACCTTTTTCAAACTATTACCCAGAAACTATACTTCATCTCAGGAAACATCTGGGAGCCAGGGCTTCTGTGGGCACCCTGAGGCAGCCATCAGTGCATCTGTGACAGCAGACAGAGGGGAAGGCAGAGGAAGAAGAAACCTTAAACCCCCAGCAAGAGCCTTTGCTGTGAGGATAGGGTATGCGCTGGTCAAAGGCCTGCGTGCGATTTGGATGAGTCCCTGAGGACTGGTGTCCCCTGAGGGTGTCACTGCCACACTGTGAGGGAAGAGTTATCTGTGCCCTCATTTTTGCTGCTGAGGAAACAAGCTCACATAAATGGAGTGACAGAGGCCACTAGATGACCAGGTAACAACTTAAATTCGGGCAATCTCACCACAAGGCTTTGGGCCACTTCTCTGCTTTGTCATGAAACATTGATTTCCCCAAAGCCCCAACTCCATTGCTCATGTGACTAATGTGTGCCTGCCTCCGAGGTACACATCTTGCTTGTCTGATATCACACATAGGAGAGTATGTAGATGGAAATATTAATATCTATGACGGGTTTCAATAAAGAGCAAAGACAACTCTCTGAGATACAAAACCTGGATGGCTTAGACGAAGGGTCTCACCTCTCATAGCTGGCTGACTGACCCAGAGCACACAGTGTCTAGGTATTTTATAGAGGAAAAGCACCACCCACCTTAATACTTAATGAATAGAACTTCCACAGTGCTCCAGCCCCCAACTTCAGCTGGCTGACATGATGTCTTTTTTACAGGCCAGTCAAGACCCCAGGCAAGGTCTTCCTTGACTGGTGCTTAGGCTGAGGGAGGACCCTGTAAATTTCCTCCATTAGCATTAATATAAAGTGCTCTCAACACAAATATCTCAGTGGTCAGAGTCAATATGAGAACAACAAATGCTCCATTTGTGGGCCATTGTGTAGACAATCATGGTGCTCAAACAAGCATGCTTTCTGCATTCCAGAATCCACACCTGGGGAGCTGGTTCCAACAGCCAAGGAAAGTAACCTTCTGGCAGTGACTCTGGCCGCCAGATACAGCAGCTGTTCACAATTCTTATTACTGCATAGGAGCACATGTAGCTTTATAATATTTGAGAATATTCCACTACAAGAGTAGAGACTTGAACCTCGGTCCAGGGAAGGCAGACTCCAGGGTTTAGAGCATCACTTTCAGTAGCTGAGAATGTGATCACAGGAGGCACCTCTCCTTCCTGCTTTCCTAATTGGTCCCTTTTGCTTGAGCCCTGGGAGCCTCTCCTTCACCGCTTGTGCATCTGCAGCATTCACATCATTCAAGCCCAGACAAGCAGCAGATAGGTTGAAATCTACCCTGGGAATGTGGGTTTGTGAGGTTCGCCACCACAGAGACTTTCACAGAGGCAGGTTGACAGCGTTACCTGCGAGTGCCTGTGGGCAGTCAGACCTGATGTGGGGCTACCTAGTGTTTAATGGCACAAAATGCTCTTTTTTGTAGGCAGTGTTGAGGCAAAATTCGCTTATGGGTTCCCCTGAATTCTGGTCATGGCAGCCCCCTCCACTACTGCACAGGTAGCTGAACCTTCATGGACAGTGCCCATATGTATACAGTGATGGGTGGGGACTTGGTACCCTGCTCCTTTGTTGTTTCCATAGTATGATGTAAGAGAAGATACTGAGACAGAAGCATCCCCTACCTGGGATCCTGTGGGGTCAGGACTCTGTGTTGTTTAAATGTTTATACAGCCTTCATTTGGAGAAGTTAGGTCGGGTCTGCCAAGGGAAAGGAAGAAAGTGTGCTGGTGACTCATGCCTGTGCATTTCAGTTTTGGCTCCAGCTTGCACACCATGGCAGCACATCCCCTGTACTATGGCTCAGGTGTGGACCAGGAACCTCTTCCCTTCCTCTGCTCTGGGTTTCTGTGAAGATTGCATCCTCTGAGAGCTTGCTGTGACCCGTGGTCATGGCTTTATGCTTTTGGGGTAGGCTTGCTTCTTAATCTCAACTCCAAAGGTAAACATTTTCTAAACTCAATTGCGCACAGCCAGAAGAGTTTGCATATCACAAGGCAATGCCTTGTGCGTGAATCCTGAATTGTCCTTTATAGGAGAAAAACAAGGCTTTTAAGAGTATATTTATTCTTAGCAAATTACAGCCGTTTGGAATGTGGCAATGGTTCTGACTTAGGATAACAACATTTTAAAAGGCTGATGCTTCACTTAGAAGATAATTTGTATGTTTTACAAATGTCAACACTCAAGAATTTTCTGGTGTGGATTTATAGAGAGGAGAAAATGCTTTGCAAGAACACTGGGCCCCGTTACCATCACTTAGTTTTCTTGAAATACCCAAAGCTGCTTTAATAACTGTAGAGAGAGGTGACTGCCAAATCCCACAAAATTATGTGTAGTATGATCCCAATTCTATAAAAATAATACACAGAGAATGAAATATTATACTCGAAGGCCTCCAAGGAGCTTATCAGCTGGGCATGGTGGTGCACACCCTTAATAATCCAAGCACTGAGCAGGCCAGCATGAGAAGGCCAGCCTGTGAGGAATGGGAAACCTTGTCTCACACACACTCACACACACACACACACACACACACACACACACACACACACACAGCGTATCGCTAGGAATTATGATTATCAAATATCAACTCAGAATCTAAAAAAATAAATTTTTACGATTTTTGCACATCACTTTTGTAATTAACAAAAGTAAATTTTCATACTAAAGGTTTAGAAGAAATGTTCTGGCAAGCAGTCCTGAACACTGATGTGCCAGTAGCTATGGGGAGCAAAACTTGTGCATTAGGGAGGTCAGCGGGGGCCGTCCCAGGCCAGAGGGCATCTGACTCTTGCCTGGGGCCTGTGTGGGTGTTTGTGGATTCTACAGCTCTCCCACACCCGTCAGGCATCACCCTGACAGCAGAACAATGCCCATGAGAGCCACGGTTGGTGACTCACCAAGCAGAATGGCACAGATGCTGTACCTATCAGCTGCTGGAAGGCCTGGGCCCCACCGAGCCTACTCGAGAAACTGATTGAGAAACACTCTTCCTCACTCTAGCCAGACGTGTCTCCCTCTCCTCCCTTCTCCTCCCCACTCATCGTCTTTAACATTGCACCAGTATCCCGGGGGCTCTGAACTCTGAAGTGATGCTGGCAGCCTTACTGCCGTAGGCTAAGGAAAGATTTGAGCCACTTCAGACACTGCGCCTGGCATTTCCCCTCAACAGTGCTGGTATTTGGAATATATATATATATATATTATATATATATACACACACACATATATACACATAGGTATATATATGTATGTATATATGTATATATATATATATATATATGTATCTGTGTGTGTGTGTGTGTGTGTATATATATATAGAGAGAGAGATTCCACAATTCCACAAATCTTATTTGCATAAGTGGATTTCATACATGAACACACATACGCACACACCATAGTCCTGATAAAAAACCTGGTGGACAAGTTGCAAGAGCATCTCAGACCAGAAGGACTGTCACCTTGCGTCTCACAGATGGTGGGTCTGGCAGCACTCCAGACCTTGTTGCTGCAGTTAATATGTTGAGAGTTTATCAAAATGCTAATCTTTAGTAATAATTCCCATTCAAATGTATAATATCCAAGCTGAGTATTATTGCCATCTTCTAGAAGAGAGCTCTATGTTGTGAACAGGCCAAAAGGCTTTGCTCAGGGTTATATCCCCATGAGGGGCACAGCTGGGATGGATCACTGCAGTTCAACTTTTCATGTGCTTATGAGTCTGTAGCCTGCTCCACAGAACAGGATGGGGGGTTCAGAGGCAGACCCTAGAGACCTGTGTGCAGAAACTAGTGACTTAGTCATGCATTTACTGAGGACACTTAGCCTCGAACCTGTGCCCTAACTCATCCTCTGGTCCTACAGAAACTATTAAGGGCTTCCATGAAACCCCCCCAGCTCCAGGTCTGGAGAGCTAGGTAGCTGTGGGTCATGTCTAAGCACCAGGCTGGCAGCCCAGTTCTGCCACTTGGAGGGTTGTCTGTCTCCCTGGTTCCTGCTGAGCACCAGGGGACATTACGGTGTGACACATATATCGAGTTCACTTACTGTTCTCTCTCCACATTAGTTTTGACTCTTATTCCTCCTTCCCCAACTTCACCATCGCTGTTCAGCCTTCCCGAGTGGAAATCATGCTCTACTTTCACAGTCTCTGCTTTGTCCCATTCTGCTAGAATGCTGAGACATAGCCTTCTACCCTAAGGCCCCACACTCAACACTGCCCAGTAGTGTATTTTCCTCTCTCTCTGTCTCTCAGCAGTGCGTCCCATCGAGGGAGTTTATACATGACCACCGAGGTAGCAAGACAGCCTGTAACTCCATAAAGCTCACCCCAGATGCTTTGCGTTTCAGCAGCTTGGGGCGCTGCTGATTAAGTTCCCTCAAAGCTGTTAGATTTTGAAGGCAGAGGACAGGTGGAGGTCGTCAGCAGAACTCTAGCTTCTGATTTCCCTTCATTAGGATCCATGCTGCCAAAACAGCTGATAATTCCGTACTGAACCCTTACAGTTGGCTCAGAGAAGCCATGAAAATGCTCCCCGGGTAGAGGGGATCCTGAGAGCAACAGCCGGGGCAACCAGCCCTCCAGTTCTCTGTCCTCATGCGAATGGCACAGCCAGAATGTAAACTCCTTCTGGGGCTTACATCAGTTCTTGGAGGGTGTCAACAAACTCCCCCAGATAAGAGTAGGAGCTATTTCTCTTTTCATTTTTGCCAGAAATAAATATTTATATCAAGAAAAGGTTGCCAAGATTTGGAAAGTATTTTAAGAACTTGATCAGCCTTACAAAGAACTCACTGGTTAGTGCTTGGGTTGGCTAATGAACTTTAATCTTGGTTTTACCCAAATCCGTAGATAGTCACGAAACTATAGGGAAGAATTCTGGGAACTTCTTCCCCAACCCAAAGAATGTTTTATTGTTGTGAACTTAGAAACCTGGGCTCCAGCTCATTCCAGCATTGTAGTTAATCACCTGGAAAGGAGGGCCTCCAGGGAGGCTCCCCAGACTTGCCATGGGGCTTTGACCTCCAGTCCTCTACCCAGAGGGCATGTCCTCTGCTGTTTGCGTATTCAAGGTCTTGATCATTCCAATAAAACATGGTTAGAATTCCTCTCTGGCCCTTCCAGTAGTGTAGCCCTAACTCCATTAACTAGCATTTGTGATAATTAGCGTTGGTGAACCCCAAACTGTAGCACGAGCATCTCCCTTCCTGACGGGTGTGGAAGCATCTGAGACCATGGCTATATAGTGTTGAGCAAAATCAGCCTCAGTGTATTTTTGTGTGCTCAAAGGATAAAAGAACCCTTATGCACATTCACTTACTTACACACACACAGTCACACAAAACTTCTCCAAAACTCCACAGTGTCTAAAAGATGTTAGTATGGCCAAACAATGTACATAAATAATCAGGTATCTTGAAAGTTGTGACCTTCATATTTGCAGTTGATTTTAAAGACTCGGGCACCGCATGATAAAGGGCAAGGAAACTTCGCGAATCTTCTTGGGTCTCAAGTACTGAGCTTTATGCTTTAATTCATTCTTATTTAGTTGCACACAGCAGCACGATGATGTCACAGTCGCCGTCTGTTGAGGAATCTGACCCCAGTTACATACTAGTCAGAGGAAGACCCGGGATTTGAACCTGGTTCTGTCAGGCCAGCGTCTCTTCTGCCCTCTTCAGACCTGTACCCAGCTTCCAGAATGCCCTCCTCCCAGACTGTGTTCAGCAGTCCGATGTAGTGACACTCATTGATTCTCAAATCCTGTCTTAAGGCGAGCTTCTGTCTGATTATCAGACTCCTACGAAGGATTGTCATAGGAGTGCTCAGAATTCTGAAATATCTGTATTTCAGATCCATCTGAAAAGCTTCTGGTGTCCAGCCCCCACCCCGCTCTAATTTTCTCCCCAGTTGCAAACAAAACTGGCCAGGCTGCTCCAAGCTCCTGGTCTCCATTACCCTTCTCCACTTGGTGCCAGTGAGCGGTGAAGTGAATAGCCACCCAGCGGGCAGAGAAGCAGGGCCCCCATTGTCCTCAGGGTCGATTATGGCCCCATAAACTACCCAGCACACTGGCATTGGCAGAGGCTGCAGTGGGGCTGGCATGGCCCCCACGCCAGGCACAGGCCCCTCTGTGGCGGAGGAAGTCTCTGTGCCCTGCTTCCCAAGTGGCCATTCCAGGAAAGAGTCAGATGATCTGAGTTATGGAAACCAAATGGCCCTCCTTTGTTTAGAGGGCTGGGGGGAAGCCACTCATTTTTGTGGTAAAGTGAAAACAAGCTCCAAACCAAACAGTCCCTCTCAGAGCAGAAAACGCCAGCCCCACAGAGCAGGCCCACAGCCTCCCAGCCCAGATTCAACTTCCGGGACATCAGAGCCATACTCCAAGCGGCCACAGCCCTCTCTCCTCCTGTCTGCTTTTCCCAAGAAATATTTGTTCTCCTAAATAGGAAAGAAAGATGAAAAGAGGAGGAGAGTAAGAAATGTCCTGCTGTCAAGGCCCGGTCTCCCTCCCACCTCTTCCAGCTAGGACAGAGAGACCAGACAGGAGCTCACAGGACCAGTGTGTAGGTAAACCACAGCCATGAGGAAATAAAATCAAGTTCTAGTCAGCCATGCCGGGCAGAGGTTGGTTTGTCCCTCATACAGGCTTCCCTGGAGCAGGAAGTCTCTCAGTGAGGCTCGGATGCTGCAGAATTTGGCTCTAGGCCTGGCTTTGCTTCTAGCCAAAATGTCACCTTGTCTTCCTGAACCTCCACTTTTGCTTCTGAGAAATAATCAGTCCTGGGATGTGGAGACGGGGCAGCTGGTAAAGTGTTCCACAGAAGCGTGAGGGCCTAAGCCTGAATCCCCAGCACCCACATATGATAATAAATGAATAACTAGACACAACAACATGTGCCCACAATCCCAGCACTGGGGAGGGAGAGCTGGAGGGTAACTAGGGAAGACCCAGGTTCAGCGAGGAAATCTGTCTCAAAAGCTAAGTGGAGAACCATAGAAAAAGACACCCAATGTCCACCACCTCTGGCTCCACACAATCTCTCTCTCCCTCTCTCTCTCTCTCTCTCTCTCTCTCTCTCTCTCTCTCTCTCTCTCTCTCTCTCTCACACACACACACACACACACACACACACACAAGTGGGAGCCAAGGTGGCAAGCCGCTTATTGGCTAGGCCCTAGTCTCTGCATCTCTGCAGCCATCTTAGAAGGAAGCAGTGATTGAGCTAGTCCCTGGCCAGTCAGTGAGCTCAGGGATCTGCAGATCTCTGCCTCCCTGGTGCTGGGATTTCAAATGTCCCACCCTGCCTGGCTTTTATCTGGATCCTAGTGGTCTGGACCTGGGTTCTTGTGTTTGCACAGAAGTATCTCAGCAACTAGCTGCCCCCGCAAAGGCTGTGCTCTGCACTAAACGTGAGTGCCCTGAATAACTTTCTCCTGCAGTCTCTGTAGAACCATGCTGACCTCCTTCCTGGGGCACACTTGTGTTCGCTGAGTCTTTGTTCATGACTGGCTCCACCGGGGCTGCCTCTTCCCTGTTCTTTTCCTAAGAAAAAAGCAAACTCAAACTATGCAGTGAGAGGATTAGCTCATCTGGACATGGGGTTGGGAGACCCGAGTCGGGAAAGAGTTCTTAAGTTCTCTTCTAGCGGATGCTACCACAGATGTTGGGGTGCCTCCATGTGTGTCTGTGGGGCTGGGGGCTACCACATTCCAGCTGCTCTGACAAGTACTTGGGGAAACAAAGAGGAGAGTCAGTTCTTAAAAGTTCCGGTCCATCAGGTTGGAAGGGTGTGAAGGAAGAAAGTTCCTCACCTCTGGCAGCCAGGAAGAGACAGACAGAGAGCAGCTACCAGAGAGGGAGAGAGAGTGCTCCCAGAAGGGCCAGGGCCATATCTAGCCACAGACACAGCAGTGACTGCTCCCCCAGCTAGGCCCTCCTCCACCAGCATGGGACTTGGTTTCAACAGTAATCCCCCAGGGGACATTTTATATTCCAACCATAACTCAGTGCAGAAGGAGTTCTTATTTCACACAGTTCTCTGTTTTCATCACTGGACTTGGTTGGTGATCTCCAAAGACACTGAACTGGAAACCATAACCTTGTGACTTCCTCTTTACAGACGAGAAGCCCTTTGCTGTGGAGGATACTTACTTGCTGTGCCCAGCACCCATCTTAAAAGAAGTTGGCATGTAAGTTTTCATCAGCCAAGGGTCCTGCAGCCAGGAAGAAGGCGGCAGAGGGGATGGAGGGACAGCAATATCTTTCTTCATTGTCATCTTGGGATCTTTCTCTAGATTCTGCCAATGATGATGGTGCCAAAGCTATGGCAAGCCAGGCCCCAGGCCCATCCTCCATGGTTCACAGTGAATAAGACACCCCCATTCGGGCTAGCTAAAAGCATTTGAATAACTTGCTCAGGGTCACAAGGCAGCCAATGGAAGAGCCTGGGCTCCAGCCTGGGTCTGGTGACTCAATCCCAACCACATTTCTAGAAAGTTCTCACATGCATTACCTCACCCTGTCATCATCTGTATCCTGGAAAGTGAGTGTTATCTGTTCCCTCAAGACAAGAAAACTCAGAACAGAAAGTGAGCGCTGTGGCCGGTCCATGGCCTTCAGCGCCACCCTCAGTCCTCCGCGGGGCCTCGGGCACTCACCTACAGTTCCTGAATCCACACATGGATCATCGCATAATGCCATTAAAATAATGCTGACGAGATGTCGGTAAAAGAGAGACAACACTCTAAGCTAGAATAGGACTATGTGGGGCCCAGAGAGCCGAGATCAGTACAGAGAACAGAAAACAGCCTCTCCAGAGCCATGCTCACCAGGCTGCAGGTGGCCTCCGGGGAACATTAAAGCTGTTGATCCGAAGTCTCCTTTCATCATGTGTTCCCACTGAGTCCTCTGACTGGGTGTCTGCGATCAGCCTGTGACACTTGGGGCCTGTCACTCAGCCCATGAACCACATAGCGTGATGCGAGTTCTAATCTCAGGGAGACTCTATAGATAGAAGCCAGGAGATGACAAACCAGTCTGTCCAGCTGTCTCCCCTTGAATCTGACAGGGAGCCACAAAACGGCCCCATCAGACCACTGAGTCCACATTAACAAGAGCTAAGAGTGAAGCTCACAGTTTGTCCAGTTTATTCCTATTGACTCGGATGACTCTTAAGAATGCTTTATCTAGCAGCGTGTGGTACAGCACACCTTTAATCCCAGCACTCAGGAAGCAGAGGCAGGTGGATTTCTGAGTTCAAAGCCACCATGGTCTACAGACTGAGTTCCAGCACAGCCATGGATAATCAGAGAAACCCTATCTCAAAAAAGACAGGGGAGGGGGGAGAAGAAGGAGAAGGAGAAGGAGAAGGAGAAGGAGAAGGAGGAGAAAGGGGAGGGGAGAAGAAGAAGGAGAAGGAGGGAGGGACGGAGGAAGGAAGGAAGGTTGGTTTATCTTATCACAAAGTGTAATATAGAGAGAGACAGACTTTGCTTGTCCGTTGCAGTTCACTGCAATGCAAAGTTAATGTCCTGCCTTGGCACATCAGATGAGCGCATCTCAGCATCTCTTGGATGTCACAGGTGTATGCCCCACAGAGAAGTGACTATAGTCCCAAGGAGCCCAAGCTCTGTCTGGCTCTCCAACTGTTGCTCTCAGCACACCACACTAAGTGCGTCTGGTTCTCCTGTCATTGCAGGAAAGCTGCGCTGCAGGTCAGCATGAATGATGGCCTGTCCTTCATCTCCAGCTCTGTCATCATCACCACCACACACTGCGTAAGTCGAGAGACCTCGTGCTCTCCCTAAGCCCCTGGTTCTTTGTTCTGTCCCCGAGCCCTGGTGCCAGCTGGGTCAGGGTGTGCCCTACTGAGGAGTGTCAGCGGTGCCTGTGTCAAGTCCTGGGATCTCTTTCTGGTGTTGAGGAGGAGCCCTGGTAGTACCAGCCTGCCCAGATAAGCTTGGCTACAGTGGGGGTGAGAGAGACTGGGTCAGAGAGACTTCCAAGAGGGTCAACAGGAAGGAACCGGGCAACATAGCAACGTGTCTTACAGAGTTTTGGGTTTTGTTTGTTTGTAAGCAGGAAATGGGCACCAGCTAACGGAAAGGTTTGGAATTTATAGAGGACCTATTACGTAAGGATGGTAAAAAATGGAGGTTTGTTCATGCAGTTGTAGAAATAAGCTAGGGGAAATAAAAAACTGATGAAGCCAGAGAAAGAGGTTGAGGTCACCACCCCAAGACTTGAGACACAAGTCCATTCATTCACCAACTCAACAGTCATTGGTCACAAGATGAGAGGTCCTCTTCTGGGGACCTAGGATCCATCAGTAGACAGAGGGTGGGGCTACACAGTGAACTGCAAACCTAAGAAATTATTCCATGCGTTGTTAAGACATAATACATGTGATAGGAATGAACCAAGCAAGAGGATTTGGTCCTTCCCTGGTGAGTGGGCGCCGGTGTGAACACAAAGAGGACTCACTGAAAAGGAGGCATTGAGTAGAGCCCAGGGGAGGAAGACGGTAACTGCGAGGCCACAGGAGGGCTGAGGGGGGTTGAGGGTTCCAAACCAAGAGCCCTATGTTAAGACCCCGAGGCCAGAGACCCCGGCACCCAAGGCAGAGGGCGAGCAGTGAGTCTCTGCAAGGGGCTGGGTGAAGACAGCAGCAGTCAGTGAGGTGGCTGTGAGAACACGGGCTCTGGAGGAGGGGTGTTGTGAGATCTGTGCACTAAAGCTCACTCTGGGGAGACAGCCGGTGGGCAGACTGGGAAACGGTAGGAGCAGCGTGGCTATCTCAGCGGCTCCTGTTTTGAATCAGTGGCGTGTGAGGGAAGAAGATGAGTTTCCTGAAACATTGGCTATAAAACTTGAGACAAGAAGGACCAGGATCCCCCCCAAGGGCCAGACCTTGTATGGAAGGATGGCGTGACCACCCACTGGCGGGAGGAGACCCGAGGAGGAGGGGAAATTGGGACTTCCCTTTTGCTGGTTTCAGTTGTATAGGCTTGATTCGGTTATTTATCCCTCTTCTACTTGTGTTTCCCAATCAATAAGGAGAATACAAGCGTTTACATTGCAGACACTACTGTGAGCATTATATAAAGGGTCTCTGTGATGTGCAGAAGGCCTGGCAGGTAGTCAGCACTCAGTAGGTGTTTTATGATGGGTGCATAAGCAGAACTTTGGAATTAGCTGGGTGTGCTGGTGCGTGCCTGTAACCCCAGCTCTTTGCCAGATTAAGCAGGAGGATCTTGAGTTCAGAGTCAACCTAAGCTACACATACAGTTCGAACTAACCGATTCTCTCTTGAGAACTGGGTCTCCTACCCTGAGCGCCATGGTAGCAGAGGAACTCTTTAGAGAAAATAAATGTCCACGGGGTATGTGTGCACTTGTCACCCAACCACACGTAAGTGGTTGGAAGGAGACAAACAAGGTGGCAAAAATCTCTCAGTTTAGACAGAGAGCTCTGGTCCCCAGAAGACCCCAAGCAGAAGCTCAAATTAAACACTGAAACCGCCTATGACAACAGAGCAGAGGTTCAGTGGACAGTGGAGGTGGTGACGTGAAGTCTCAGGCTGCTGTTTGTCTGGCAGACTTGGATTTTAGATCAGAAATGATCCCTGGGGCCTGAGCAAAGGGTTAGTCCTGCCCATGCCAGTCACCACCAGCGCAGCCGTCACCTGGAAACAAAACTCATTTGAAAATATGAAGCTGAGACTTTCTCGCTTTATTTGGTGCCCATTTGGACAAGAGTTTCCCTAGGCTTCAGGAGCCATGGTGAATAACTGTTCCCAGGGCCAGGAGCAGAAATTCCATGCAGTTTTACAAGACAGAGATTTTTCCACTTAAGCACTAAAAGATTCCTATACTCAGGGTAAACTTTGCAGAGTTGCCTGGCTATAGAAAGTGGCAGCATTCGATCCCCAGCATTCCCAGTGACTGCAGCTGGGTTGTCCAGCCCGGCACCCTTTCCTCCCCAAAACTGTAGCCTGAGGCTGGGAAAAATCACTGAGTTGGTACAGTACAAAGCAAGCCAATTTTAGGGCCTTGGGAAGCGTTCCCTGAAGATTCCCTTCCTTTCGATAAATATTTTGAAAGTCTATCATGTTTTACCCAAAGAGGACAAAATCCCACAAGTTCTTCTAGCAGCATTTCTTTAACAGCTACTGAGTATCCAGTATCCTGTGAACAAAGTTGCTTAGGAAGACGGAGACCACCAGTAAAGCGTGTGCAGTGAAGGACAGGGGAGGCTGGAAGATAGCTCAGTCAGTCAGTACTTGAGTTTGATCCCTACAACCCACCTTTAAAAAAAAAAGAAAAGAAAGAAAGAAAGAAAAAAAGCTGGGTGTGGTAGGCACGCTTGTAATCCCAGCACTGGGGAAGTGGGGACAGGCAGACCCTCGGGCTCACTCACCAGCCAGCCTGGCCTACTTAGTGAGTTGCAGGTCAATGAAAGGCACTTTCAAAGTGAGCAAAGAGGGTAGAATCTGAGAAACACCAGAGGTGTCCTCCGGGCTCTGTACATACCCACACACGTGTGTGCACATAGAACAGGGTTGTATGGGTCAGGCGTAAGTGCTGTAGGATTTGAAAGGAAGAAAGGGCCATAGAATGTCTGTCCATGGAGGAAGTAATGCCACAGTGGTGATTTTAAGAATGATAATTACAGGAGGATTTTCATGGGCAGAGGCTCGGCTCTGAGTAAGACAGCCTTTGTGAAGACCTGGGACCCCTGGCAGCTTCTTCATGGTCCCTCCCAGGACTGTGCCTTGTGGTTTTTTTCCCCTGTACTTCTGTTTCTGTGGCTGCTGCCTTTTGATTAGGGCCATTTCTTAACTGCTCCTCTTCCGTGGCCATGTCACCCAGTAGGTGACACGAGACTAGACTTCCGATGCTGGTTGCTGAAGCTCACTGTGAGGGTTTTCTTTGCATTTCTCTCCAGAGTTGGAAAAAAAAAAATCACACTCTTCAAAGGAAGGAAGGAACCACAAAGTTATACCTAAGGTTCTAAGTCTAATTAACCACTAGATAAATGGAGGATACTCTTCCATTTTCTCCCTAATTTATAGAAAAAGAGCCTAGCTAAAAACAGTAATTAATAATTCAAGAAAATCCATGAGGTATCACTGGTCAGATAAATTCTTTTTATGAATAAAGGTAAAAATTTAATGATCTTCAGCTTGAAACATCCAAGTACGAAACCCTGGGTATTTAGACGTGGCATGGTGTACTGTGGTTACTGAATAATGGAGGGCTTTGTTTGGGCTATTCTGTCAGAAGCCCATCTTCTGTCGGGTGTAGTGGATCACACCTGTCATCCCAGCCCTAGTGAGACTGAGGTTGAGGATCAAGACCATCCTCAGCTGCATAGTGAGTTCAAGGTCATTCTGAGCTATACGAGAACATGTTTTAAAAACAAACAAACAACAAGAACCAAAAAAACAAAAACAGCCCGGCCACCGTGGAGGGTGATCTTGGCAGGTAGTCTAACTGCTCTCAGCTCCCACTTTGCTGGACTGTAATGGGGATATTAATAACCTGTTTAAGGGACTGGAGGTCACAATCATGTACCAAAGAATGATGGCCTCGTTGGCTTATTGGCGCATCTCCCTGCCCCCTCACAGGACCTGTTGCACGTGCCCCATGGCGACTTTTCCTGATAAAGAGGCATGCTCCCTCTTGGGTATAGTAAGCCTGGATTTTAGGATCATAGAGGAAAAAGTTTGAAGCTGTTGTTTATAGGATATCAAGGGGCAGGAAAAGTCTGGTTTACTGATAAGCCACGCTAGGTCGGGCTGCAGTCTTCCTTGCTTCTTTGGTATAACAATGTCTCCTTGGTGCAGGAACAACGTGAGCAGCAGCATCAGGGCAACAGGCAGGCGCTAGGGTGGGCGGGCGTCCCTTATCTCTGGAATCCCTGTCGTGCAGGGGACATCTGTGTCCCCACTAGTGGTGGCACCACCCATGGCTGAGGCATGCTTCACCTTCGGGGTACCGGTCCCTTTCTGCGGATATGCCCCAGTTGCCCCAGCTTGACCTCCAAGAATTTTAATTAATTTTTATTACTTATTAACGTGGGGACATATGTAGGCCAGAGGATGGCGAATTTTGAGAGATACTTCTTTCCTTCCACCACGTTGGTCCCAAGATCAAACTCAGGTGCCTAGTCTTGCTGGCAAGCGCCTTGGCCTTCAGAGACACCTTGTTGGCGCTCCCCCCAAAGTTTTAATCACTTTATCCTTCAGATTTTCATTAAGCCATACGGTTCTTCATCACAGCTGCGCATGTGCACGTGTATGTCCATGTGTGTGAGAAGAACAGAGATTTAGAAAAAGATCTTCAATACTTCCTCCACTATAAAGAATTTCTTGCTCAAGTGCCCCATAGTACATGTTTGGAAAACTCTAAGAATCAGAATTAGCAGAGTAGTTTATATTTTTAACAAGCCAGGCAAGTAAATCTTAAACAAAAGATACCCACCTAACTCCTTCGTCAGCCAAAGTTTAAAAACAAAAAAGCCACTAAAAGCCATTAAAGAAATACAGATTCTTCTCTTGACTCACACCTAGTCTGTTCATTTAAGAGTCCCGCAGCCTTCTATTCAAAGCCTATTCTGTATGGGTTTTTTTTTTAGGACCCTCTTTCTGATATAAACATAGGAACTTTCCCGAGGGTGACAGTCTGCCTTGCTGAGACTGATCAGAAAGGATGTTCTGGGTAGAGGCCACAGCGGCTTCAGATAGAGGCTGCAGAAAGAGGCTACCACCCGGCACCGTCTGAAGATTTCTCTCGAGCCCCCACCCAGGCCATTCCCTGTGTCCGTTCAGACCTGTTACCAATAGCTTTAAAGGAACTTGGGAACACACAAATTCAGTTTGGTTTTATGGCCAGACAGCTCTCTAGGTAAACAGGTGCCTGGCACGGCCATGGTTGCCAAAACTTCTTCAGTTTCATCAGCTGGGTAGGGAGTGAGTCCAGTAGCCCGGGCAAGCTCGTCTTCCAGAATAATAAAAAATGACTGTGCACTCTTCAGAGCACAGAGCAGAGAAGACTTTTTTCCCTTCTGTTTTCCAAGGTCAAGAAAACAGTCCATCCATCAAAATCTGTCTTTGTGATGGATCGTCTGTACTGCAGCTAGCAGCACAGGGGCCCTGGTGAAGGAGCTAAGTCCAGGGAAGAGGCCACCGTGGCAGATAAGACAGAGATACATCAGGACCAGTGTGCATAGAGCAGTGTTGTGGGAAGAGTAGTCAGCCCTCGAAGTTGCACACCTGCTGTGGTGCTCACTCAGGAGGGACACGGAGGCGTATTCATAGGTGCAAGCCCTGACAGACCTCAGCAGAGGGAGCCACTGTCACGGCAAGCGCCATCCTGGGCAACGGAACCCTGAGCAGCTCAGGTGTTTTTATTGATCCAGAACTCCTCAAGTGTTCTACTGATAGCACGTGCAGATCATGAGCAATCAAACATCTTTTACATAAACCCGACACCTACAGACAATACAAAGTGCCAAGGCCAAGGCAGCCCTTTTCCCAGCTGTGCACAAAACAATTATTTTATGTGTAATTAAAAATAAACTCCCACAATAAGCCCTTGTCCTCAGGAAACTACGATACAAATGCTCAGGTAGGAAAGATACCCCAGAGGTAAACATTGTGCAGTTTGGGGTGCAGTATGACATAGGGCCTGCAAAATTCCCCATTAGTTCTGAAGACTAGAACTTCCACTTTTGCACATCTTTAGATGAATAAATAAATCAGCCCAAACAGCGTATCTGAGCTTACTGTCCAGCCACTCACAGTGGCCTTCCTGTAAAAGGAAGCCGGACAGCTCCTTCTAGAAACACTGGGAGAATGTGTCAGAACACATATTTGGCACCCCTGTGAGTGCCTTTTCCCCCAGTAAGAGACTCCTCAAACTAAATACCACTGAAGGAGGAAGGCCTTTCTAAATGCCAAAGAAGGTGGAAGCCGGGAACAAGCCTCCAACCTCCCTGCAGGTTTCTACAGCTCAATATCTCACGTCCTGCCCACTCTCTCATGGCCACCCCTCTCCATAAACTTCTTATCACCCGGAGGAGTAAGGGAACTCCCAACCAGAGGGGAGGTAGAAAGGGGCCTTGAGGGAGGATCTGTGAGAGAATGTGCAGTTTGGGCCAAGGAAAGCCATAGGAAGCAAGCACGAGGCTTTGCTGTGGAAGCTTGTGTGCTTTGGGTGCTGCGTAAACTGTAGTGGGGGGGGGGATTACTGTGGAGGCCGCAGCTCTGTGCACTTGCTCATTCTAAGGCAAAATAAGCCGTCATTTTCTTTCGATGATTTAGCCGAAGGAGCTTAGTGCCAAGAGTGACTAATGCACAGCCCTGGGCACAAATGGATGGTCCTAGAGCTTCATGCTCAGCCTTGAAAAAGGCCAGTCACATGTTTCTGATCGCTATAATTATAGATGGTGTGCCTTCTAAAATGTGTGGGTTGGGAAAAACAGGGGAAGACTTGCTTGGAGAGGACAATAAAAGTTAGTCCAGCCTTGCATCAGATGAATCTGTTGCCGCCCTGATACTCGCTGTGCAGTGTTAGACTTGTGATAGCGTGCCTTGCACTTGGGCTGTGAACTCTGCGACTGGCCCAGTGACGTGGCTTCTGGACACCGTGACAAAGTGTAGTTCCTAAAACCTGCGAGGTGACTTGTAAGCTGACAAAGGTAAACTCTTCATATGAGTATAGTGTTCAGTACCAAGTGTGGTCTTTAACAGGGAGTGGTGGAGCACGCCTTTAGCCCCAGAACTCAAAAGGCAGAGACAGTTGATCAAGGCCAGCCTGATCAACAGAGCAAGTTCCAGAACAGAAGAAAAAGGAGTGTTTTCTAAGGAGAGCCCAGAGAAACTGGATGTGTGAGAAAAATATAGAAAATCTATTGTATCGTGTAGAATGTGGAACTGGAGCTCATTAATCTTGAGACACATCTGGTGCAGAGAGAAAGGGCCTCAAAGCAGCTGTAGAGATGCAAAGATCGGACAGGCTGAGAGCCGCTGCTGGCTGCCGTTTTAAAAGCCTCGATCGTTGCCTGCGTCAGGTGGGAGTGAGTTTTCTACTATGGTTCTATTCAAGCACAGGTAGCGGGCAGCTTGGCAGAGTTCTGTAGAGGCCATTTGGCATCAGATCAGTGACTGAGCTGGCAAAGCCTACAGATTCCTTCCACAGATGAGAGTCTGCGATTGTGGATCCAAGAGCACGCGAGCCGAGAAGGGTAAACACAGTCAGCTCTCCAGAGTGTAACCTATGAGTTTGACTTTTACATTTAGGAAGTGAATTTGAGAGACCTTTGTTGTTGATGTTGGAGGGGTTCCCCTGTGATACGCAGGTCAGCCAACCCCATCTAGTACAAGGGAGGCCGTATTTCAGCCAGAGTGCTCCAAGCACACCTTCTTGCTTTCAAGGTTTGCCACCCATAAGGCACCGCTTCTGTTCACTCAGACGTGTCCTGAGAGCCGCACAAAATTCAAGGCTTTGTTTTGTTAAGTGATGTCCTGTTTTTTTTTAAGTTACTTTAATAAGATACCTGTGGTTGGGTTGCACCGTCATCAAAGAGGGCCGCTGACCGTGGGAGTAAGAGAAGCACCGAGCTCAGATCTCAAATGCTG